>ML664161.1:45191548-45603264 GCA_007570785.1 Antilocapra americana | reverse complement strand
AAAAAAAAAAAACAATAATAAAAAAAAAATTAAAAAAAAAATCTGCTGCAGAAACATAATGTGAGCTGTAAATGTGAACTATGTATTTTTAAACTTTCTTACATTGAGGAAAACTTAAAACAAGAAGTTAATTATGATATGTTGGATATTGGTCAGTACAGGATTAGATTGGTAATACTGTATACTGGCTAAATAAGCTATCAGTTCTCTAAGCCAACTTCTTCCATTTCTCATGCAATAAGAGTAAATCTATAATTAGTAGATAATATAAAGTAGACTGTTGTCTGTGGTCAGATCACCTTGAATCATGATAGCATTTAGCAATAATCAAGTGACTGTACATTGGGGAAACATAGAGCCAAAAGTCGTAGGATAATTCTGTGTTACAGTATTACAGTTGCTGTTAAAAGCGAATTGCTCTATGCTTGAGAGCAGACCCTAGGTTCTTGTTTCAGTGGCAGTACAAGCTCTTTCCTCTTGATGGTGCCAAACATTTAAAAATCCCTGCTTAGAACTGAGGGATGTGTACTGTGCCCCTAAGGTGCATAATTCAGCATTCTCAGGCTAAATGCTGAAATACACAATATAACTTAGACTAAAAGGAGGCCACATATGCCACTATATCACTTATGGGAAAAGTTACATTCTTTTTTTAAAATGTTAAATCATTATAGAAAAACATACAAACTGAATGAAAATGGAAAATACTATATATCACTGTCAACAGGTATATGGGAGAGGGGAGATGAGAGAAGGCTATTGATTCTTTGTAGGAAAAAGGATCTCCATATTTGTTGTCAAATTCTTCATATGTCTAAAGTAAAAGCCATTTATTGACCTGCCTTTGAAGATCTCTCATCAAATAGAAGATTTAGTGACTGCTGGCTAATTTTTATAATGAGAAATTTTCCCTCCCAGTTCTACAAAGGTTGATGGGAGTATTTGCTATGAAGACTATTTTTAAAGTTTGAAGTTGATTCTTTAAAAAAAAAAAAAGCAAGTCCAAAACAAGTATTTGAAATCAAACACATTCATCACTTTTTCAATGAATGAATTTTGATTCAGTCATCTGAAAGTGTAGGTTAAGACATTTTAGAAGGCACTTTAAAAAAGTTAATCTTTATATTTTAGAGGTAACTGTAGATTCCCATGCAATTAATTATAAGAAATAGTTCAGAGATCCTTTACCCAGTTTCTTCCAGTGGTAACATCTTGTACACTCTGGTACAATATCATAACCAGTGCTACCAAGTCCAGGCTCCTACTGCTTGGCTCATGACATGTCAGTAAATAGAGAAGTTGTTGGGGCAAGAAACAACAACTTTATTCAGAAGGGCAGCAGACAGAAGATGGTGTACTAGTGCCCCATCTTAGCCAAGTTAGAATTCAGGCTTCTTTTATATTGAAAGTGGGGAGGGGGCTGGTTGTGGCAGACTTACTGCTGTTGGAATCCCTTCTTCTTGCAGCTGTCCATGTAGGCTAGGTCATGATGTTCCTGGAAAACTCCAATAAGAAAAATGTTATTCTCTGTTCTGCAACTTTTTATCTCTATATGAATGGAAAAGTATTATACTTTAAAAAAAAATAGCCCTTGAGAATGGGCTATCATGTATTTCAGCCTATAGGCAACATTCCTCACTTGTAGCAAAAGCAGTAAAATATAAAGGATAAAGAAACAAATCTAATATGGAATCAGATTTGTTCTTCCCTATTATAGCAGGATATATGATGATATATAGCAGGATGATGATGCAGTAGAGGCACAGAACAGTTCTAACACCACAAGGGTTTCTCCTGTTACCCTTTTTATACCTGCACATACTTTCCTCCTACCCTCATCTCCTCCTCAACCCTTGGCAATCACTGGTCTGTTCTCCATTTCTATATTTTTGTCATTTCAAGAATGTTACACAAATATAATCAGATACGATGTAACCTTTTGAGTTTGGCTTTTTCCACTGCATCATACTTTATAGAGATTGAGTCAACTTATTGCTGTTGTTGCCTTTTCTTCAGCTCTAAGTCTGGGATTTATGAGACACAAGAAAATCCCAGGGAATTTGTCTCTGCTTTTCCTTGAGACTCTAGTTTCCTAGCTGATCTGCTGCTTTCTCCCCATTTTTCAGAGTCTTATGCTTGTCCTATATATAAAATTTTCAAGGTTCTTAGTTGTACTTTACTGAGAAGAATAGGGGAAGGGATCTCTATACCATCTTCCCAGAAGCAGAAATCAGTAAGTTTGTTTTTTCAAAGTTCAGAACAGCCAAGAAATTTGGTGAAATCTAATTGACTGCAAGGGAGATATATTTCTGTGGGAGTGTGTTCTACAGAAGAATTTTGGTTTGGAAAACATTGATGTTTTTCTCATTCAAAATTGCCAAGACCCTATCGAGATCTGGGATTATACTTTAGCATTTGAAAAAAAGATAATTTTAAGAAAACACTAAGTACGGTTAAAAAAGAACAAGTTTATTCAGACATGTATTTCTTTCATTTTGATTATAGAATAGCAGAGCCAGAACTTTGGAAAGTTTGACTTTTCCATCTGCTTATGAAGACCAAGGCCTAAATCATGTCAGACAGATTATAATTTTTGAAAGCTGCCTTGGAAGAAAGGAGAATATCATTACTTTCCTAACAACTCAAATAAAGAAAGAAGGCATGTTGCTGTTTACTTTTAATTTATATATGTAAAACTCTATAGCATGCTTTTTAAATTATAGTAAATTGTATTTCCCATGAGGTATATCTCCCATAGATGGTTGTATTGCAGTACTTTCAGTTGATATGTGATAATCCACCCTTTTTTTCTTACATGTTACACCTTCCTACTTTTTCACTCCAACAACTTCTTTATGCATTAAAAAAAAATTTATTTTTTAGGATAGATTTTCAAATGCACAGATTGAGTTTTGCTATCTCTTATACACTGGTTTTGATTGAATAGAAAAAATATTACATAAAATTCTAAAAGTATTTCAGTGGGTTGTACATTGTAAACTGTAGTCTTTCAGGAGAAACAAGCAAATCAAAAAGATCCTCTGGAACTTAGTTAAACCAAGGTGAAAATGTAAGTACTATTGGACTCTTATCATGTTTTCTTTAATAGCATGGAACAATCGCATAATTTCTTTAAGAGAAGGGACTCAAGCACCATGTAGATTTTCTTCTGAAATGGCGATGTAGGAGGAAAACTACCTGGCATATTTTTCTTAAACACTATAGAAATTATGATTATATTGATCACATTAATTTCCTTTCTTTACAGCCAGTGTTTTTCAGTCTATAGGGAAGAGTGAATTGTTTTTCTCCTCAAATTTTCTGAGTGAAGCAATAATGTTATGGAGATATTCATGATTGTCATTTTCTTTCAAATGACATCATGTAATATTTTAAGAGTTCAGTTCAGTTCAGTTGCTCAGTTGTGTCCAACTCTTTGCGACTTCATGAACTGCAGCACACCAGGCCTCCCTGTCCATCACCAACTCCCAGAGTTTACCCAAACTCATGTCCATTGAGTTGGTGATGCCATCTAACCATCTCATCCTCTGTTGTCCCCTTTTCCTCCTGCCTTCAATCTTTCCCAAAATCAGGGTCTTTTCAAATTAGTCAACTCTTTGCATCAGGTGGCCAAAGTATTGGAGTTTCAGCTTCAACATCAGTCCTTCCAATGAACACCCAGGACCGATCTCCTTTAGGGTGGACTGGTTGGATCTCCTTGCAGTCCAAGGGACTCTTAAGAGTCTTCTCCAACACCACAGTTCAAAAGCATCAATTCTTCTGCGCTCAGCTTTCTTTTTAGTTCAACTCTCACATCCATACATGACTACTGGGAAAACCATAGCCTTGACTAGACGGACCTTTGTTGTAGTTCACTACAACTTGAATATTTTATAAAAGTAAAACTTTTCAAAATGTGCATGTCTGCCAGTTGATTTTAAATGGCAAAATGATGCAGAAAGCCATAAGGAAAGTACTAAACTACAAAAAATCCTAGATATATGGTCAGAGATTGACTTAAGTCTGCCTAGCAAATGCAAGAAATAACTAGAGGCAGAAAAAGAAAGTTGAGAAAAGATTACCGGATTAGAAAGGAATGTGATTAATTTAATAAAGTGGTAGTATTTGAGGACATGTCTCATGTAGATGAAAATAAAGTATTATCTCAGCGTACATTTGTATTATATGTAATCCATGTAACTGTATGTTATTATGAAACATATTAATGTTTTTTGTAGTTCAGTCACAAAGTTGTGTCCAACTCTTTTGCGACCCCATGGACTGTAGCCCGCCAGACTTCTCTGTCCAGGGGGTTTCCCAGGCAAGAATACAGGAGTGGATTGCTATGCCCTCCTCCAGGGGATTGTTCTGGCCCAGGGATAGAACCCGCAGCTCCTGCCGCATCTCCTGCATTACAGGTAGCCACCAGGGAAACCCGTATTAATATTTAAATATATTTTATAATTGTGTTGAGTTAAACATATACTTATATATGTACATATTTTCTAAAGTATAAGCTCCTTCAGAAGAGGGACATAGCTAAAAATAATAGTAGAAACAAGCAGATTTAAGGGAGCTGTTGACCCACTACTTAGTAATGTAGTTCTTTTAAAAAATGATCACATGTGTGAGGATTGATTTATAAAATGGCATTAGGATAACTGAATTTCTTTGGTTATGAGCAAAGGCAGGATATAATAAGCTCCTCGGGTATTTGCATGAGGCATGTACTCACGGGGCAGGAACACTGATTACCTAGGGCATTTAAGGTGAAGCCAGGGGCAACGTGAAATAGAATCCCGGATTCTACATCAGGGGTGAAGTGTGTACTGATTAGGAGATGGAGTTTTGGAATGCAGTTCATTCTAGAAGCTTCTGCATGGACTTCCGCTGTGGGGAATGTATATTGCTCAGTAACCGTAGCGTTAGAGAGACCAAATGGCAGTGAGTGACAGAAAAAGATTCCTTCCTCCCTGGGTTACTTTGGCGGCTGGGCTCAGGCACCTGATCTACCACAGGGAAGAATTCTAGGCAATGAGGGAATTCTTTTTCCAGATTGGCAAAGGAACCCCAGAGTCTGTGAATTTTCAGGGAGATATTTGGCTGCATAAGGTATTTTTCCTGTAGGCCACCAGTGAAGCTTACTTGAGCTTTTGTGTCCAGAGCTTTTATTGGACTTCATAACATAGGCATGATTGATTGACTGCCTGCATGGTCAACTTCTGTCTCCAGGTTGACTGATACCACATGACCCAAAGCACCCACATGGAATCATGTGGTCTTTCTTGAGTAGCCAGCCCCCACCCTGAGATTATCCGGTGTGGCCAACCTTTCCCTAATCAACAAAAACACTCTTTATCAGTTGTGACATAGATTACCTTCCAGAAGCCAACAGCAGAAGCAGACCTCTCTTTGGTCAAAGTCAAGTTCTTTGTTATACAGCAAATGTATCTCAAAAGCGTGACACAGCATAGATGTGTTTTACTGTCATACCCCGTGGCCAGCATGGGTCGAATGAGGCCTCTGCTCCATGCTTGCTCACTTACAGCCCAGGCTGATGGAGCAGCATCATTGCAGTGTCACTCTGCTATGATGAAGCCAGGCATGTCATGAATGTGTGCTGGCTGTTTAGGCAGAAGTGACACTTGTTGCTTCTTACATTTCATTGGCTGATGCAAGTTTGATAGTCATATCCAGTTTAGGGGTTGGGAAGAAAACCATTTTATTCTGTGCCCAGAAAGAAGGGAACTGATGCTAACACTCCCAGGGATTTAATTCTACCTTAAAGGATTTATCTCTAAAAACATAGAGACCCACAGAAAAGACTTCTAAGCCATTGCTTCTGTTTTTTCCTCCTTATAGACCCACCTAATTGAGACATCAGAATTTGATCATGGAGTCTTGGAAATTCTGTTTACATGCTGTCAGCTCCTCTCATTCTGCCATCCACTTTTAAACCGAGATCTCTGACCCTCGCTGGTGCACCCTATGAATTTATTCCTAAAGTTTATTTAAGGTGTTGGAATCTATTGAGCCCTGATATAAAGAGGAAGAAATTTGACCCATCTCTGTGTGTACCTCATTCCTCTCCCTCCAAAGAATGCCATCTCTCTAGCCACATAGTAGCTGCTGATCTTTGAGTGTACTGTGATAATTCATGACTCTATGACTTTGCTTATATGGTTCCTTTATAGAAATCCCTGCTCACCTGTCCAGCAGACCAGACTCATATTTATCCTTGAAAACTCAATTCAGATTTCTTTTTCTATAATTTTTATGCACTGCCTTACCATAAAATAATCCATATATTTTCTGTAAACTGTTTCTTTAGTCAATTGCCTATTTGTGCCTCTTGTTAAAGAGCTGAAGGTACAAATGCTGTCTTTTTCTATCTTTGTAGTCCCAGCACAATACCAGGCAGAGAGTAGCTTAATAGATTGTTATTGAACTGAAGATATGGAGACATTGAATCCCTAGGATTAATAGAAGAGTGAGGTCATATTTATCAGTTACAACAGGTCTTAAATAGAGAAAAATCTCTTTTCAACTAAATTATTTCTAACAACTAAAAGTTGACCCTTTTTGTAATAAATAACTTAGCATATGTAGTTATAAAAGAGGGATTTTTCTTTTCTTTTTCCTTTCCTTTTGAGGTTTTTTTTTATTTTTTATTTTTTAATTGTTTTTGCCATAGGTTTTTAAATTGAAGTATAATTGATTTGTAATGTCTTATTAGTTTCAAGTGTACAATACAATGATTCAGTTTCTGTATGTATATATACATATATGTATGTATATATTCTTTTTCAGATTCTTTTCTTTTATAAGTTATTACAAAACACTTTGTATTGTTCCCTGTGCTATATAGTAGGTCCTTGTTGGCTATTTTATATATAATAGTGGGTATATATGTTAATTCCAAACTCGTAATTTATCCCTCCTTCCTTCTGTCCTTTTTGGTAGCCAAAGCTTGTTTTCTATGTCTGTGGGTCTATTTCTATTTTGTAAATAAGTTCATTTGTACCTTTTTTTTCATATTCCACATATAAATGATATCATGTGATATTTGTCTTTCTCTGACTTACTTCTCTTAGTATGATAATCTCTAGGTCCATTCATGTTGCTGCAAATGGCATTATTTCATTCTCTTTTATGGCTGGGTAATAGTCCATGAACATGACTTACCTACTGAGCAACACCAAGAATATTGCTTTGTATATATATAACACATCTTTATTCACTCATCTTTCAGTGGACATTTAGGTTGCTTCCATATCTTGGCTGTTATAAACAGTGCAGCAGTGAGCACTGGGGTGCGTGTATGTTTCTGAATTATAATTTTCTCTGGATGTATGTTTAGGAGTGGGTTTACAGGATCATACCATAACTCCATTTTTAGTTTTTTAAGGAATTTCCATATCATCTCCATAGTGGTTACTAAAAGAGAAATTTTAACAAAAATTTTACTCATTAAGAATCGGCACTTGATTTTCTGCATAAGTTATTTCTATATTATATTCACTGTCCAAGGGCTTAGACCGGCTGCTGTTGATTACGAGAGCACTGGATGGGTTCAAGAGACTGATGAAGTTCCTGATGAGGGCTGTGAACTACAATGGGGCAATGCCAGACACATTCATCTGAAAAGAAAGAAAGCTCTGTGGTCAAAAGACACAGCCCATGTTTTTTTTAACCACTAAGGGAAAGAAAGGTGCACCATTTTCTTCAGGTTTATTTGTTAAGCTCTGTGTCCCCTTCAAAGCTTCCTATGATATATGGAGATATAGGAAAGGGAAAATAGAGAGGGAAAAAATTCTAAATGTATTTTAAATAATTTGATTCAAAGGGAACTACATTCTAAATCCTTAACACCAATGTTTTGGGCCATTTAGATATTTATACTTTCTGCTGGTGCCTTTTCAAGAGAATGCACAGTAGGTTGCTGGTTTGGAAAGGTGGGTAGGAATTGGAGATCTCAAAGAGGGTAGCTTCCTAACTCACCAGGTTGTCAGGTGAAACGTCAAAGGGAATTGAATTTTAGGAAGAGAGCCACACATCTCAGGTCGCCCATCCCAGTATGGGCTTGCTGTCCCAGCATAGTTATTAATAGTGCTTATTTGATTCTCAAAAGTGTCCTGTGCAGAATGGCCGCCCTTGTTTCAGGTCATGCAGAGTGGAGAATATCAGCGTGATGAATGGGAAGGATGAAGAGAGCTCAGGGGAGAATTATGAGGGCAATTCTGCTCAGGGTTTTCCTTAAAAGGCTTCTCATGCTTTCTGAAATGCCTCACAGACCTTTCTTCTGACGCACTTATCATCAGTTTATTTTTCTTCGGTGCAGCTTCTGATGGGGCCAGTGCATCTCGGCACAGTCCGGATTTCAGTCAGACTCGTGGGCAGCAGTTCTGCATGCATGTGAGATTCAAGTCTGAACAGACTGGCTGTGAATGGGGTGATAAGAATAGAGAGACGCACATAGCAGCAGACCAAACTTCCTGTGCACCCGCCTTGGAATACTGTTTCACCATCTGAAATAGCACTCCTGTCAAGACTGGGATCATTTATTCCCTCTGGAATTAAGCAATAGCACTGGCAGCAAAAGAGACTATTTTGGGAAGGAGAGGTAGGAGGAACTTTGCCATGAATGACAGACTGGGAAGAAGTACCTTTCATGCTTTTGAGGACTGCACTGTTCATTAGCAAGCTGTTTAATAGAAATTGACAACTTTCCTATAATCCCAAACATAATGAATGTCAAGGTATACACACTGTCCTCTATGAAGATTAGCAAAGACTGAGATTAGATGCTTTGACTTAATTCACCTACACTGCAGAAAGAGAACTTTTCCTTGGAGATTAGCCTCTAATGCAGACGCTCTTGAGAAGGGGTAAATTATACCGTCTTGTTCCTATCCCCTTCCTCACTTATGTCTTCCTGTTGTTTTTGCATATTCCCATGCAGGCTTTTCTAGATTGTTAGAGAAGTTTAAAATAAGGCAATGAATGCTGTGCCTCCGCCGCCCACCCCCTCCTCCACACACATAGGCTCCCTCCCCACAAAGCTGAGGTGGGTAGGACTTGGCAGCTGGTGGCAGCTGCAGAGATAAATAAGCACCGGGATTCCTGGATGGACAGGGTGCAGAAGCTCCTGTGATGAGGTTGTGCAGCCGAGTGCCTTCCATGAGACGAGGCCATGAGGACGGAGCTGCAGCTGGAGTCCAGAAGTTCAGGCAGTGAAAGGGAGGTGGGGCTTATAAGAACCAGTTTAATAGCCCTTATGATCAAGTTATTGCATTTTTGGAGTGTGGCAAGTACTTAAGAAGACTGATAAAAGTCATTTCATGCTAATTTATAGTTTAATGGATGTATTTAATGAAAACCGGGGAATTATGTTGGCCTTTTCCTATTTGATATTCTTCCACTAATAAAGAGTAAACTGCCTTCAGAATTTTGTCTCTACAGATTTACTGTTAAGATATTAAAAACAATATCCCAGGGCTACTTAACATTTTTCTCCTTTGTTACTGGTAACCAGTTTGGAAAATGTTTCTCTGTGGAAGACTTTAGAATCGTCTTTTCAATGTGGTAGATGTAATCACAAGAGATTTTTTTGCTATTTTATTTTTTCCTTTTCATTTTGGCAATTGAGCTAATGTGAGAGAAGAAGATGTTGAGTTTCCTTATCCCAATAGTGCTGTCTAGGTTTATGATAAGCACTTTGTAAATTATATCTCCTTGTTCACAAACATATAGTAATTTTACCTAAAGTCAAAAATCATAAATATATACTTGTTTTCTCTGGGAAGCTTGGTGCAGTGTCAGTTAGTGGTACCGGTATAGACTTCAATGGCTGGTACATTGATTTTTTAAAACAAACTATCATTTTATAGTTCAGCTGAATGATTCAAATATTTAATGATCTCAGAATTTGAAATATATTTCTGTCTTCTTATCTGGACCTGATGTTAAATATTCTTCTTCATCTTCCTACAACATTCTCTTTTTTAAAAAATTATTTTAATTTATTCATGTGAGAAATTGGTGAGAAAGATCTTTATATCATAACAAGACATAAAAAAGTTTTCAAAGTTTTGAAACATTTCAAGAAAAAAAATTGAAGATCTAGTTATGCCTTTCAAATTAAACCTTTTTTAAAGTAGCATTTTTCTTTTGTGCATCTAAACAGTAGAATGATATTTCTATAGAAAGTTAGAGAATTAATTTTAAGTACAAATATAATACTAAGGCTACAATGACGAAAGAGCTATTGTTGAAGGTAGATAGTAGAGGGAGGCAAAGGGGTGAAGATTTCTAAAAGGGGATTTAAAAAAAAATCTTTGAAGTGTTTGGAGAATTGATAAATCAAAAATGGTCACTAAGTGCTAGTATGTGCTAGGATCAGCACTGGGATGTACAAATAAAGAATTGAGTTAGGGAGGAAAATCAGGCACTGTTAAACCAGGTTTCATATGGATTTTATAAATGAGTTCATCAATGATAAAAAATGTCACCAGCCGAGTGTCTGTGGGACTATGTGTAGGTTGAATTTACCAGTGGTCCCAGCTTCTTCTCTGTGTGGAGTTGCTCCCTTCTCCAAACTCACCGACCTTCCCTCCTCTGTGTTCTAGGAGAGACAGCGTCTGGAGACCATCCTCAGTCTCTGTGCTGAGTACACAAAGCCTGACAGTCGCGTGTCCCCAGGCACCACCGTGGCAGATGTGCAGAAAATCAATAAAGAGCTGGAGAAACTGCAGCTCTCCGATGAGGAGTCTGTGTTTGAGGAAGCCCTGGTGAGCCCGGACACCAGGTACAGATGCCACCAGAAAAGTGCTCTCCATGACGCGGACCTGGCAGGCTTTGCAAGCCTCAGTCAGAGCAGTGCCAGCTTCCTCCCCCCGCGGAGCGCGAGGAATGATGAACTGCTCAGGGACCTCACCAGGACTCCGCCGCCGCCGCCCTCCTCTGCCTTTCTGAAAGCTTCTGGAGAGTCCGCTTACCTAAGTATCCTACCAAAGGTAAAGCCGGCCACACACAGAGATTAGCTACAGGGCCTGGACTGTGCATCTGCCCTGGCCTAGACATTAGGGGTCTTACTGTTTGTTTTCCAGAATGTTTTCAGTGAAGCGACTACTCTGCTGGCTCAGACAGTAAAGAATCTACCTTCAATGCAGGAGAACCAGGTTCAGTTCCTGGATGGGGGAAGATCCCGTGGAGGAGAAAATGGCAATCCACCCCAGTATTCTTGCCTGGGAAATTCCATGGTCAGAGGAGCCTGGTGGGCCACAGTCCATAGGGGTCGCAAAGAGTCAGAAGTGACCGAGCGACTAACGCTAACACTAGCTAAACAAGGAGCAGCAAATTCTAGTGTTTACTATAAAGTAACAAATTTAGACTCTAGAAAATGTAGCAGTATGGAAAGAGAAAGAAAAGCAGGTTGACTTCTCCCTGTCCCCTCTGGTTGCACACCTGAGAGACAAACACAGGGTCTTACCTGCCTCCCCAATATTTCTGTGCACATGTGGCAATACACTCATAGACACACATATACACAAGGATAATGTTCTGCATGATGTTTTTCTCCTACTGAATATCTTGAGCATCTTTGCATATTACTATGCACAGTTCTACCTCATTCTTATTAATGATCAACTAGTATTTTATTGTTTGGAAATACTGTTTAAATTGTTACCAATATTTTACTAATAAAATCTATATGCCACAAATATTCTGGAATATATATATATATATTAGCACAAATTGGGTAAATGTGCCTGTGGAGTTGGTAAGTCAAAGAGTTTGTGTATTATTCATTTTCAACGATATTTCCAAATTTTACTCTCAAACATTGTATATTTCCAGGTGACTCTTGAGAAGAGTTTAACCCTGCACCTTGTTATTCATACACTTGCCAAAGGATGTATCATCAAAATTTTCAACTTGCTAAGTTAATTATGTTTTAACTTGTTTGCCAAGTTAACTGGCAAGAATACTGGAGTGGGTAGCCATTCCCTTCTCCAGAGGATCTTCCCAACCCAGGGCTCGAACCAGGGTCTCCTGCATTGCAGGAGGATTCTTTACTGTCTGAGCCACCAGGGAAATCCCTTCCTCACTGGTAACCACTAGCTTATTATCTGTATCAGTAAATCTGTTTCTGTTTTGTTATGTTTATTTTTAGGTTCCACATACAAGTGCTAATACGCAGTATTTGTCTTTCTCTGGCTGACTTATTTCACTAATCATAATATCCTCCAGGCCCATCCATGTTGTTGCAAATGGGAAATTTTCATTCTTTTTTATGAATAATATTTCATTATCCATGTTTACCACATCCCCTTTATCCATTCGTTTGTTACACTTAGGTTGCTTTCATTTCTTGGCTATTATAAATAGTGTTGCTATAAACACTGAGGTGCATGTATCTTTTCAAATTACTGTTTTTTGTTTTCTTCAGATATATATGCAGGACTGGGACTTGCTGGATCATATGGTGGTTTTTAGTTTATTTGAGAAACCTCTATGCTGTTTTCCATAGCAGTTTACCAGTTTACATTCCCACCAATAGCGTACTGAGGTTCCCTTTGCTCCACATCCTCCCCGACATATGTTATCTGTGAACTTTTTGATGACAGCCGTTCTGACAGGTGTGAGGTGATCTCATTGTGGTTATGATTTGCATTATTCTGATGATTGGCAAAGTTGAGCTTCTTTTCATGTGCCTATTTGCCATCTGTATGTCTTCTTCGGATAACTGTCTATTCAAGTCTTCTGCCCTTTTTAAAACAGTGGGTTTTTTGATATTGAATTATATAAGCTGTGTATTTTGAATATTAACTCTTTATTGGTCATATCATTTGCAAATATTTTCTCCCATTCAGCGGGTTGTCTCTTCATTTTGGTGATAGTTTCCTTTGCTGTGAAAAAAGCTTTTAAGTTTAATTAAGTCTTATTGTTGAGGGGGATGGGGTTCCCTTGTATGTGACTCTATTTTTCTCTTGCTGTCTTTAAAATTCTCTTTTTAATCTCTAGATTTTGCTGTTTTAATTATGATATGTCTCAATGTGGGTCTCTTTGAGTTCATCTTCTCTGAAACTACCTGTGCTTCCTGTACTAGAAATCTGTTTCCTTCTTCAGCTTCAGGAGCTTTCAGCCATAATTTCATCAAATACATTTTCTACCCCTTTCTCTTTTCACCTTCTGGGATCCCTGCGATGTGAATGTTGTAACACTTGACATTGTCTCAGAAGTCCCTTGGTTTGTTTTTCTTTTTACTGTTTATAAGTGGGTGATTTCATTATTCTCCTTTCTAGATTTCTCATGTGTTCTTCTGTGTCATCTAATCTGCTATTAATTCCTTCGAGTGTATTCAGTTGTTGTATTCTGGAGCTCCATCTGTTTTTTTAAGTATGTTTTAGTTCCTTGTTAAAATTCTTATTCTTTGTATCTATTTTTTTTTTTTTTACTGAGTTCAGTTAACATTCTTATTACTAATACTTTGATCCCTTTTATCTGGTAAATTTTTATCTCTGATTCATTAGAGTTTTCTTCAGGTCTTTCTTCCCCCTTGTTCTTTCATTTGAAACATTTTTCTCTGTATTCCCGTTATGTTTAACTTTATGAAGTTGGTTGAAATAGTTACCTGTCCTGACCTTGAATGGAGTATCCTTGTGTGTGAGTGCCCCTATGCGGTCTGCAAGTGCCCAGTGGCTTTGGTGGGAAAAGCTGGATCTGAAGTGAGCAAGGATCCCATCTTCTCCTGGGGGGGTGCTGGCAGCTATCACCTTGGTGAGAAGTAGGGCTGGAGATGGAGGGGCTAGAGCCACAGCCAGGGGCAAGCTGGCTTCTCCCGTGTTCAGTGGCTGTCACTTTCCTGTCTGGGTGTCAGCAGAGCTCAAGGTGCTGGAGCAGAAGCCCTGAGGGTCGAGTCCAGGTGGGTTCCTTTTCTTCCAAGTGTGCACTCCCTCACACAAATACAACACCTCTGTCCTGGTGGGGAGCTGCTCAGGAGCAAGAAAAGCTGGATCAGGCACTTGTTGCAGATAGGAGCAGTTGAGGGAAACCAGCCAGACTCCCCATGCTGTTTTCAGTCTGCTTCCTCCCCCTTATTCCCTAGAGCAGGCAGACACGTGTACCTGCTCTTCGTGAGCAGAGTCTTGGTTCTTAAGCTCTTAAGTCCCACAGTTTTCAAACCAGCTAAGGGGACTTGTCTTCCCTGGATTGGACTCTACGGCTGGTGTGCCCTAACTTCACAGTGGGGATCTCTGAGCCCATCATATCCCCCTTCTCCTCTGTGTCCTGCTAGGGGCATGGGTCCTGCCTAATTGCATCTCCTCTCTTCCTGCCCAACTCCATGTGGATCTTTACAGCCTTGCTTGTAGCAGAGCCTTTCCTCCAGACTCCTGTTTGTGTCCAGCTAGAGTTGCTACACATCGAGATGTATTCTTGATGTGTTCGTCGGGGCGGTGAGCTTGGTGTCCTCCTACTCTACCATCTTGATCTCCCTTGTCTTCTGCGTCACTGATTTTTAAAAAATGTTTTGTCTCAGTACTAGGAGCTATTGTGGTGATAAGGACATTAGTCTTTTATCATGAATTGTCTTCCCTTTGACATTATTAATGACTGTTTCAGATATATTAGACATTTATCAGTTCAGTTCAGTCGCTCAGTCATGTCTGACTCTTTGCAACCCCATGGACTGCAGTATGCCAGGCTCCCCTGTCCATCACCAACTCCTGGACCTTGCTCAATAACTCATGTCCATCGAGTTGGTGATGCCATCCAACCATTTTATCCTCTGTCATCCCCTTCTCCTTAAAATATTGTGTAAAGGGTTTCTATTTGTCCTCCTTGCTTTCCTAGAGTGTCTCCTATTATTTACATCTTACCTAAGTATGATAGTGGGCTTCCCTAGTGGCTCAGATGGTAAAGAATCTGCCTGCAATGCAGGACACCTGGGTTCCATCCCTGGATCAGGAAGATCCCCTGGAGAAGGAAATGGCAACCCATTCCAGTATTCTTGCCTGGAGAATCCCATGGTCAGAGGAGCCTGGTGGGCTACAGTCCATGGGATCGCAAAGAGTCGGACACAACTGAGCAAGTAACACACATAAGTATGGTACATTCATCAAAATTGATGAGCCAATTTTGATATACAATATTGACTAAAGGCCATAGTTTACATTAAGGATATCGCCTCAGATTGTATGCTTCCCTGATAACTCAGATGGTAAAGAGTCCACCTGCAATTCAGGAGACTTGGTTCAATCCCTAGGTCAGAAAGGTCCCCTGGAGAAGGAAATGGCTACCCACTCCAGTATTTTTGCCTGGAGAATACTGTGAACAGAAGAGCCTGGCAGATTACAGTTCATGGGGTTGCAAAGAGTCAGACATAACTGAGCGACTAAGCATACACACACTTCATATCATATGGTTCTACTGGTTTTGACAAGTGCAATGTGTAATATGTCCATCGCTGTCTCACACATAATAATTTCATCACCCTAAAAATCTCCTGGATTCAATCTATTCATCTCTCTTCCCAGCTGCCATGAAACCTTGTCAGCCATCATTCTTTTTATTGCCTCTATAGTTATGCCTTTCCCAGTGCAACAGAACTTTCTGACTGAATGTTTCTAGTCAGAAATCTACCTACCTATAGAGTTCACCCGTGTATTCATCAGGACTCTGGACTGTTCAACCCTTCTTTCTTCTAATGACTAGAAGAGCAGTTCTCAGAGTAGAGTAATTCTGAATAGGACTTCTGTCTCTCCTGCTAGAAAGCTGCAATGGTTAGAAACTAGGATGTGGGGTAGAAATCAAAAGTTGTTGGTGTTCAGGCAAAGTACATGACCCATCATTTGGACATCCAAGCTGTTGTCATCAGACATGAGGCTTCCTGCACTTTTTATCTTAAATCCTTTCACTCTCTTCCTTCAGAGATCTGCCAGACTTTTGTTAAAACAGTTGAGCTGTGTGCTCTGAGGACTAACTTTTGGGAGACAAGTTTCCTCCTGAAGGGCTTCCCAGGTAGCACTAGTGTAAAGAATCTGCCTGCTAATTCAGGAGACTCAAGAGACCTGGATTCGATCCCTGGGTTGGGAAGATCCTCTGGAAGAGGGCGCAGCAACCCACTCCAGTATTCTTGTCTGGAGAATGCCATGGACAGAGAAGCCTGACAGGCTTCAGTCCACTGGGCTGCAGAGAGTCAGACACAACTGAATGTCTAAGCACACACACATACGGTTTCCTCCTGAAGAGGGCTGTGACAAGAAACTGCTGGGTATAAATGAGCAGATTTTGACAGATGTTTTTCATTGCCTCAGTACGCTTCTGGGAAATAGGAGGACTTTGAAGCTTGGAACATCTTCCTTGCCGCACGCAGCAGAAGACTGTGTCTCCGTTAGAGACAGGAAACATCAAAAGCACCTCTGGGTACCACACAGCAGCTTAGACAGGGTGCAGCTAAGAGACAATGGGTTCCAGGGAACGGGTTTTTCATTTTTGATTCTCTGAAGACAGACATATGATATGTTACCTTGAGACAGGAGATAGAAGAATCTTCAAAATTAAAAAAAAAAAGTCCTGTTCTTTTGTTTTAAATGCTCTTCCTCTTTGAGTGTTTTTATATTATTTGCTTAACAAAGTACAGTGTTTGTTATTATTGAGCTGAGGAGTAATGGAGAAGAATGTGAAAACACTCTAAATTGATTTAATGACAAAGATTTTAATAATATTTAGGAAGCCTGAAATTCACCATTTTTGACTTTGCTTTTATCTAACACTTAAAGATGCAGATGACTTTGGAAACATGCTCTTTTTAACTGGCTTTGTGAATCTGTCTACCACCACCTGAGGTGAAAGCTGAAAACAGCTCACTCTTTTTTTTTTCCTTGCAGCTTTATTGAGAAATAATTGACATATAGCACTGTATAAATTTAAAGGCTACAGCCTAATGACTTGACTTACATGTTTTGCAAAATGATTGCTGCAATAAATTTAATTAATTCCATCTCCTCATGTATTTGCCAAAAAACTATTTTTTCTCTTGTGAAAACTTTTCCACTCTTTTTGAGTAATCATGTAATCATTCTGTCTACAGTGGAAACCCTTCACACTTGCAACCCTCTCTGATCTCAAGAGGTTTCTAAGTTAGTTTATCTGATTTTTTTTTATAGTAATGTGTAGGGTTCCACTGAGAGTGAAATGTTTTAATAAAACCATATATTGTGCATCCCCAGGTATGCTGTTTTTGAGTTAATTCCATCCACATACACAGAGAGAGGGGAGATAGGAGTAGGGACAAGACAATTTCCATTTATCATGCCGCCCCCTTTTTTGCATATTTCTTCTTAAAAACCTCTTGAGATCAGAGATCTGTGCACACACGCACACACACACACACACACACAAAAGGAAGGGTAGATGCAAACTGTCTTGTCCCTACTGTTTCTCCTTTCTGTGTGTGTATAGATGGAGTTAATTCAAAAACAATATATATGGGTATGCACAATATGTGCTTTTATTAAAACATCACTCTCAGTGGACCCCTATACATTACTATAAAAAAATCAGATAGATTAAAATTACACTTTTCTCTGTCACCACAAACTAAAGCTATTTAGTGGCTACCACACCCTTGGTACTCTTTTGTTTTTTATTTGGATATATAAATGAGAGTCCAGTATCCTCATCCCTTTCTATTTCAAACCAAAGTTTTAGAATGCCTCTTAAAGATTTTTGTTTTTATAAATAACAATAACAAAAGTCAATACCTAGATAACTTTTACGGCTACCAACAGACTATCAAGTTGTCTTTTATTAAACCTATTGTGATAAATTTTCTAGAAATATGGAGTTATACAGCTACTTATAAGTGCCACTGTTACCTATCAGTATAGTTTTGAAGATTGTTCAGTTTTTCTTTTCTTTTGGTGCTTTGCTTCCACCAATGAAAGATATTTTTAAATCATGTTGGAAGTTGAAACCTAATATGAAATGTTGACCCGACAGGATACTGGCCTTCTTGAGGCTTTCCTGCTAGGATTACTCTCCAATGATTTAGGAATGCCATTCACTATTGCAGGCATTCCTCATGCCCTAAAACTGGCCACCCAAGCGTTAGGACAATGAGATTCATTGTCTGTGAAGAAGGGTCACAAGTTGTTTTATTAGTTGATAAGATACTGGATTTAAATGACAGTTTAAAATCTAAATATCAACAAACAAATAAACAGAGGGGTTGAAAGACCTTCTAACCTTTGCTGTAGTCAACCTGAGATGTATAACTTCTCAATGGTTAAATTTTGAGAAGCAGCAAAATAGGGTTACGAATAAAGAATATTAATAAAGAATAAAGAAATGGACATGATGCCTATCTTCTTACAGTAATTTTTAGGATTGTTAAGTATGTTAAATGAATTTAGAGACACAAAATGTTAATAGTTTCTTTGGTAAATTTGAATGTTATTTTCAGTGGTTAGTGAGTAATCTTCGCAATTTTTTTTATTATAACTTGGCTACTGTTTTCAACTTCCAATTGTGAAATTATATAACCTTTGACTTACTGGTGCAAAGAAATTGCTTCTTTTTCAAGGAGAGATAAAATCAAATAAATAACACCTATATTGGCATCCCTTGACTTATAGAAAGACTGGTCTCCACCAGGGGATATCCAAAATAACTAACTTGAAATTCTTGAAAAAAGAAACCATTTTCAATTTATTGTACCTCTTCTTGAAATAATTGGCAATTACATTTTGGTTGTGTGTATGATCTAAATATTCTTTTCTTTTCTGGGCATTTGTCATAACTCTGTTCATGGGTGTAAGTATGCCCTGTCTCACTTAATTTCTTTCCCAATTTTCTCATTCCTTGTGAAGGATGTCAGTTTTTCCACGACATAATTTTAGCAATAATGGCCAGTATCCTATTTCATGTCACAAAAACTCATTGGCCCAGTTAGTGTCTTCATCAGTACACAGGACAGATAGCAGTAAGTAGTGTGCTAATGCAAAAACTAAAATATGAAGTAACTTGGTATTAAGTGTGTAATTTTAAATCATTTTGAGGGTTGCCAATGTAATAAAGTAATACTGTCCTGGTTATTAACTTTGTGGAACATTTCAGTGAGGTGGGGCCAAATACCATGCCCCTATTTACCATCTTGTATTGGAAAGAATATAAATAAGAAGAATTGCTCATTTGTAAATAGCTCTAGCAGTGGGACCCAGTAGAAATTCTGGAGACTTGTAGGAAGTGTATTCCCTTGGAGAAGGGAGAGAACATGGAGCTTGTAATGAAGGTAGCAGAGTGCCCAAGAGACATTCCTGAGGAAGATGTCAGAAGTCTCCTCTAGATTCTAGTTCTCTGCACTGCCAAATTTTGTCTATAACCTGAGAGAAGTCACTACAATCTCTGTGGACTATAGCTTCCTCATCTATATTACCTCTTGGTTATTTTAAAAGGACATGAATTTGTTCACTGAACCTGATTTGTAGGAGCTTACCTGAGATGCTATCTACTGGGGGGTCTATGGGAAAATGCAAAGTTCCAAGTAAACAGTTACAAGGATGCTTTTAAAGTTCAAATAGACATAGACTGTGAAATGCTAGACTCATGACTGGTTTATTAACTGGGAAATTCTGGCATTGAAGTGTGACTAGCCCTTTTGTGTGTTGATTAATCACAGACCCCAGAAGGTATAAGTGAAGAACAAAGGATTCAGGAGTTGACTGCAATGGAAGAGACCCGGATAGCAATTCTGAACAACCTTGAGGAACTTGAACAAAAAATCAAAGATATAAATGACCAGATGGAGGAGTCTTCCAGAGAGGTACAAACCACGAGTTCCCTTATTACCTTCTCCCAATTTTCTTTCTTTCCTTTAGCTTAAATATATCAATACCACTTAGGGCACAGGCCTTAAGGGGCAGAATACATAGAGTCAACATGAGCAGATATTCATGGAGTAGGTACATATGTGGGGTATAATTGCCTCTTTAAAATGTTTCTTCTTTCTGTGTTTTTATTCATCCAATAAGATAAACATATGAAGCCATTTTTAATGTATGTTATGTAACTGACTTTGTCTTAACTGATGTATGCTCTCTGACCTGCTTCAGGATCTGTCAGCTGCGGTATCATATATTTAGACATTTAAGCTCAAATCCAACAAACATTTTTAGATGCATGTTAAGTATGAATTGAGTATCATCTTGGCACTATGGGGGGGTTGACATGTGAATCAATCATAGACCCCACTTTCCAGAGGTTTGCAAACCCATAGAGAAGTTAGGCATATACAATATAACTACAGTTAAAGAAAGGGGTGATTTTTTTCATACCTTCATGGAGTGAGAAGGAGGCACTCATTCTGCCCAAGAAGGATATTCATGTCTGTTCTGACAGCTGATACAGACAACCTGTGTGTGGAAGGGGGCGCTCATCTGTCATGCACAGACCCTGGAAGCCCCTCCTGCTGGCATTGCTGGAAATGCAGTGCTTGCTTGATGAACTGAGTGTAGTTTTCACTTCCTGTGCTCTAGGGACAGAGATGTGACTGCTCCCAAGATGGTTCACACTTGAGCCTGAATCTAAGCAAATAGGCAAAATTACCTTGAGAAGTAAGCGAAAAGGCGAGGGATGAGGGGGGAGCAGATAGCTAGTGTTCTTAGCAAGCATATTCTGGCCTTCCTACTTTCTCATGTAAGAATTCTGAGTCTAGCATGGACTCTCTGGAGTATTTTCTGGGCTCCATAATCTGACTGATAACAGTAGTACTTTTTGCCATTTGTACCTGTTAAAAATATACCTTTAAAAGAGGCAGCTGGAAATTTCCCTGAAGGTGAAACATTTCTGAGCTTTTTTTGTGTCTTCAGCTGGATATGGAATGTGCTCTCTTGGATGGAGAACAAAAATCGGAAACAACTGAACTTATGAAAGAAAAGGAGATTTTGGATCATCTAAATCGGAAAATCACAGAACTGGAAAAGAACATTGTTGGTGAAAAGACCAAGGTAAAAAGAAAATTATATTTGATACAAATTTTTTGGGCAAAATGGTGGTCCCAGTCATTGAATTTAAGTGTTGTATGAATTGTGGTTTTGGATTTGTGTGTCATGTTTCGGGAGACAGTGACACTAGAAAAAAGTCTTCAGATGAGGTAAGTCGTTGCAGACTGAGAACTGTCAGGTACAGAGCAGCTAATGCTGAGATAGTAGAATCTGCTTAATTTTTGAGCTGATATTTGTGGCAGTTTATCCCTTGTGAGAGGAATGAATTGCTTTCTTCCATCAGCCTTTCTGCTCTTCTGATTTCAATTTTTTTATAAGAATCATTTTAGTACTTTGGAACTTCTTTACTGCTGGTGCCCTGCAAGGATGGCTTAAGCATATTCAAATATGGTTGCCTCATTTCTTTTCATTTTTCTGTGTATTAAAAAGGTGAATGGGAACCATTCATCTCATCTGTCTTGCCTTGCCATTGGCTTCAATGCAAGTGCACTGCTCTTAGAAAAATACATTGAGATTTTCAGGGGATCCTCACACACTGCCAAGTGAAAACTGTGAAATATATTTGACACTTATTTTGAAAAATGTTTTACTCACACATTTTAGGCCACAGCCTAAATGTTAGCTGATCCCTTCTAGGGAATATGAAGAATTACTTGCAGCTTTTAGAATTCAGGGTAGCAGTTGGGTTTTTGGGGTTTTTTGTTTGTTTGTTTTTTCTGTTTATTTTTTCTGGAAAATATTTCACTTACTGTCATCTCAAATTCTAAGTCAGTTACAGCTAAACTCAGCCTAGATTAAAAATTAAAATTATAATTTGGAAAAAAAAAACAAATGAGCTTTAATACATTCTTTCTTGATCATCGAGTTCTCTAAACCGAAAAAAAGAAAAATAATTTCAGTTTAAGTAAATTCCACTGGTAATATGTGGAGAGGATTTCTGCTGCATGTGGCTTCCTTTTTAAGCTTCTCTTTGTTTGAAACCTATAAATAAGGGCATTTGATCTTGGTGCCAGAGAATGAGCTCAAAAAGATATTGTCAGAAATTAAAGTCAGATTAAAAGCTACATATCACTTTCTTGGTTTCCTGCTTGTCAAGATTAAACTGCACATCTTTTTCATGTTAAAGTTTATGTATGTGCCTCTGAGCTACAGACTTTGAAACAATAAAGAATCCATTTGGGCAGTAGATATATTTTTCTTTAAAAGCTCAAAACCATATGAAAACATTGATCGTCTAGTTCTGCCAAACAGGAGGATTATGGTTTTCAAAGATTCTGCGCTGATACAACAAGGAACTTTTGTTGGAGTCATCAAGTGTCTTTGTTTTGGTGCTTACTGGTATTTTACTGTTTATGTCAAACTCGAAAGTTTGTGGAACATAGGAATGGGGTATAAGATTCTCTGTGAACCTGTCTGCCTTCCCCATCCATGTAGTTGTTTGTCTTTGTGTAACCCACGTATGACACAGCCTATAAATTCTATATACAAAAGTGAAGTAAGTTGAGTGAGTGCTAAATCTCACTTTTCAGGGACAGTTGTGTTATATTCTCTAGACCTAAGGTGGAGATGGAACTCTAGTAACATAGGTGGACACAAACAAAGAGGAGGCTACTTATATCATTCTTCTTTATTGTATCCTTCCTATTATTATTTTGAAGAGAGGAGACAGTGGGGGCTTGAAGTATAGAACCAGTTCACGCAGCTGTTGGGGGATTAGTTGGTCTCAGAAGGTGGGATTATTGTCTGTCATCACATGGTATGAAAAATGACAGAAACTTGCCTTGGGTGAGAGATTCCAGAGGAGAATGAGGGAAGCGAAAACAGACTGGGACAGATGATGTTACTGCATATTCTTGACGACCAAACTCAAATAGAGACTGAATACCTCTTGGCAGCATCACTGTTTCTCAAAGTTACTCTACTGTTTTATGGCATGGCTATTTCACTCTGTTCAAACTTCTAGTCCAATTTCCTTCCCTTGGCTCTAAGATGATATCACCCCCTACTTCACTTAGAAATTAGAGCATCTCATCTTCACAAAGGCTCGTGTGTGTGTGTGCTAAGTTGCTTCAGTCATGTCTGACTGTGACACCACAGGCTGTAGCCCGCCAGACCTCTCTGTCCATGAGGTTCTCCAGCCAAGAAAACTGGAGTGGGTTGCCATGCCCTCTTCCAGGGGATCTTCCTGACCCAGGGATTGAACCTGAGTCTCTTATGTCTCCTGCATTGGCAGGCAAGTTCTTTACCACTAGCACCACCTGGGAAGCCCACGGAAGGCTCTTTTCCCCTCAAAGACCAATCCCTTTGGATGTGCCCAGGGTACCATCCCACCGTCTAGAGGTTTTTCAGCCATTCTGTTCCCAACTCCCCCCAGCCACTCCCTCTTTACTGGACCTGTACTACCAGTATGCCAACATTATTATTTTTAAAAATTGTTTCAGAGTGGGGAACACATGTACACCCATGGCTGATTTATGTGAGTGTATGGCAAAACCCACCACAATATTGTAAAGTAGTTATCCTCCAATTAAAATAAATAAATTAAAACAAACTAACAAAAATTATTATTATTTAAAGATAAAGTTCCTTCCAGCAACTATCTTAGCTAGATTCTCTTCAGCATAGCCGAGCTTTCCAAACAGTTTTCTCAGGACACTGTATGCTCTCTTGCTCAGTTAACTGTTCCTCCCATTCTTGTTCCACTGCTCCATCAGATTTGCTCGTGTTCATACTACTACCTCAGTGCAGCCTAACCCACCTACTGGGTGCTTTTCAGCCCTCTTATGAGCAGACTTCTGTTCTGCATTCAAGATAAGGGACAACTCTTTTCCTAGGCACTGACCCCTACTCAGCCCCTTTGTCTCCAGGTACCACACTCTTCTGGCTTTCCTTCTTGTCCTCTTACTTTTCCCTCTGACATTTCCATCTGAGTTCCCCTTGCTTCCTCTGCCTCTATCCATCCAGTTGTTAAGAGTATCTCCGATCTGAACCATTTTCTTCTTTTTTTTTTTTAAGCAAGATCAAGCTTTCCCAGAAGTTCACAGAAAAGTTCCACACCCTCTCATTGGTCTGAATTGAGATATATGCCTTGGCTCATTCACTTTTTTGTTTAAAAATTGAGGTGTAATTGATATATGAAATTATATTAGTTTAAGGTATCAACATAATTATTCAATATCTGTGTACACTGTGGAATGCTCTCCACAGTATATCTCGTTAACACCCGCCATCTCTTGTTGAGAACTCTCTTCTCTTCTATTTTCACATTCTTTTATAGCCATAGCTTCAAATAACCTGTATGCACTGGTGACTTCAAATGTATGTCTTTAGTCCACAACCTTTTTCGGAACTTCTGACTCATATCCTGTAGCCCAGCTGATATCTCCACTGAGATACTTCTCAGGTATTTCCAGCTGAACACTCCGTAACTGAACTCTTGATCTCATCCTTCCCCTTGCTTTCCATACACCTCCCCTACTTCCAATCCTGTTCTTCCTCTAGTTTTCCCACCAGGAAATGGCATCTTTATATACCTATATGCCCAAACAGAAACTTGGAAGTAGATCTTGATATTTCTTTCTTTATCAACCCCACTCCTAATTGATTATAATGCTATTTTTCAATTACTTTAACTTCTCTGCATCTCCCCCCATAGCATTCTCTTCAAAATCATCAGCATTTCCTTTTGCATTCCATTTCCATTGCCTCCCTTTCAGTCCATTTTCTTCACAGCAGCCGATGTGATGTTTTTAAAGAATAAATTAGGTCACATCATTCTGGTTTGTATTCCCCTGTATTTTATATGAACCTAAATTCCTTATCTATCCTGACTGTTTCTATTACTTTTCTCCCCTCTTCACATCACTCACATGTTGGCTTTCTTTCTCTTTGTTCAAAGATCCCCCCCACCCTCTGCCTCTGCCAAGGTCCCTTGCAGATCAGCTTGCCTTGCCTGGAATCTCCTTTCCGATATTCTATGTCTGGTTGGTTCTGTCTTTCAAGGCTTGAGCTCAGTGTTAGTTTTCAGAAAAATCCTACCGGCCCTTTCCAGCTCAGATGATATGCTCTCTGTTGTTCTGTCAGTCCTTTCACAAATCACATTTTATCATTTATATTTGTTTTGGTCTTGTTAGATATTTATTTCCCTCTCTAGCCTGTGAAATAGAGGTAGGCACTGTTCCACTGTTTATCCAGCTCATAAGACATGCCAGAATACCGCCCAGTATTCTTTGGGAATATTGTCCTTGGATCTTCTGCTAACGGCAAGTCCTGGCTGAGTCTGAACAGAAACATGGAGCCGAACACCTGCTGAAGAGCTACGTGCAGCCAAGTTTCAGGACAGCTGGGATGGTCTGTCCAAGTGCTCATGCCAGGGGGCTTGTAATCACGCTGCTCGTCGAGCCAGGGTGTAAGACAGAAGAAGGAAGTGGCCTTTACCCTTTTGGATCTCGTTTCCTTTCCCATACACCTGTTGCTGTTGTCAGATATAAACGGTAGAATGAGAAAACCAAAACCTGAAAAGATATCTCTGTTGGGCAAACTCCAATTCAGATGTCGGCAGCACATCCTGTAAGCCTGGCTTTCATTTTTTGGAGACAAGGCCTGGAGCCATAGGAGAAAAGTTTAATATCACGTCAGAGTTCAAATCCTGGTGTGAAATTATTGACATTGTTTCCTTGGCTCTCAAGATCAGACTTTAATGCTATTTCTTTTAGCTTATTTGGGAACTGTCATTCTGTTTCCTGTGCTTAGTATAAATTGATATATTTCATAGGTGACCACTATTTAGTATATGGTACTATGCTATGCTCACTTGTGTCCGACTCTTTGCAACCCCATGGACTCCATGGAATTCTCCAGGCCATACTGTCCTTTCTCTTCTCCAGGGAATCTTCCTGGATTAAACCCAGGTCTCCTGCATTGCAGGCAGATTCTTTATCAGCTGAGCTACCAGGGAAGCTCAAAATAAAAACTACAGGCATAATTATATATACAACATAAAATATAGACAGTCTTTAATTATGTATTTGTTGAATACATATACATACATATATGATTGTATATATATGCACATATACACATATATGTACATATGCATATATGTATAATACATATTTTCAGTAGCTCCCTGGACTGCCCTTTCATTGCTCTTATGGGTACCATTGTCAAGCCCATCAGTGTGCCTGTTTCCAGGTGGCTCTAAGCAGAAGGCCATCTGCCTGTTGCATTCTCAGACAGCGGCCACATCACAAGTAGAGTTTCTATGAGCTTGGATGAACCCCAGACAAAAAGAAGGATCAGGCTTGAACATAAACTCAAAGGGGATGTTTATTTGAAGCAGTAAGCATAAAGCCATAGTATTTTCTTAGAGCAAGAGAAAGGAGAGAGAATTGTTAACCTCTGCACTGGAAAACTATTTTAGTTTGATGGGCTTGGTGACTGGGAAGTCACCAGAACCGTGAAGCTCAGTTTGGGCAGAGCTGGAACGGCTTCCCTCCCCCAGCACTTCCGCTCTCTAAATGCAAAGCCTCATTTGGGGCAACTGCTGGAGGTATTTCTGTATTTGTTTGTGTCCATTTCCCTCCTGTCTTTTTCTATTTGTGACAACATAAAAAATTCAGAACTGAAAATAGCTTTTCAGTATCTCTATTTTTGGATTATCTTCTCATTCCTGCTCCTGAGCATATAACAATCAAAAATTAGTTGTACTGAAATTAAATAAAATGGTTAAGGAAAGGCTTTGCTCACATAGTCTTGTTGAAGTCTTTCCTATCACCCAGATGGGTCATCACAAAGCTCAAACTGTCCTTCTGCTTAAAGATCTGTCCTCACACAGATAGATTCTGAGACTTTGTAGCAATCCTGGTCTGCATACTTTTATAGCTAAACACACTTAAATGTGGGAGCTGAAGCTTAAATCACTCCATGCCATGCAGCGTGTTCCTGAGTGAAATTTCCTTCAATTAGTTGACTAATTTTTCTATAATAAGCCTCGTATCTTAAGTGGTTAATTGTGTTCTCCATTATTATCTTCCCAAAGTACCTATTACTTCCTCCCCATCCTTCCTTCAGAGCCAGGAGAAGACTGAGCCTGCTTTGAATTCCATGCAAAGTGTTAATGCCTCTTGGGTGCAGAGTCGCTGCCAAGTCACAGGCAGTGTTCAGAAGAGACCCAGCCCTTCCCATGCCTCTTTCTTACATTTCAAAGTTATCTCCCTGTTTAGAGGAAGTGGAAATATATTGTGGGATTTGGGGATTAAATGAACAGGATTCCAGATTAGGGTGATTTGTTTCCTGATGGTTGTTTGATTACATAAATTCATAGTGTTCTGATTTTCCAGTGTTTTCTACACTAAACCTCCATCAGTTGTGCAATTAATATGTCAAAATCAACAGAAAACAAATCCTCTGAAAATAATATAAGAATGTGCCTCTCAGAGGGTTTTCAACAATTACCATCTATGGACATAGGTCCATAATCTTTCCTCAACAATTCTGAAAAGTTTTGTAAGGGAAAGTATTTTTTTTATAAAGTTGGCATCAAAATTTATGGTTGGACTTGACTTGGACTGATATTCGCACTTGATATGAATATTCATAAGTAGCAGCAGAAATAGAAGTATATTTGATTATAGGGCATTGCCTCAGACCTCACTGAAAATGCCATACAGTGTATGCTTTATAAACTGTTACCTCTATTAAATGCAGGACATTCTGAAACCTAGAGCACATTTGGCCTTACAAATTTCAGATAAGTAATTTTGGCTCTAAAACAATTGCCTAATCTTGAACCTTTGAGAATGCGTGCCTCTCAAACCTCCCCATGTGGTTTAGGAACTGGAAGGAAAGAGACTGGAAGGTATATGGAGAGGACTTTGAATGGGCCATCCTTAGAAATGATGGCTTAGTGGGGGCTTCCCTGGTGGTTCAGTGGTAAAGAATCTGCCTGTAATGCAGGAGACACAGGAGACTTGAGTTTGATCCCTGGGTTGAGAAGATCCCCTGGAGAAGGGCATGGCAACACACTCCAGAATTCTTGCCTGGAGAATCCGCATGGACAGAAGAGCCTAGTGGACTACAGTTTAGAGATTTGCAAAGAGTTGAATACGACTGAAGTGACTGAGCTCGCACCCATGCACCCTTAAAAATGATGGCTTAGAGGGGCTTCCCTGGTGACTCAGTAATAAAGAAGAGGCCACTGGCAATGCAGAAGACACAGGTTTGATTCCTGGTCTGGGAAGATACCCACGTGCTGCAGAGCTGTAGAGCCTGGAAGCCTCATCTCCTGAGCCCACACTAGAGTGTCTGCTTGGCAACAGGAGGAGCCACTGCAATGAGAAGCCCTCGCACTGCATTGAAGACTGGCCCCTGCCTGCCACAGCCAGAGAAAAGCCCATGCGCAGCTACTAAGAACCAACACAGACAAAAATAAAGTTATACATTAAAAAATTATTAGCTTAGGTATTATGAATTTTAATGTATCTCTGCATCAGTTGCAGACTTGACACAGTGTTTCAAGAAACACAGTGTTTCTTGAAACATATTTGTGCTGGATTCTGTGCTGAATACTTTGGAAATTACAAATATAAATCTTAATTTTTCAGAAAACCTTTATCAAACTAATAGGGCTGCCAGGGGATCTTCCCAACCCAGGGATCGAGGCAGTCTTCTGCATTGGAGGTGGATTCTTTACCTACTGAGTCACCAGGGAAGCCCCATCTGAGACATACTTATATTTAAAAGTAGGCTTTCCCTCAGATGGTAAAGAATCCACCTGAAATGCAGGAGACCTGGGTTCGATCCCTGGGTCGGGAAGATCCCCTGGAGAAGGAAATGGCAGCCCACTCCAGTATTCTTGCCTGGAGAATCCCATGGACAGAGGAGCTTGGTGGGCTACAGTGTTCACAAAGAGTTGGACATGACTTAGTGACTGAACCACCACCATACATTTAAAAAACCATTTGTTGTTCATCTGAAGTTCACATTTAACTGGGTTTCCTCTGTTTTATCTGGCAACCCTATGTAGGCATCTTTACAGGGTAAACTCAAACCAAATATTAGTTAGATGTGGTAAAATTATGTTTTTATTGGCATTCAAAAATTTTCTTTGTAGTAGTGAAATTCTAATAGACCCAGCAAGCTAAATTTCAATTCCTTCCTTTGAGACTGCAACTTAGAGAAAATTTATTGTTGTCTTTTAACCAGGGATCTGACAAAATAAAGTCTTGGATTTTTAAGTTTATTCAAGATTATTGTTAACTCCTGTATACATGTTCAAATTACTAAGGGTAAATTTATGCCTTCTCCTGATCATTGGTATGATTAGAAGAGAGTCATTTTACTTCTGATCTTGAAATCTGTCTTTCCTCTTTGAAAGCATTTTGAAAGTTGGAATCTCACAGTTCTTTTGGGGGGAGGGGTTTACTTGAGGCATTCAATCTAAAAGTAAAAACTTTACATTTGAAATGTTACTTGTAAAAGAGGACTTTTATACTAAGAAGGCAAGGTTCTAAGGTCAAATATCTCCAGAACAAATTTTGATGGATTCTGTATTTTGTCCTAAGTCTTCATCACAGAAATCAAATTTTAGTTCATTTTTAAGTTTTTTGGCTCTCACATTATTCTGGTTGGCTGAATCAGTGATTCTGGTTACAAATGAGAAAACCTGGAGAAGTTTTTAAAATGTTTCATCCCTAGTACATTTGGGAAATAGTATATTTAAAAGCTCTCCCAGTGTATTCGAATGTGGTCAGGGCTGATAAGCACAGAACTAGCTAGACTGCACTTCATAGGAACAGTGATCAACTTACCTCTTTTCTCTTTTCCTAGTCCGCTTATAAATATTTATTGGCTGAGTGAATGAACAACTCACTGTGAAAGGAGATGTAGGCCCAACTCTATACAGCGCTTTTTACTTTCATTTGCTGGTGAAAATTTTACTTTTGGCCCTGTATACACTTTAGGAACATCAGTCTTCAATACGCAAAATAGGCAGAATCTGGCAGTGAATTTATGACCCAACAAGATTTTTGCCCGTCCATGTAGAGAAGACAAGGCAATTGGAAAACAATAGAGGCAGCCGTGTCTCTAGGGAAGTCATGTTCTGGTCTTTTTTAAATAAATGCCTCCCTGTACATCTGCATCTCCCTGGACTGTTCTGATTCCTGAAAGATTAATCTTATTATTTCAACAAAGTAATTTAAATTTATTAAAAATATTTAAAATACAGTTTAATTCATTTATTTCCTGAAAACAGATTTATGAATCTAAGAAAAAATGTGCTGTCTCCCAATGTGATGTGGCAGCCTGGATGAAAGGGGAATTTGGGGGAGAATGGATACGTGTATAGTTCCTTCCTATTCACTGGAAACTGTCATAATATTGTTAATCGGCTATACTCAATAGCAAATAAAAAATTTAAATTAAAAAGAAAGAGAAAATAGCGCTGTGCCTATAGTAATTAGAATAGGTGATGTTACCAGTTTGAATCTGGGGTACGAGGATGATACTCAGTGTTAATATGTTACATGTAAAAAGCTAGACTCCCCGAACCCTGGAATGTCATGTAATATGTCCCACTATTTTACCTTCACTGTAGAAGGTGATACTTTCAGCTCTAGTCAACCACTTGCCTAGAGCTAATTTTTCTTTGAAAACGTCCTGGACAATAATTAGAAGAGAGGTATATTCATTTCTTTCTGGCTCAGCTGTTGGTCTACTCTTGGCTCTTATAGGAGTGGTATCACCTCTGCGGCCCCCTGTGATTTATGGCCGGGCCCATCTGCCGCTAGTCCCTCTTTCATCCTTCCCCTCACTTCCTCTGCCCTAGCTTTAGCCCCATTGGGCTTTTGCTCTGAGACTGAAGTGGTGGCCACAGCACCACTGATAACCACAGAGAAGCCACAGGCGGTCTTGATGGTGCCTGCTTGCGTAATTCTTGTAACCGCCCTCTTGTATGGAATTGCCAAACGTTTTGAGCACCTCAGAAAGAAGGCACTATGTAGACACAAGGTATGTTTTACTAGTTGTTTATTTGTGCTTATTATTAACAGTTGAAAAATTGAGAGCATTAGAGGAATCGTTGGGTTATTTCTTTGGAGTTGAGACCTGTGTTTCAGGCCTTTTCATATTAGATTTCATTTCGGTACTTCCTATCATATATGATTTTAAATTTTAGGGCTTTGCACATTTGCTATTTGATTAGAATAAATAATTTTCTTACTTATTTACCTTTCTGTTTGGAGCTGGAATGGGTGCAAATTCTGATGATACAATACCTAGAAATAGAACTCTTTGTGGATAAACTTCTTTTTCTGTGTAATAGGGCAATCTTTGATTTGCAAGTAAGGGAAATAGCCACTTTCTTAGCCAAAAGACAACAAGTGTTCTATATCATTGGTTTTATAAAGGGAAAAAATGATTAATTCTGAAATTAAAGACTAAATCTAACTGGTACTAGTATACTCAACTTTCTGTGAGGTAACACTTGAGAATCTTTTATTTTGTGAAAGACACCATTGCTTCTTCTCACTCCTACACAGCAGCTGTGCATAGTGAGCATGCTTCACATTAAAGGTTCAGGAAACTTCCTTTATTTTTTTGTGTGAGGTCCTAATTACCAGACCAAGGAATGAACCTGGGCCCTTGGCAGTGAAAGCACCAAGTCCTAACCACTGAACTGCCAGGAAGTTCCCTTTTAGGAAACTTTCTTTATTGTCTGCTGAAGACTAAGGTGTAGAATCATTTTTAGGCTGATATATGAGGTAAGAGTCTCAGTTTTATGACTTCTAGATTTAACCATTTCCATAAAAAAGGCACTGTTAAATCAAAATATACATTTCTAAAATACCCTCAAAATTTTAAAATGTAAGCCAGAAATGGAGACTCAAGTGCACTGGTGTAGGTATTGATGTCATATAGTTTTAGACTTAAAATATAACATCCTTTATAAAGAATTTACATGTATGTTTACGTAGGAAATCATGACCATTTGAATGAAGAAATGAAAGTAGTGTAAATTTATAGGGCTACTTCAAATCTTCTCCTTCAAAAAAATTTTTTTTCTGTAATACGCTTGGAAGCCAGCTTTATTTCCACCAAATCAATAGTGAACATAAGAAAGTCAGGTAGTGTTATTTTGCTTGTTGGAGGGGCAGGGAACAGTGACAAGCAAGGAGATGTAAAACAGAATACAGCTTTTCTGGTAGCACCACTGAAAGTGAGTAACCTGAAGGAGGGCTCCCAGGTGGCTCAGTGGGAAAGACTCCACCTGTGAATGCAGGAGATGCAGGTTCGATCCCCAGGTTGGGAAGATCCCCTGGAGAAGGAAACTGGAACTCACTCTAGTCTTCTTGCCTGGAATATCCCATGGACAGAGGAGCCTAGCGGGCTACAGTACTTAGGGTGGCAAAGAGTCTGATATGACTGAGCACACACGCCTCCACTGGTGGTGGTGCTACCATTCCACTGGAGTGCTTTAGTTTAGGCTGAGTGTTACACAAGGGTAGAGTTAGGTCTGAAAGTTACTTCAAGGGTCCAGAGTATCATAAAAGGAACATAAGATGGGAAAACTGACACTAAACAGATTGGATCTTTGTTTATCAGTTTAAGAGGCAGCCCGATAAGACTGTGTAACAGTGTATTACAGTATTTGCCTATTACACCCTGGAAAACATCCAGGGTCACTTTGGAGTGTGTGACTGGGAGGGATGTAGTGCTATCTTCTCTTTTCTCTTCTGTCCTCTAACTCCTTTACTTTTTTCCATAGTCCCGTCTCAGTTATTTTTTATGTCAGTCTTTGTAGGGAAGTCCTTATCTCCACAATAAATGCCACACCTTTGGTGTATCTAAACTGTCTAACAAGTCTTCCTTTTGCTGCTTTGTCAGCCTTGCATTTTTACTAGCTCTCTCAGTGTCTGAACTAGATGCTCTCCTTGGCAGCAGATTTTCTAGTTGTTTAAGCTCTGAGGTTTGCCAAACAGCTAGGACTATTCCAGATGACTGGAGTATCAACTTAGGCACCTAACATGCCTCTAACCTGAGAACAAAATTTAAATAATTTCCAAAGTTTGCTTAACACATGCCTTCAGCAAATTGGACTCTGACTGTGCTCAAGGTAAATACTAGCCATCCTTTGTTTGGTTCCCTGGCAAGTGACTCTTTGCAGGGCTATCTTAGGAATTTGGTTGGCATTCCTTTTGTTTTTTGTTGACCATTGACCAACATCACTGTTGCTTCCCCTGCTTGGGGCAGGAAGGAAGGGAGGAAGGGAAGACGGGGATCATTGCCAATACCTGATGGAGTGGGCTGGGTTTGGAGAATGCAGAAATGGGGCCCCTTGTCTTTACTTCCACTTAGACCCCCTTATCTTAATCACTAACAAGATGTGTTTCTACATTCCTAGGATGTCTGGAGTTTGTGAGTGTTTGTTTATTTGTGTTATCCTTGGGAAATGTTCACTAACGCCTGCTTGGGGTGTGAAGGTAACTTCTATTTTCTGATTTCTGAACTTCAGGAGAAGGTAAAGCTTGATGCTGAAAGGGAAAAACTAGAGAGGCTTCAGGAGCTTTACTCCGAGCAGAAGACCCAGCTGGACAATTGTCCTGAGTCCATGAGGGAACAGTTACAACAACAACTGAAGAGGGTCAGTAGCAAACAGGAATGTGCTAGTTGTTTTTTTGTTTTTTTTTTTCGATTAAGTTCCACTTACCTTTGACTTCCTCCTTCACATAGCATAAATTTGCATAAACTCTGTTCATTAGATAATGTGTTATATAGAAATACATGCTGACAGTACATATTATTCCTTGCTAATCAGTTATAAAATTCCTTCTTGGATCCTTCACCTCATTAATAATGCAAAAACATTTCAAGTCCTTCTTTGAAACAAGAGAGCTATCACTGATATGTAACCAACAAGACTGTAGCATTTAAATCAGCTGACATTGTTTCCTGCATTCCATTCTCTACTGCATCTTGAGTACTAATCTATCTTCCTTGAATTTTTTTTTCCCCTCAGCTTAATGTTATACTCTCGTCCACAGATTTTTCTGTTCTCTGGTTTGCTCCCCACCACTACTCATCATTTTGCTTTTCTTTTCCTTTCTTATTCTTAGTGGCATTGAACTCATTAGCATGATCACAATGATCAAACAAGACCCAAGAGGCAGGGCATTCAATATGCAGGCTTCATAATTTTTAAAAATTTTATGCAGCACAGATTTTCTGGTTGAATTTTATCAGGTTGTTCTTTGATCTTTAATATTGGCAGTGTTGAAATGACCTTGCCACCTTCCTAGGTGGATAGTTTTGCAAACACTAGGAAGACCACTTAATATTTCCTAGCCTCTTGACAGCTGGCTTGTTTGCTCTAAACAGCAGCCCGGACAGACTGTGACTATGGGGAGTCAGTCATTAACAGTTCTGGATCTCTAAAGGAGTATAATAGCAATTTGCCCTAAATAAGTAACATTTTATGATTCCACAGGATTGGAAAACTAGGAAAAACTAGTTTTACTCATATTACTATGTTTGTACCTTCTTGGGAATGAGCAACTTGGTAAAAATCAGTTAAAATAGCATACCCTTGAAAATATTTAAGATGACCTTGAATACAAAAATGTTTGATATCCCTGAGTATCACTATGTTATGAAAAATTATAGTTGAAGCTTTTCAATGTATTGCACAGATTGAAAGAATCTTTCAGTATAGAAAGAAACCAGTACAGACCAATTAACTACGGCTTAACAATTCTAGTATTTGTAATTTATACAATGTTGGATCAAAAAAAAATTTCAAAACTGTTTCTTCCCCTTCACTCATTTTATTGTGTACCGCTTAATTTGCTGTAAGAAGATAAAACTTCCTGTTCTCTCAGTGTCCCAATTCGCTGAAAGTCTTACGATAAAAATGATTGGAAAAAGAAAAGTATTTGTAAGATTATTTTAGTTTGTAGTTTTTTTTTTTAATGTGTTTATGCCAATTCACAAAAGAGATTGGGAAACTGATTTTTTAATATTTTTTGCTATTTTTCAACTTTCTTTATTGCTAAAGATTTTATACAGTCACCATAATGCTTTATTTAGAGTCAGAAGCATGGTAGTACATTTTGTTCTTCCCTTTCTTTAGTTATCTAGTTATTGCTGGTATTCTTTATAAATATTCAAATAAAAATTGACCAATTTTATTAATAGCTTGGAGTCAAGCATAATATAATTAGTTTGCTTAATTAGATTCTATAAGATAACTCATAAATTTGTGTATGTTCCAAGGATTTTGACTACTAAAGAAGAAAGGAAATGATGCAGACAGCCTATTCTACTAATCGAAGGCAAAGACTCCTTCCTCTTCCTTTCCAAGCAGACTGCAAAATTTTTATCATAAAACCCCTTTTCTTAGGAGAGAAACTGGCTTGCACTAGCTTCTGTTCACCTGATATTAAGAGAAGTACTAATTCTGTTTTCCAGAGATGGACAATGACCAAAATGACTCTTCATCAGTCCTTTGGCCTAATCAGTAAAAAGTTCACTTATTTCATGAGAAGTCCATTCATACTGGAGCTTCCTGTGTTATCGCAACTCATTTCCCTTCAGACTTCAAACACTCCAGAATAGCACTTCATTACAGAGCTTTCCCCAAGGCACTTAAGCTAAATTCAATAATGTTGATTTTATTAAAACTAACTGTATTAGGTGACAAATCAGACACAATAGAAAATAAAGGGATAGGAAGAAAATAATTTTATTAGCCTGTATGCTATCTCAAATATGTGAGCCAAAACTATAACATGATTTTGTGCATACAACACTATGGATTTATGACTGGGCTTCTTAATTCCTAAATCATTGCTTTAGAGGCAGAATACAGTTTTCATCCAATGTTGATTTCATGGCCTATGATTTAATGTAGTTGATACTTGGGCTTACCAATCAGATCATAGAAGTGATATGAGAAAAAAAGTTGAAGATAAATGAGCCTTTCATTTGCCAGCAAAGGCCTGGCTAGGATAGTTTGCTTGTGTTTTGATATTTATTCAGCTGAATGGTTGAGTTTGGTCTCTTAATCTAAAAAAAATTCTATTCAGTGATATCTACAATTAGGACACATTTTTTGTTTTCCTCACTAGGTCCCTTTACTCTTAGATAAATCATTCAACCTCTATGGGCCTCAGTATCCTCATATATAAAATGAGAAGCTTGTACTAGATGATTTTCATTGTCTTTTTCCCAAATTCAAAAAAGTATGCAAAAAAGTTTTTAGATATAGCGCATAAAGACAGAGAAATAGTAACACACTCTTAAAAAGTTTATAAATTTGCTTTCAGAGTTGGCCTTGAGCTGTCATAAAACTATTCTTGTAATATCTCCTGGCCATACCATATCTAGTCTCTTCTCTCAGTTCCTCTACTGAAAGAAAGCAAAGAAAACAAAGTTGTGCATGTAAATTTCTGCCATGCATGCTGCGTGCTAAGTCACTTCAGTTGTGTCTGACTCTTTGCAACCCTTTGGACTGTAGCCTGCCAGGCTCCTCTGTCCATGGGATTCTCCAGGCAAGAATCCTGGAGTGGGTTGCCATACCCTTCTCCAGGGAATCTTCCTGACCCAGGGATCGAAACCACATCTCTTAAGTCTCCTGTATTAGTAGGCGGTTTCTTTACCACTAGCTACACATTCTCAAAAATGTTATTGGGAAGAAAAAAATGACTTTGGCTGAATTTTCTTTAGCACATCTGTTTTATTTCCTTTCACACCTGGCCTTTGAACTTGCAGCCGGTAAAGACTTGTCAGATTCTTTTAGTGAAGAAGTTTAGTTAAAATTTTTATTCAACTAGTCACATACTTGACCTTGAGCTTCCTGTATATAATATTCTGTGCTCAATTAAACTACTCCTGCCCCTAAATTCCATCTCTTGAATACTTATTCTTGTCTAAAATCTTGTAACAGTTTTTTTTTCCCTTCCCAAGTTGTTTTTCTTTCACAGTGTAAGTTTATATACACACGTTTCAATGCTTTAGATAACTTGATCAGATGATTACATCAGAGGAATCTGAGTGCTGAGCTTAGGTTTAATTTTAAATTTTCCTGCCTAGTGTGCTATTATTTTCATACAGTGGTTTAAATATTTACTAAAAATAAATTAGTGACTTTGTGAACTTCATGTGGTTAAAATAACACATGTTGCAGATTAACCAGATGTGGGGCAAGCAATTTACTAGCATAGTGTATATATTGTGAGCCATATTGCCCACTTTGAATGAAGATTCTTTATAAACGAAGAAAAAAGAAACCTTATTAAAATTTTTATCTCAATAACCTTTAGCCACAGGCTAAGTTTAATTGAAAGTCTTTAAAAATTTGAATGTGTAAGCTTCTGTGAATAAATATATCACTAATGTTTTAAGACTGAAGATATTTTAAGACATAACAGAGTTACAACTTAATTCCTTTAGTAACAACTAGATTTGGTCCAAATTCATTAATTCCTGTAGAAGTTATAACCAATAAATCTCTGATAAATTTGAAATATCACCCAGTTACTAAAAAATAAAACTGCTTTACATTTGGCCAATTAAAATGTAAAGAAGTTTTGAGAAATGCTGAATGTGTTTTTCACCTTGTTTTTTCTTTTCTTAGGCTTTGAGAATCCACTGTCTGTGTTGATATAATAATCTTGTTGCTATAGTGCTAGTTGTAATTTCATAGTAGCTAATAGTCCTTTTGTGAATCATCCCAGAATAAAATTATTCCAAAAGGTAGAAAAATATTTCATTTAATTAAAAGATTTAATTTATCACTTACATAAAAATCAGAAGAGGGTGTAGTGAGTTTAAATACTGATAATAGACCTAATTTATCACAGATTTATCCAACTCTTTTTTTTTGAAATTTGAACAAAATCTGTACTTTAGTTAATAATACTGTGTCACATTTATTTTCCTGCTTTTTTTAAACCAAGATAGTATTTCTTTATATTCTCAGAATTGAATTAAAAGATTCAGTCCTCTTTCAATTTTTTAAAAAAAATCGTTAAGATAATAAACTTTCTAGACATAGTAATGATACTAGATGCCAAAATACATGAAACTATATCAAAGTTTTGAACAAATCTAGTATTCTATTCATACCAAGTCAAACAAGTGAAACCAAAATGTAAATTTTTTAGCTAGGCAAAAATTCATGTTTTCTAAAATATATATATCATATTATACATACATACTATATATGTGTGTGTGTACATGTGCACATATACAAAAGGTTTTCTACTATGCTTGATAAAAGGTTGAAAAAGAACAACACAAAATCCAACTCTATTTAATATGTTGATTGAAAAAAATGCCCTGGCACTTAGAGCTATGAGTCACATAGCCCAGCTGCCTGCTTTTTGGGGAGATCATTAATTATTTATAAATTATATATTTAAAAAGAATCTTCTATACATACCACACTTGATGGTTCTGTCAAAGGCTCCCAAAATCAGAAGGCTTTTTGTTTTCTTTAAGTAGATGGAAGAACAGTTCATACAACATGCACCAGCCTCTGCTCAGGTCCGGTTTCACCCCTGTCTTCAGACATCTCATAGGTTGGAGAATGCCTCTTCTAGACTGACTTTTATGATTTCTGTTTGTTCTTAAATGTCCTGAAGATTATTTCTAGAATAGCACTGCTTAACCTTCTGAGTCAGTCTTTGTGCTTTATGAACACCATGTTTTCTACTCATTCTAATAAAAAGGTTTGTAAACAATTTTAAGCGATTGACAGAAGCCCATAAAAGAACTCCAGTCTTCAAATGTTTTTGATGACTTCTCCCTTCACTAAAACTTTTTGAGCATGCATTCCTATATGTACATACATATAGGTCATATAATGTTATAAATGCATGTATTGTATGTATTGTATGCATGCTCAAAATATATATATTCATTTTAAATAATCTTACATGTGTTACTTTACCTGTATGTACGTTAGAGAACATTTATTGAGAAATTGTAAAAGAAAAGGAAAAACTAAAATAAAGAAGGTCTAATGTTTCTTCTTCACATCCCAATGCCTTGTGTTATATGCCATTTGGGCTACATACATTCCCCTTAGATACCTCTGATCTGTTACATATGCCAACTTTTGAATCTTTTTTTTAAGGTTTATTTTTTTAAATATATTTATTTTTAGCTGAAGGATAATTGTTTTATAATATTGTGTTGGTTTCTGCAATACATCAACATGAATCAGCCATAGATATACATATATCCCCTCCCTCTTGAACCTCCCTCCCACCTCCCATCCTATCCCACTGAATCTTTTTTTTTATAGTAAGCAACTTTGGAAAATTGAACTTAGTCTTTATGCTAAAGTCTGATTTCATTTGGAAACGTGAAAAATAGGAATTTTCTCAAGAGATTATGTCACACCTTTGGTGGGCAGATAATGTTTAGATTATTTACTTCATTCTTTTTGTATTTCATGATCCATTTTAAAGCCACCAGGTAGTTAAAGCAAGAATTCCTACAACCAAAGAACAGTCTGAAACCAATGATGAAATAAATGCCCCCCTCCCACTCCTACCGCAGTCCCTTTCAGTTTCATCCTAGTCACCACTCTGGAGTTTAACTCCAAAGAGATGATTATCATGTTCTAATCCTGGTCAGTGTTGTAACTAGAAAGATATTTTGGACTTTCTGCTTTCATTAATTTTTCCTTCACGTTAAGAAGGCTGCAGTCATTCTTGTGTGTCTTGTGTCCCTTTTCTCCAAAGGATGCTGACCTACTGGATGTTGAGAGCAAACACTTTGAAGACCTGGAATTCCAGCAGCTTGAGCGTGAAAGCCGTCTAGATGAGGAAAAGGAGAACCTGACCCAGCAGCTCCTGCGTGAAGTGGCTGAGTATCAACGGAACATTGTTACTAGAAAGGTACTTTTACCAGATGTTGTTCAATGTAAAAAGTCAAAATATATATACCCCTTGCTATGAGACAATAGTGATTGTTAATATAGCTACAGCATGTGTCCATCTGTCTGTATATCTGTTATATCTGAATATCTTTGTGTGTTTTGTTACATTTGGCAGATCATAGAGCTTGCCACATACATGCCAATTGGTGCTCTGAACTAGATAAACTGAGACTTGGTATAGTCAGTGTTACCTGATGCTGTAGATGTATTTATGAATGTCTTATTTTTTTATGGGAAAACCAAGGTAGAGAAAATCAGAAATTTAGGTATCTGTTTTAAATTATTTGCTTTTGCAATCATAGTAACTCGATTTAAAATAATTTGTTGAAAAGTCTTTTGGAATTTCTGTTTCCAGACCCAATAGTCTTCAAAGCTGCTGATAGTTTATTACTATTAGAAGCAGCCTTGTGGAATGCTATTCAAGTGACTGCCTCCACCCAACCCTGAGCACCCAGATGTCGAGTCCACACAGAATTCATCTCTTGTTTCAAAATTTATAAGCCTCACCCCAGTGCTCTGTACTGAACCAATAAAATTGAGGGAAAGGACAATGGAGAAGGTGACTTCCTAAACTTTTAGTTTAAACAAGAAATTCCTTTGTTTTTCTTCCCATGAGGCATCTCCCAAGGTGAAGTCAGAAATTCATTTATGTTCTAAAACAAGATTTCCCATTGACCTATGGATACTTGAAATATATTCCAAATTATTTAGCCTTAGATTAAGAAAAGCCTCGAGTTTGTGAGTTCACAGAAACTGCTTCACAGTCTGGATAATAACTGCGTACCTAACACTGGGTGGGCTTCCCTGGTACTCAACTGGTGAAGAATCTGCCTGCAGTGCAGGAGACCCCATTTTGATTCCTGGGTCAGGAAGTTCCCCTGGAAAAGGGATAGTCTATCCACTCCAGTATTCTTGGGCTTCCCTGGTGGCTCAGATGGTAAAGAATCTGCTTGCACTGTGGGAGACCTGGGTTCGATCCCTAAGTTAGGAAGATCCCCTGGAGAAGGGAAAGGCTATCCACTCCAGTATTCTTGCCTGGAGAATCCACATGGACAGAGGAGCCTGGCAGGCTACAGTCCTTGGGGTTGCAGAGTCAGACATGACTGAGCGACTAAGCACACCTAACATCAATGAAATATGGTCACTACACTTCTAGTTATAAACACCTCTTCTCCCTTTCCTGGAACAGACAACAAACCCTTAAATGTCTAATGTACATCTTTCTTTGGTTGGTTATTTTTCCTCCAGGAAAAAATTTCTGCATTGAAAAAGCAAGCTAATCACATTGTCCAGCAGGCTCAAAGAGAACAAGATCATTTTGTGAAAGAAAAGAATAATTTAATAATGATGCTGCAGAGAGTAAGTATTTCTTTTTAGTACTAGTGACAGTAAAACACAGGTTCCAGTTCAGGGAAAGTAGCTTCCATCAAACCAACTGCCTTTTAATAAATGAATTATAATTTAAGGAATGCTTTTCTATATATATTTTTATTTAATCCTCCACATTAATAAACTAATACTCTGAATAATTAACTGTAATTCAGAAATAAGCAAAGACATGTTCTTCATGCTTTTTCCACAGCATGAAAATCAAACTATGGGAAATCTGTTTGTTTTCTGATTTTATCCTTTTTAAAAAATGTTATTTTTCATCAAATAGGTTAAACATATTCTGCTCTTTTTGCTGCTGTCAGACATTTTGGCTCAGTTGCTTTGGTGTTTTGAACTCTAATTATTTGCATATGGGTCTTCTTGGCAAATGCCACATCAGATTTAGTTTGGCTTAATTGGTGAGGTGGATGCCCCATGTGGGTGTGACAAGGTCATCCTCATCACAGGGACTGTGTCCCCATCCACCCAGCCTCTAATGTAATCCATGTAAAGGGTTTCTTTTGTCCAGAGAAAAACTTTTATGTCAGCCTAAATTTCTGAAATAATCTCTTAATTTCAGGGATAAGACACCCAAAATTAAAGTTGATGGGGCTAGTCTCAGGACTGGGCCTTGCATGCAGGCCACTTAGAAATGGGGCACTTGGGATCATGAAAATATGAGAGGGACTCAGAGTGGAGTGCAGGAGAGAACAAACCTCAAATGATGGGTTAGAGACAAGGCTGCACCACGGTCCCATCTAGAAGAAATGGAGTTGGAGCACTCATTCCCATCTTTACTGCTTAGCCATTTTTAGGTTGAGAAGAGAAAATTGGCCCTTCATATGCAATCATGAGTTAACTTACAGTGCCTCTGTAGCTCACATGAATCCCTGGCAGTTCCCCTGCTCCTGCTTCTTCAGCACCTGGACATCTCCAGTTGAAGTTGGACTTTCCAACCCTATCCTCTGCTCTGGGGATGAACTCTGGTGCTATTAGGCTCCCCACCACCTTTTGCACACAAGATTCAAAGGCACAGCTTAAATTAGATCGTGTGACATATAATATTTAAGTCGTTGCTGAAATTTTAGCAAAAAAAGAAAAAAATCTCTTAGTGATAGAATTTTAATGGGTAAGCACAAAGTAGAAATAAGATCTCCTTGTTAAAATATATAATTCTGTTGTAAAAACTATGTCTTAAGATTTTTGTTTGCCCAAATTGACCTATAGCTATACCTCAACCCCAATAAAAATTCCAGTGATGCTAAAATTTGCAGTTGATCTTCATTATTCACGGGGTCCATATTTGTGACTCTACCTAATCACTAACCTTTGTAACCCTAATATCAATGCTTGTCATGCAGTCATTGATGGACAGGTGAGCAGGAACAGTGAAAATTTTGAGTCACTCAATGGACATTCATATTCTCAGCTGAGGTTAAACAAGACAGTGCTCTGCCTTCTTGTTTAGCTCTCATGCTGTAAACAACTGTCCTTTTTGTAGATAATTTGGTGCCATGTTTTTGTGCTTTTCATTGGTGATTTTGCTGTTTAAAATGCCTCACAAGTGCTAAAGTATTGTCTGGTGTTCTAAGGGCAGGATGGTTGTGATGTGCCTCATGGTGAAATTACATCCGTTAGGTAAACAGCTTTCAGGCAGGAATTATAGTGCTGTTGGCTATGAGTTTAATGTTAATAATCGACATTGTCTATTAAATAAGATATCTTTAAATGGAAACACACGTTAAGACAAAGTTATGTAGTGATCAGTTGATGAAAATATTGTGACCAGATGCCCAGAGCAATCCAACCTTATATTTCCCTTTGGAACAGTGGGTCAGTATTCACTACTTCAGTGTTTGTGGCAACATTATAGAAGATAATCACTGCAGATAATGGGAATCGACTATATATGAAAATGTAAAGGGTATAGCATAGCCAAGACAACTTTGAATAAGAACAAAGTTGGAGGATTTATACTATTTGACTTCAAGTTTTACTGTAAAGCTATAGCATTTAAGAGGGTGTGGTGCTGGCATACAAATAGACATATAGATCAGAGGAACTGAACAGAGTCCACAAAGAGACTCACATATACTGTCTATTGATTTTTGACAAAGGCTCCAAGACAATGCAGAAGGGAAAGGAACGTCCAGCATATGGTGCTGGATCAACTAGGCGAACATGGAAAACAGTGAGTCTCATCACCGTTTATCCTCATATGATGCATATAAATTTAATTTGAGACAGATTGTAGAACTAAACACAAAAATTAGCAAGATAAAGTTTCTAGAAAATACAGGTGGGCAGGTGCACCTTCATGGCTTCGGAGTAAACAAAGATTTCTTAAAGAGGAAATGACAAAAGACTTGTATCCAGAATATATTAGGAACTCCAAAACTCAAAAATAGTAAACAACCAACACATAAAATTTTGAAAACCAGACAAAAGGCTACAATTGAAACATTTCACGAAAGAAGCTATGTGAAGGGTCAATACATCCCATGAAAGAGTGACATTATTAGTCATCAGGAAAATGCAAAGTTGACTCAGCTTAATAGATTTTGTGTTCCTTCAGGAAAAGGAAAATCTTTGTAATTTGGAAAAGAAATACTCCAGCCTCTCTGGGGGGAAAGGGTTTCCTGTCACCCCCAATACTCTGAAAGAGGTAAGCTGTGATTTTTACATGTCCACTCATTACCACCTTAGAAGTCAGGAGATGTACCTCAGTTTTCCGGGATTCACTGACTGGGAATCAGGAACTGAAGTGACTTCCAAAAGCACTCAGTGCTTTGAGGTTTTCCTGCCTTTCCTGATTTATGCTTTCAGAATTTCAGGGGTTATCTTTATGTCTGATGCAGATGCTGTGTGTGTGTGTGTGTGTGTGTGTGTGCATGAGTGTGCATACAGTTTGCTTAATAGTGGTGTTGTGGGTTACTTTGTGGTTTCAAACATTTAGGATCCAAACCAAAACTAGTCTTAATAGCTCTTCTTTCCTCTTGCATTTTCTTTTCTCAGTTTTTCAACTTTCCTACTTTCTTCTCTTTTTCCTATGTCTTCTGGAACGTAAAAAGCCCCCAAACATCTCTACCCTTTTCCCCTCAGTGTTGTCTGGGTTATTTTGCCCCAAATTGGAATAATCCTGTTTACATTAAGCTGTACACCCTCTTTATCCCAAATGTTCATCTTTCTCAAGACCCCAACACCCCCCTTTCCCAAATATCTTTTTATAGAGCTACACTGCTATAATGTAAAATATTTTACATTATATTTTAAAATATTTTAACTCTAATTTGGAAAATTAGAACCCTGACCAGAAAGAAAATAGTTTTCTTGATCTTTTTTTCAAAAAGCTAAAGAAAAAGCTTGCTTATGCATAAAATTTTTCATAATAACAAAAACCACTTTATAAACTACTTTTAAAAGGCAGCAAATACTTTCCTTCATAGAAAGTGTTTTTTCTCTCTCTCCCTGTGTGTGTGTGTGTGTGTGTATATGTATGTATGTGAAGTAAATGCTCATCACATAATAGGTGTAACTGATACGTACCTTGGAAGCATTTTGTGAAATGTTTCCACAAAAGCTTTATTAGGCCATTCAATTATGGAGTTTCTCTCCATTATTTAGAACACAGAACTGGCAGGTTCACTGCATAAAGGACGCTTGTGAATGGAGTGTAGAGGAATAAGATTATGTCAGTGAGGTGCGCAGGGGCTGGCTCTTGTGAGTCATGTTAAAGAAATATGATTTATTTTATGTGGATGGGAAGCCACTGAGTGGTTTTAAGCAGGGAGGTGACATTATTTGAGGTCCATTTGTTAAAGATCCTTCTGAGCTGCTCTACTGAATTATAAAGAAGAGTTGCTGGAAAACCAGTGTGGCGGTGAGAGCAGTATGAGCTGGAGGGGCTGGTGACTTGAATTTGAACAAATGAAGAAAGATGGACAGAACCAGCTAGATGCAGAAATGCTTTGGAGGTAGAGTTGACAGTTCTTGCTGATAGATTGGATGTGGGGGTGAAGTACATTAAGGGCATTGTCAGGAATGCTGCTGCTAAAAATTCCAGTTTTAATAATGAGGTGGATGGTGAGTAGCGGTTACTGAGATGGAGAAGACTGAGGAAAGAATAGATTTAAGTAGAAAGGTTTGCTGTTTGACTCTGGACATGAGTTTGAAGGGCTTGTGGCTTCCAGATGCATTAGATAGGGTCTAAGGTCTCTTTACCTTTTAGAAGAATAAAATCTTTCCCTTTCTATTAAAGAGCTCTCTTTTTCTCTGCAGCCCTCCTGTCGTTGAAAGCCCATTTGGTGTTGCGGCTGTATTTGTGTGTCTGCAGCTCTCGTGTGTGTTGCGTGGCCATGTATTCTCTTTCATGCCTAGCAGACTTGGCTCAGAAGATGTTTTGATTTTCTTTCTTTCTCTTGTCTTTCGCTCTCTCTCTCCCCACTCTTTCATTCTCTCTCTTTTTAAAAGAATGATGAATTTATATCCAACTGTTCCAAACAAGTCCCACTTTTGAAAAACGATGTACATTTTTAAGCAATTAATTAGGTTATTACAGTTATGAATCATATAGAAATCAAATTTTGGTTTTGAAAGATTCTATCAGCTTAGCAAAAGAATAACTCAAGTTGCTACTCTTCATTCTTACTCATTATCAAAGATAAAATAAATTTGACAGCCCAATTTTCAACTTCCTTTCTTCAATTTAATCTTATAAAACTTTACATACTATCTATTGCCCCTTTCTGAAGTGCAAAACTAAATTCAGCAGCATTTTGATATCTCCAATTTATGAACAGTGAACTCTGGTTTTCTCTACTTTGTCAGAATTATAAACTCTCAGTGAAAACCTTGTTTTCCAGTCTGGGATTTTTGCTTCAACAGCATAACAATATTGTACCTTTCCTGGAGCCATTGTCTGAAAGGATTGATGGACGAGCAGAACTCAGATATTAAATTTAACACAATTTACTTTTAAAAGAGAGATGCTAATTTAAATTCTTTTTCCATACTATTTTACTCATGTAGTGAAAATATGAATGGTCTGTACAATTACTTTCCATGGTAATTTACGAGGGCCTTTTTGTCAAGTGTAAATTCAGAAGTTTTTATTCTCAAAAATTTTGATTCATGGGTATTTTCTCTAAGCTGAAGCCACACCTGAATCATTGAATTTAAAAGTAACTGAAAATTCACTGTCCTAGGGAAGTTGCCTTAAAATGAAACATTCTTGAACTGCAACTTTGCCTTAGGGTGTGTGTGTGTGTGTGTGTGTATGTGTGTGTGCACGCATGTACATTTCTCTTGCTAGGGAAGGCTCACAGGAGAATAGTGTCTTTTTATTTTCATTTTGTTGAGATGCCTAAAAGCTAGATTCCATTACAAATAAATTACTGCTTTATAAATGTCTTAGTGCATAAGTCAGTAGTCCTTAGTCTATATTTATTCACTCTAGTTTTCAGGCAACAGAAGAAAAAGAGAAAATCTTAAAATAAAGATTTATGGAAAAGTCTCTTGAATCAGAGAGTGGTTTCATTGTTGATTTTATGTCTCAGATTTATCTTTGTGTGATTATTTTAAATGCTGTGTAGTGACAACCTTATTCAGTCAACAGAATGAATGCTGATATGGATGGATATTTTTAAATCAAAGGTATTGGGTTATTTATAATAAAGTCATTTTGATTTTATCTGAAAGTTTACTTTTAATGTTGGAAATACAATTTTTCAAGATTAAGCCCCATACATCCATTTTAATAACTGATGATTGCCTTAATGAAACATTTGATACCACAGATATCTGGCTGTGATGCTCTGAGCTAACTCCATTGTACTGGAGCATTAATACTCTCGCATGCTTCGGCTCTTGCTTTCCTCATATTTAATTTATCAATTCCTCCTTTTAGGGCTATATCATTGTAAATGAAATTAATGAGCCATGTGGCAGTTCCACGAATCTCCCCCCTTCCACTCAGTTCCCTGCTGATGCTGACGCTGCTGTCACTGGGCCTACCACAGCTGTGCTGATGAGCCAGCCACAAAGTAAAGAGGTGTGTTGGCATGCCATTTCATTCATTCACTGCTTTCCTCATGTCAAAAATTAATCCATGGTTAACATAAAACGATGATGTGTGAGACAAAGATATGTCTGGTTGACTAGAGGGCTGGAGTGATGCTGAGTTTGAAAAATAGACCAATTTAGGAAGTAATGCTCTATTAATAATAATACTTGAAACCATGAAATATGATACAGAGTATAGAGTACTAGGACAAGGAAGTTCAGAAGAATAAACTATATCTTAGCACTTTAGCCCAGCCTAGTTTTCTTAGACACCAAAGAGACTTTCTAAAATTGTTGGTTTGAAGAACCTTTCCAGTTTGATTTTGTATTCAATTTTGTTTTACAGTATGAGTTTCTTTTTAATTTTCTGCTGCTTTAAAACATCTGGGGAGAGACAAATAATAGTAAATTAAAATATCTCCTGCTGATCCAAGTGTGGGATTTGAACACGAGGCTAAATTTAAAGATACTCCCCGTTGTTTATGACTCCTTCAGTAACATATATGAAAACAGAACAATAGGATTATCAATTTCATTTCTTTGTCTTATTCTTTCATTTCATATGGACACATAAACACTTTTTTTTTCTCCCTTGAAGCAAAGATCGTCTGTCTGTTCTGGATTTATGTTTCCTTCCACTCTTTCTTCTCATCCTATCACTCAACCTCCATCAGCCCCATGGCCTGAAGTCGTGGCTACCTCTGTCGATTCTTTTCCTTTAAATGACACACCTCCTCCTCTACCAGCTAAGAAACACAGAAGGCAACAGCAGCAAGACCAGCAGGTAATTAGGAACTGGCCTTTAGAGTATGGGAATTTTACCTTGACAACAAACTTACTGATGTGAAATCTTTCCTTCAGTTTTTCCAAAGATATTTTTTGAAAAGATAAAGTGCTTATCTTTTTTTAAAAGAACATTTATTTTGTCCCTAAGAGTATGGGATTGTTAGAGAACTTGAGACCTTGATTGTCCTCTACTGGCTTTTGATATGTTGGAGCTAGTTTCACATCCTCATGCTTCAGTTCCCATTCAATCAAAATGTTGCAGCTTCAGGTATTTTTCAAAATCATAATAATTAAGTCCATAAAATCCATGGTATACAAAGTTGCCATGTCAACAAAAAATATTCTCCTTACATATTATTGAAACCATAATAGTAGACACCATTCCTCTGCTGTGAGTCAAAGCATCCTTAGCATTTTATAAATGTCTCATTTCTTCCTTCTGACAATCCCATGAAATATGAACTATCTCTGTTTTGATATGTAGGGAACTGAGACTCAGTGTTGGTAAGCAGCTTGTGCAGAGTCATATCACAAGCAGTGCATTTGGTCCATAGAACAACAGTTTTTTATTACATATTTTAAAATAAATAATTTCTTCTTCCAAATGTGTTGCCCTCTTTTTGAGACATTTTATGAATATTCATGGACTGCCCTAGTGGCTCAGTTGGTAAAGGATCTGCCTGCAATACAGGAGACCCAGGTTTGATCCCTCTGTCAGGAAGATCCCCTGGAGAAGGAAATGGCAACCCACTCCAGTATTCTTGCCTGGAGAATTCCATGGACAGAGGAGCCTGGTGGGCTACAGTCCATGGGGTCGCAAGAGTTGGACATGACTTAGCGACTAAACCACCAAAAAATTTTGTTTTGAAACTTGAAACTATAATCAAATCCTTACATGAATTTGGCCCCAGAAGACCCCAAGGAGTCAGTCAATAGACATCCCCCGCCCCCAAAGTAGATGAGCTCTGGTTCGTTATGCCTTTCTCTGACCTTTCTTAAAGCTCCCTTTCCTATCTATTATCTTTGGTTAAAGGACCATATCTCCTCACTACTTTTAGGTTAATAAATATCTATTATAAATTGGTAATTGTTAAGTTAAAGTGCAGATATTCTTCATCATTGGCATGTTGCAAGACTGATAGCAAATTTGATATCTCAGAGCTGCATTGATTTTTAGATATTTCAAAAGCCTGAGTTTAGTATTAAAATGATCCAGCCTAAAGAACCTCTAATTAGAAAATGACTTTCCTATTGAAGACATTTTGGGGAAAGCCAACAAAAAAGTTGGCAAAATGTTGCCTTAGGAATCTGAAAAAAAAAAAAATGAAATGGTCAACAGGAGGATTTTTAAATGTGAGGGACTGCTATGGAGGCTCCTTGGCCAAGATCGTTTTTTCAGTCTAGAAGGATGCCTTATATGGAAACATTATGTGGATTTGGAGTGTGTTTACATGATTGAAACATGATTCCATCTTTAAACCAACTTCCCTGTTTGTGCTTTCTCTTCATCTTCTTCCTTCTCCCATTTCTTATTCTCCTCACACTGGGATCTGTGCCATCACACAGAATTATCCAGACAAGGGGGGAAACTGCTTACATGCTTTGTCCACTGACTGTTCTGCCATCCACATGGCAACCATCATAATAACTTGTAAGTTGTCCTGAGGCTCCAAGGCTGCCGGCCCTACTATCAAAGTGACAGATGGATTTTTCTGAATTTTTCTAGATTCAGTAATAAATTCTTCTCATGTCTATGTATCTTACCAAATGTTAGCCCAGGTCTCTTAGCGAACACAAGTTGAGTAATTTTTTTTCAAGTCTGTGTTAAAATCCGAAAGCTTCTTTGTAAATGCATACTTCTTAATTTCTTTAGTGACCTGTTTCAGTTAGTCAAGTTTTGCTATTCTGCTTTACATTTGCATCTAAAGCATTTTAGAAGTCTGGAAGAAAGGAAAAAACAGCACCAGGAAGGCCTCTATCTGAGTGACACTTTGCCTCGAAAGAAAACCACGCCTTCCATATCCCCACATTTCAGCAGTGCTACTATGGGGAGAAGCACCACCCCAAAGGTAGGACATGGGGAGGATCACGGGCTTCACCGTCAGTGAATTTTTCTGTCCTTATGTTGACTGACATGCAAAGGCCTTAAAGAAAATGCTCAGTAATAGATGGTTAGGTTTGCTTGCTGGGCAGACATCATAACTGAACTGCACTTCATATCCTGTTCAGAGGACATTTGGAATTATACACTCTGGGACCAAAGCACTTGGTCCAGGGTATGTTCTGCCACCACCACACAAGTGGTGAGTGGCATTTACTTCCATGACACACTCCCAGGGCTGCATCCTAGATCTGGAAATTGGTGAATGTAAGCTCTGGATTCTAGGAGTTTTAGCAACCAATATTTATTGGGTCACTTATTGGAACCTGACACTGGGCTACGCCTTTTAGGTGTATCGTTTCATTGTAAAACTCAACAACACCATGCAGTAGAGGTATTAATACTAATTAGTATCCCCATTGTACACATGGAAAACCTGAAGTGGAAAGAAGCTAGGTGAGTGGCCCATGTGTCCTCAGCTGGTTGGCATTGAAGCTAGAATGTCATCCCATGTGGTGTGATGCCTGAGTCTCCTTTGCTTCTGTTTTGCTGACTTGCATGAAGGGTCATGGCAGGGTGAAGGCAAGGAAAGGCAAGAGAGAAGGAGGTTCTGAGTGGGACAGATGTTGGAGTCCTTCTCTTGCCCTTAATCAGAATAACTTTGTCTTTTATCTATTTTATAAACTGATGTTCCCAGAATGTTTTACACTAAGGATTTTGTTATTTTAAAAGAGTGCTAAAACCACCAGGACAGTTAGTAGGATTCTTCAGTTTTTAGCCCCCTTGATCACTAGGAGCAGATGGAAGCTGGTACCCTTGTAATGTGTGTGGATCGCCTCTGTGCTTGTGCATGACATGCATGCATTCCTGTCCCTGCATCTACCCTCTGCCCCTGGAGCATGAAGTTTTTCTCGAAGGTGGTTCTAGACAGTGTTTCCCCCATCCGTCTTCACTTCTGGAACTGCTCCCTGTGGAAGAATGGCTGTAATGCTGAGGCTGCTGCGAAGCTCTGGGCAGTGACAGCAACTGGTCTGTACCATTTTCAGCATCAATACACTGGTTACAAAGACCTGCCTTTGCTGCCTTCTGCACTTAATAAGGAGTTAGGCAAACAGCAATGTGGCTGTGTCCGAAAGCACCACTGGGCTTGCAGCTTGCCTGAATTGTTTCCTCCTGGTTCTCACAGGGCCACCTGCCCCTGGGACAGAGCAACAGCTGTGGCAGCGTGCTCCCCCACTCGCTAGCAACCATGACCAAAGACTCAGAATCTCGGAGGATGCTCAGAGGTAGGTATCTTGTAAGTCCAGAGTCGTGCCCTTTGTCAAGCATTAGAATTTCTCAGGGAGAGGGAATCAGAACAGAATTGGGGGTCATTAGACAGGGGATCAACCAAAGTCCTAAATGTCACTTTTTTATTTTTATTTTTAAAATTTTATTGAAGTATAGTTTACAGTGTTGTATTAATTTCTGCTCTACAGCAAAGTGGTTCAATCAGTTTTACCCTTAATGTGTCCCCTTAGAGGGAGGATGTATATATAAATCTCCTTATTGTTGTACTAAGATAAGTTTTCCTATATGCACACGTGGCTAATATATACCCATTACACTTTTTATAAATGCAGTGGAATTCTCCATTCAGAAAGGCCCCTAGAGAATTACTAACTTTCTTATCTGATTGAAAGAAAGAAAAAAAAGACTCCTGAGATCCTGACAGATTACCAGAGCACTTAGCTAAGTCACTCCCCTGGTTTGTGGCTGAGCCATTCTCCCACTGGAGAAATGACTCATTGAACTAAAGATTCACTGAGCTAATACAGAGAACTAGTGGCTCAGGACAGACTTTCCTTAAGCCTTCTAATGTGAGTTGAACTTTTATGCAGTTGTTAGGTTTCAGGTAGACTTGTATTCTCAGCATGTTCTATTTCTTTGAAATAATACATTGCATTTCTAATGGGATTCTCAAGCAGTCTATGTGCGGCTATAAGAAAATACTCTAAGACAATCCCAGAGGTGAGCTTCTTGTGGAGAAGATGAGATTTATGGTGTTAAAATGGGACTTTAGGTCAACTTATATTGGCCTTGACTTTTGAGCAGGTATGGTGCTAGGTAGCAAAAATGCAAATGAATGACATGATCCTTGCCCTTGAAATACCTAGTCTCATGAGGAAGACAGAAACATAACTGATAATTTCAATCAAATGTGGTAAATGCAGTGTTGGAGGTGTGCCCAGGATGTGAGTGGGATGCTGACAGGCTGATGGGCATCTTTCCTCTCAGTGCGTTCATTTTGAAGCTATTTCCTCTAAGGTGGCTAGGATGAAATTCTGACTGCTTGGCATCTTTGCTAATGTCACTGGAGAATAATCACTGTTACCATCATAAATATGTTTATATACTGGTATATATATATATATATGCATGTATACATAATGTGTATGTGTGGGTGGCTAAATGAGATGTACATATATATATATATATGTATCCTTGAAAGAGGATTTCATATCATTACTGTATGATTTAAGAGTTAATAGAGATTATGGTATTCATAAAAGTGGTTTATAATATATGAGAGGTTTTATTTATTTTAATAAAATGCATTTGATTTAACTTCTTTTATCATAATTTCTTAATAAGCTAAACATATCCCATAGTTTATAAATAATAAACATAAATGAGTGTATTAGGCTCTCATTTATTACTGTTCACTTGTGGGTCAAGTCTATTTTCTGTTGAAACATTTTTCTGTGGTATTTATAGACTTCTTTTTGATATTTTTCCCACTGGCCAAAGACATCAAAGTTCAGATTGGCCACAACACATACTTTATGTTGAAAGTTTTTTCCTTAAAATAGAGAGGAAGAAAAACTAGACCTGTATACCAAATAGATAGATTAGTAAAAATGAAGGGCTGTAAACAATATTGTTTGAGAGGATTCTTGTGAGACTATGGTGAAACTGAAGGGATGTTTGATCTCTATTTTTCTCATCTGTGTTCCCCTTAAATAATGGGATTCCCCGTATTAGGTTCATGGAGAAAAAACTGACCCAGTTCCCTTAGGTCGCATTAGGGACCAAATCTGTTGTCTTTGACCTGTCTTTTGTGCTCCTGTTCTTCGCTGGTAGGTCTTTTGTACTTCCCAGAAGCCTGCAGCCTCAGTCTTTCCCTGCTGCAGCTCTGAGTGGTATTCCTCTTAAAGAATTTCATGTGGTAATAATGAGACAGTTCCAGAACAAATAGAAAAGCATCATGTGTGTGCTGATGTAAGAGTGTGAGGCCAGTCTGCCACCTTTGGCTCCCCCACCCAGAGGAGGAGCAGGCAGGGACTGCAGTTTTTAGAGCTACAACGGACCATAAAAATTGGCAGGATTTTCTGCTAAATCCATACAGGTGGCCCACAAGGACCAGGAGAGATGAATCATAATTTCATTTAGAATTGTTGACACCATTAAAGTAGCAAACACCAAGTAAAAAGTCCATAGTTTTGAAAAAAATGGACCTTGCACATTTTTCATTAACTCAAATAAAATAGACTTTATCATTTGCATGACTTATACTATTAACTTAAATGAACTGTTTTTTTGCTGCTTATTCATAATGGATCCATCAAGGACAATGGTGTAAGTATAAGCCTTCCTTCAATAAGCACTCTTGTGATAGACCTGACAGTGTGAATCATGCAAACAAAGATCTCTGAGAGCAGAGTTTAAAGCAAAGAGCCCAGGAACTCAACTCTTAAAGCTGTAATGGTTATCGGCTTTTGTACAGCTTGTGAACCATTCCTTTGTAAGCTTTAGAATGAATGAAATCTTTGTCCTTTTTCTTCCGTTCAATGCAGGAAAGTCCAAGAAAGGTATGACAACCTCCCTGTGTGGTGTTTTTGTTTCCAGCAAGTAGTGAAAGGTCACTGTCAAGTCATCTTTAAGAAAGGATCAGATTTAAAACTGTACAATGGTGGAGTTTTTAGTCTAATGATTATTCCTTTTACACAATAGAGGGAAGTTGTTGCACATTTGCTAAAAACACAATGCTGCGTGCAGCTGCTGTTCATTCACAGGCAGCTGCATGACCCTCTTTGTCTTGGTTTTTTATTGCAAGGTCCGATCATACAGGAAACACGAGTGATTTGGAAGCGTTGCTTCATAAGATTCAGGATCTAGATAAAGCAAAGAGTGGGCTTGTACTGTGTATAGGCTAAGTATAAGATATGATGTTTCTCCTTTATAAAGGCCAGGTATAAATAAAGCAGGCTATGTGAGAGGACGGAAGGATTTGGAGGCTCCTAATATTCCATTTAAGCCTTAAAACCTAGTATAGAATGAGAGTGAAAGTCGCTCAGTTGTGTCCGACTCTTTGCGACCCCATGGTCTATACAATCCATGGAATTCTCCAGGACAGAATACTGGAGTGGGTAGCCTTTCTCTTCTCTGGGGGATCTTTCCAACCCAAGGATCGAACCCAGTGTAGAGTGAAGAACTGTCTAAATGACTGGCTAGAACAAACGATTCTTATGTGGCTAGGTGATAGCAATGCAGGGCGTTAGAGACCTGACTTGTTATAAAGTTGGATGAACTGTGCTTCAAATCGTTGAATGGCATATTACAAACCTTAACTTTAAAAAGCTATTTGTTAACATCTTCTTGGAATAAAGAATTGTTCTATAGATGTAATCTTGCTTTTATTCTCCCTGTTTTCTGGTTGAACATGTGTGACTATTTCTCTCTTTTTTTTTCCTCTAACAAATCGTTTTTTGACTGTGTGCATGTATCAGAAGCTTGTTTTTGTTTTGCTAACTTCTTAAATTCTTCTCTATAAACTCAGATTTAATCTAAAAATATGAATATCTACCCTTGTCAAGCTGGTACTGTTGCTAACATTGTCAATGACTGCATGTTGCAAGGGTGTTTTTCCTGCCCCCTTGTCATCCTTTTTGATCTTGTATCTTTTTCCCTTTCTCTATCATTCTTCTCCTCACTCCTGACTTGTCCTGCATCTTCATCTTCCGGCTGTGGACTGTGGTTAGGAAGAATGAATTTCTCAGCAGGTGAGAAATTGTCAGAAAAACTGATTAATTTTATCCTCTTAAACCTAGGTTACAAATTTAGGTCATTGCATTTTCTGTATTAAGGGCCAAATCACCATTTAAGGTATATAAGACACATTTTAGAAAACATTAACAAGATTACATATCCTACAGTGGTTAACTCACAAAGGACTTTTCGGGTACGATTAGCCAGAATTCATAGAGATGGGTATTTTAAAAATAATAATAAATGGGCCTTGCACATCCAACCTATTAGCTCTTCTGGGACCATGAAGACTGTTGAGTCGATTTGGGTTCCATGTATGTGCTATGCTTAGTGACCAGCCTCAGATATTACCAGGTCTTACTTTATAAACTCTGCAAAATACCCAATTCAAATAGCCATTTCTGTGCAGGCAAGAAGGATTTAGAGTATTTACAAGGCCCTTTTTACTCTTTAGATGTTGTCCCACTGCTGAATATTATTCTTGCCACATAATTTAAACAGAAAAACAAAAACCAAGCAGTCTCAGGGATTTAGGAAAGTCACATTTTCCCCCAGTCCAATTACTTTGCCCCACCCGAAACAGTAGATGCATTCCACTTCCTTATTTAGTCACTAGTATATTTGAAATGTATGAATTCACTCAGTGACCTTTTATATTGTGACATCTGAGTACTAAACAAATGGATTCTGTGCTGAACAGGACATTATATGGCCCCCTTCCTGATAACCTACACTTGAGTGGAGGCTTAATCCGGCTCACACCCCTTCTGGGGCTACTTCACTGTACCAGCAGTCATCCTTGGGCCTCCTGCCAGGGAACCCTCCTCCGTCTCCTGAGCCCCTGTAGTGTCCTTCTGTTGAAAGTATCTGTGCCTTTAAATGGCCAGGCCAGAGCCTGGATCCCAAAACCAGCTCCTAGGAATCACACTGGTGCAGTTCCAGGGTCACAAAGGAGAGGTCCATACCCTTATTTGTAATTGCAGGGATCACTTGTTTTTTTGGAATTGCTCAGGAGGGAGGAGGCTAAGCCAGGTGACAGGTGAGTTTGTTGTGATCAGTAAAATGTCGCTGGTGGGAGGAAAGGAGGGGCTGCATAAGATGGATGTTCCCACTCATACTGGATCCACAGGAGACTAAAATCCTGCCCTGGAAGCTACTTGTTAGCAGCAGCCTTTTTCATTTGAGTCGAAAATGCAGGGTATTATCCTGTCACTGGAATGATGGAAGGTTCTCTGAGACACAGAGCAAAGAAACAGAATAAGATAAAACACACAGTGGGGTGAACTAGGGAATTTGCATCTGCAGTCCTAACAGTACACACTGTAACCCAGCAGCCCTTTGTGCCCACATTCGAAAACTTTGGAGTCATTTTAGTTTACTGTCCACCTTCCCTGAAGGTGCTAAGTTCATTTTCTTATTCTGTGATACATTTGGGAGAAAAAAATCCTGGACTGTCTAAGGAGCAGGGCATACTTACATCATTTCATTACAGGAACTAGCTTTTCCTCATTGTGAAAAAACTAAAGGGAAGGGAGGTTGTGATGCATGTCATCACCAAGGAGACAATTCTTGTGTTTTAAATGACAGGGTTGTCCTTTAGGGATTTGGTTTTCATACTAAAACAAGGACATGTCTTCCATGTTTTTGGTGCCAGCATGAAGTTCTCTTTACCAACAAGCCTTTTTTGAAAGTGTAAAGAAAGATATATGTGTAACCTTTTCAAATAATCTCTGGTATTTTTTGTCCCTCCCTTTTCCATAATGAATAACTGGAAACAATTTAAAAGGAGCAGTTAATAATTCCAAAAGTTCAAGTATCAAAGGTAAATGTTTGAGTAATGAATTATTTTGCCATGTTTAAGATTGAAAAAAAAAAAACAAACAAAGGCACAAGCTCCACACTTATAAATGCACTGGCTTTTGTAATGCTTTATGCATTAATCATTACAACTAATGCTATTCTCTCTAAAGCCTCATGGTGTGCTTTTATGTTTTGCATCTTTCCTTAGCAAAGTGATATGTAGTTTTTACATATGTGTGTATATTTATCATTTATGATTACATCTTACATTAAGGAAACTTATTTTCCCAGAAATGCCTTAACCTGAACTAACATATTTTAACTTTGATATCTAAACTGCTGTAAAGACTAGTAGCATGCAAACCCCTCATGGAACTCAAATCATTTTACAGATTTAGTTTTGGTCTATAATGTTTTGTTGAAGCATCACAGATGTGGCATCTGTTTTTAAATGAAAATGTTTAATCAACAGCTGAGGAAGCAGTTAGAATCACTTGCCTTCTTTTGCCCTCGGCCTGTTTTTTTTTGGTCATTTCATTACTAAAAACCTCATAGAAAGGTAGGTAGGGTACAAGAAAGCAGGGAAAATCCAGATGGTCCAAATACATAATCTTAACAGGCCTGGTAGTACATTTGATCTGGGAGAAAGTGATTGTGAACTATTGTACTGACTAAAGAACATATTTTAATGAATTGAGTCATTGTTTATCACTGTGACTCCTGATTCCTGCGTACATGGTAAACAGAGAATTAAAACAAAAGATAATTCGATTTGTGATGCCCAAAATCACAAATCAGCTACCAGAAGAAAGCCATAGAATAATATGAAGTAAAGCCTGTGACCTGGACTGCCAGCTAACCAGGTACCAAGGTAAGGAAAGCCCCTCTTACTAGAGGCACTTTTGCTCCTGTGGATATGATCCCTACTTTTCCATGCAGTTATCACCTACTAGCTGAAGGCTGGTGGTTAAGGCAAAAGAAGGAAGAGAGCTAAAAATATATGAATTAGGCTGATCACAACTATTGGAAGGATTGTTAATTCTGAGTGTTTTAAATAAGTAATTGGCAGACAGGGGGATTTGAAAAAAAAAAAAAGAATGAGAAAAATGTGCAGTTGGAACATTAACCAAAGTAAAAATGTTAGTGATGTGAGTGAGATACAAGTTTCTCAGATCCTACACCTAGATTATCTACTTGCTGTTTTATGACCAGATCAAATACCTTTGAAACTGGAATACCACTGAAGAAGTGACCTCCTTAAGAGCCTCATGTTGCTTGTCATAAGAGGTCATCTTGCTTTGCTTAAACTCAGCTGTTGTTAGAGGATTTGGGGTTTGAATTATGTTTCTGTTTTGGTTTTGTGTGTGGGTTTCTATGTGTGCTGATGTATTATTCTCCGTTGTGCTGAGATGTAGAAATGGCATAGGAAAGTGTCAAGTGATCCGCTGACAAAAAAAAAAAAAAAAATCACTCACAAGACCACTTCTTTGAAACTCATGCTTGCCCTGAGCATGATGCTGTTTCTTTGATCTTCTTGGCTTCAAAACAAATTAAACCAAGGCCCCAGTTTCATAGGCAGATGTTTTGGGTTGCTGGTTTGAGAGTCTTAGAAGATCTAAGACTGAAAAAATGAGGCATACGAACATATTTATGGCTCTCTCCTTAGGATATAATCACCAACAGATGAGTGAAGGACAAAGGCAGAAGTCTTCTGAATTTTACAACCGCACAGCATCTGAATCAAATGTCTACTTGAACAGTTTCCACTACCCAGATCACAGCTACAAGGACCAGGCCTTTGATACTCTGAGCCTAGACAGCTCTGACAGCGTGGAGACCAGCATCTCTGCCTGCTCACCTGACAATATCTCTAGGTAAGATGGACTCCTGGGGAAGGTTTCTGGTTTGGAAAAGCACCTGCTTGTTTCAAAGAGTAAAGCCATCAGTCTGAGGCAATGTATACATACAAGCCCAAATTTCTGGAACAAAAAGAGCTACAATACAGAAGAGGGTTGAGTGTCCTGGCGGTCTCTGAAAGTGCTTTCTTTGTGTCCAGAGTGACTTGAGCCAGTCACACACCATCTAATCAGTTTTCTCCTCTACTTCTTTACACTTGACTTCACATGTATACTGTGCTTCAAAATGGATTTGCTTCTATTGGTTGATTCCAAACTTCATCAGATCTACTTGTAAAGATTTAGCCATTCACATTTGTGTTCATACTTCAAGGCAAGCAAAAATGGTCTTATGGGATTATGGCCGAAGGTGCATCTAAAATATAAATCTAGTTATAGTGCTCCTTCAAGAGCTTGTGATGATGCCTTGTTCCCTTTTAAGTAAAATCAGACCTCAGAGCCTGGCATTCTAGAGCCAGCCCAACTCTGCATTCACGCTGTCCTGCTATACCTCCCAGAGCTTCTTATTCATTGAGAGGGTGATGAATCCTCAGATTTCTGCGCCTTTGACCGTATCGGTTCTAGCCCTGGAATCATGTTGTCTCTTGTTTCTTTTATTTATATGCTCATTCACTCCACAAATCCTTATAGAGTACTCTACAGTTAACAGTGAGCTGGAGCTGACTCAAACCAGTTGCAGGAGCCAAAGGTGCACACCTCCTCCTACTTCTGTGCCAGTGATGTCATGTTGATAGCATGAAATTGGCCACAGTGGGAGTATTTACGCCACATAAATTGACAATTTGTTGCATTATCAGGGGTTTTGTTTTCCACCAGAGAGCTGATTTACCAACACACCACTGTCCAGAGTCAGTTCTTCCTTTCATTTGTGTATTCCCTCAACCTGTGCATACTGAGCGTTGAGAGTGTCTAGAATTGCAAAACATCTTTACCTTCCCCTACCCCCTCCCACTTCAGCCTGGAGAAAGTCTCCTCACCTTTTAAGCTCAAACTTGAGTTGGAAGCTCATGAAAATTTCTCCTTTGAGAGTGTTTTTCTTTCATGTTTCCATGGAAGTTGATACTTTTTTCTGTTGTATCACTGATCACATTGCTGTATAAAATTTTTTCTTCAATAAGTAGTGGGCACATTCCTAAATGTCAAGGAGGATGTCTAATTATCTGTTGGCTTCCACACTCAGCAGAAATCTTGGCACATGGTAGGCATTCAGTTAGTTTTCACTTTTAGTCTGTTTCTTTTTTTGTGCTGTTTCAATTGGCTGAGAACCATTATGACTTCAACCCAAGGAACATCCAGTGTTTAATAATGTCCATTGAGCAATTGTCTCAAGTGAAAATGACTAATTGAATGATGACCATCAAACAAATTTTCCTCTATTGCAGTGAAGTCACAAGCTAAGGACAGGAGCTCTCTGGGTCTTACCTGACAGCTAACTGTGCTACTTGAAGTGGATTACAGATCTCTCTAGGTCCTGATTTGCTCCTCTGCTAAATGATGTATTGTTCCTTGAGTGCAAGAAGATGAGGGATTTTAAAATATTTTGGTGGTAAATTATCATCATGTATATAGAATTTCTTTACAAAGTTTTGAATCATTTGCTTCTCCCCTTGCCCCCACAAAAAGGAGTGACAGATACAGAGAAAAAGTAATATTGGCAAGGTATGCTTAGCTTTGGGTTAGTGGCTCATAAATGGAAAGAATTTTGAGAGACCCAAATCTAACCAAATATTATAGCTAGGAAATTTTGGGAGTGGAGGAAAAGAAGAAAAGGATGGGGACTTCCTGATGGTCCACTGGCTAAGACTCTGCATGCCCAGGGCAGGAGGCTTGGGGTTCTATCCCTGGTCAGGAAACTAGATCCCACATGCCACAACTAAAGATTCCATGTGCCACAACTAAGACCTGGTATAGCCAAATAAACAAGTATATTAAAAAAAAAAGGATAAATGCTACATTTTTTAGTATATAGAATACAGTGTATTTTAATTCTGGCATTATAATAGGTGAAATATCAATATTACTGAATACATCCTACCAGAGAAGGAAAGAAATTTGGGGGGAAAAACACTAAAGCAACCATGAGAATTATAGATATATCTCCTTGTCATGAGAGAAATTTAATTTAAATTTAAGGAGAGGAATATGTAAAGACTAAAGATAATTTTTTGCTGCCTTTATTATTTAATATCAGAGGGGTTAGTATTTCACTTTTTTTAAAATTGGAAAATGCAGTATCTCACTTTTTAAAAAATGAAAGACACTTGAATGTGTGGAACGACTAGGCATCAAACCATCCATCTCTTGCTCTGGGTATTCTCATCAGGCACTGGCTGTTCCCACGAGGGTGTCCGAGAGCCATGCGGGGGTGCTGGGAGCTGATGTTCCCAGGACAGAAAGGCTGGCACATTGAGTAATTATTCATAAATGCCAGTAAATTGACCAATTAAATATGTTACTTTTGAATAACAGGACATGAAAGTCAGCAACTTGGCAACTATTGTATAATGATGGTGGAAGGAATAAAAGTTGACAGTGCAATCATTTCATTTCCCAGTATAGCGATCTCAGAGGGGCTTTCTGAGTTTCTGAGGCCCTATGCACTTTTGAAAGTTGTTATTTTGAAAGCATCAGACTACCTACCCAAATAATTGTGAATATTTTATAACAGTATTCCTCTGGATGAACACCTGATAGCATGGCTTTTTTTATCCTTTCTATTTTTGAGCCATCTTAAATAAATAAATACACTCTATATGTTTTCCTATATTGGTGGCTTTTTCTGCTCCATTTTCTGCTCTCTTCCCCTTTATCCCCTCCAAAAACTAAAAATAAGTGTACATCCCTTCAAATGATTCCCTCCTCAAACTGCATCTCATATTTGAAGGTGGTGAACAGCAGCATAGCAGTGAGTACAGGAGGAAGCCATTTCAATCAGATTTACCAAGATGCTTGCTCCTTTGAAGAATAGCTATGAGAAAGCTAGGCAGTCTATTAAAGAGCAGAGACATCACTTTACTGACAAAGGTCCGTATAGTCAAAGCTATGGTTTTTCCAGTAGTCATGTATGGATGTGAGAGTTGGACTATAAAGAAGGCTGATCATCAAAGAATTGATGCTTTCAAACTGTGCTGAAGAAGACTCTTGAGAGTCCTTTGGACAGCAAGGATATCAAACCAGTCAATCCTAAAGGAAGTCAACCCTAAATATTCAAGGAAGGACTGATGCTAAAGCTGAAACTCCAATACTTTGGCCACCTGATGTGAAGAATTGACTCACTGGAAAAGACCTTGATGCTGGGAAAGATCGAGGGCAAGAGGAGAAGGATGTGACAGAGGATAAGATGGTTGGATGGTATCACTAACTCAATGGACATCACTTTGAGCAAGCTCAGAGAGATAGTAAAGGACAGAAAAGCCCGGTGTGCTGCAGTTCATGGGGTCACAAAGAGTTGGACATGAATTAGCAACTGAACGGTGAACAGCAAGAAGTTTAGAACTGGAGACTTCAGGACAATAGCCACCAAAATCTTAATTTACTCTTTTTTGTTCACCCACCTACATTTTCTTTAAATGGGAATGACTCCACTGAATGTGCTATAGTAAGAGGACAACATTATTTCTGGCAGGTAGCTCCCTGTGACCACCATCATTTTCCATAGTTACTTCACAAAGAACTGACCCAGTGCTGCTAGCGTCATAGATTACCAATCACCATGGTCAGAAATTACTAATTTGTTGTTGTTAAGTCACTCAGTCACGTCCAACTCTTTGTGACCCCATGTACTGCAGCACACCAGGCTTCCTTGTCCTTCACCATCTCCTGGACCTTACTGAAACTCATGTCCATTGAGTCGGTGATGCCATCCAACCATCTCGTCTTCTGTTGTCCCCTTCCCCTCCTGCCTTCGATCTTCCCCAGCATCAGGGTCTTTTCCAGTGAGTTGGCTCTTTGTGTCAGGTGACCAAAGTATTGGAGTTTCAGCTTCAGCATCAGTCCTTCCAATGAATATTCAGGGTTGATGTCCTTTAGGATTGATTGATTTGATCTCCTTGCAGTCCAAGGGACTCTTAAGCATCTTCTCCAGCACCACAGTTAGAAAGCATTAGTTTAAGTGTGCTGTCAGATTCTCTGAATGTCAAAACTTGAAGCCCAAGTAGAAGATGCCTGCAAAGGTCTAGTGTAAGTAAGAGGAAGAGGGAGAGAGGAAACAAGTGTTTCTCTTTTGTGCCATCTACCTAAAAACATTCATGCTACCCTAAGATAAGCTTGTGCCCACTTTATGAAGGAAAATAAATGTGATAAACATCAGGAAAATGGATAATAAGGAACTGATGTTTGGCATGCATAGTATGAAAGCACATCCTAGTGGGAACTTTTTGAAGATAGGTAGAAAGGGGTCTTCCCTGGTGGCTCAGATGGTAAAGCATCCAGCTGCAATCCAGGGGACCCAGGTTCGATCCCTGGGTCAGGAAGATCCCTTGGAAAAGGAAATGGCAACCCACTCCACCATTCTTGCCTGGGAAATCCATGGACAGAGGAGCCTGGTGGGCTGCAGTCCATAGGTTTGCAAAGAGTTGGACTCCACTGAGTGACTACCACACACACAAAAAGAGAAATGAAGAGCTTAAAAACGTTCCTCTTTTTTAGATTTTTAAAAAAATGATGTATTGAAATATCCTGAAATTATGCATGTTTTAAAGAGGGAGCTCCATGCTAGAGTTCTAGCAGCATAAACTTAGTCTTTGGTTTATTGTGTCACAAAAGCCATTGGTAGGAATTACTACCAATATTACAAACTAGTATGGTAGTAATTACTCAGAATTACTCTGAGTTGCGGGTACCTTTGCCTTACACTTTTTTCTGAGACATTATCTTTGTGTCCAGCAGAATATTCTTGGAGTCAGATAGTGTTTTTACTTTTTCAGTATCATTACACTGTACACAAACAGAAAGCTAAGAAAACAGGTCTTTTGTCTTAAAAAACAGCAGCTGAAAGTCAGTTCTGCATAAAGTCTGTATTCTGCTAAAATTACTGAATGAGCTCATAGAATGTAGTTGTTCTGAATACTACCTGCAATTCTACTTTGTTACTATTGCTAATAAGCCCTGACCTTGTGGTCATGCTTTGAGAAAATGTTGAGGAAATTGATGTCATGATAGCTATTAACCATCACCAGTGCCTGTGTGGAGTGAGGACAAGACTAGGTAGAAGGGGTTGAGGGCATCCAAGACTGAGCTTGGTTTTAAGAGATACTTCAAACAAACTTTCAGATACTTCTTATCCCTTTGTTTTATTCTACTTTCTACCCAGCGTTGTCAACACAGCATTTGCATTTTATTATAGGGATTTCTCTCAGAAGAGATACAGAAAACCAGAGAAGTTCAGAGGAGGGCAGACAGCTTGCAAAGGGACCAGGTAGTCCACTAGACAGAGAAAGATTAGACATTTTATCAGGAGTAATAGTTTTCTTGACTTGAAAAAATAATCGAGAAGATGAATTAAAAATAAATATTCTGGGACACTGGCTCTTCATTTAGTGGCAGCATTGGTGCACTCGAGGCAATCTTGGAAAAGTTTTCTGTCTGTATGGAGAATTTTGTTTTCTGTTTTGTTTATTTGTTGTATGATGATGTTCTTGTTTCTTTTATTTCCTTCTTTTTCTGTTTTTGCCCTTGCCTCTGAAGTGAATATTCTAGAAAGCAAATTCAGATTTTGCTGAAAGGTATTCTTCACCACTGAAAACGAAATCTGCTATTTAGATTCCTTTACCCTTGAAAAAGTATCATTTTTCTTTATGACTGTGGGTTTTTACCAAAGTTGGTCACATAAGACAAATAATCTTCAGTTGATAAAATAGAACATGGCCAAGTAGAGAGAGTAGGCAAAACTAGTCATCTTTTTTCCATAAATGGCCAAGTGATTTCATATTATGTGGTATCATACAGTAATCATATATGAGGTCAGAAATATGCCTGCCTTCTGAAGAAGGTCAGAAGTTGAAGCAATGGGGGGAAGCATGACTCCTCTTGTAATCTGGATGGTCTGGAGAAACCAGTGATGAGTGTCTTGTGCTCCAGGTAATACACCAAAAGTGTATCTTCAGCGACTTCAGGCTCTCCCTTGGCATGCAAGGTGCTCGCCAAATTACATTTCCTGTGTTCCATGCCCCGATACTGACAAGTCTAGACTTCACCCCAAATTCCTACTATGATTGCATTTGCTTCTCACTGCAGGTACAGTTCTGCCCCCCCACAAAGTATCAAGTAGAGTAGCAGTATCATAGAGCCGCGTAAATTTTTTAAATAAACACGCTTTACATATCAGTGGAATCTTAAAATCAGCAATAGCAAAAATGTAGCTATAGACAACAAGTAGGTGTCCATGGATAAAAATTTATCATTTTTAACAAAACAGTCAGAGTAAGGACTTCCCTAGTGATCCGGAGGTTAAGAATCCACCTTCCAGTGCAGGGGACGCAGATTCAATCCCTGCTTGAGGAACTAAGGCCCCACCTGCCACAGGCATGTTAGCCCCTGTGCAGCAGCAAAGACCCAGCACAGCCAAAATTTAAAAAATATGTTTTAAGTAACTTTTAAAATGTAATTTTTTAAAAGAGTGACTTTAGTTGCCTAACAGTTATGAAGATGTGATGCAGTAAATGTTAATATGCATTTTCTATGAGATACTTTCAGAAAATTAAATTAGGCTACATTGTTAGCATATGGTATTTTAGTTCCATGACCAGGGATCACACCCATGTCCTCTGCATTGCAAGCACAGAATCTTAACCACTAGACCACCAGGGAAGTCCCTAAAGAGTTTTTTTTCTTCATTCTTGCTAGTTGAAGAGAACAGAACTTATCCCTTTGTACCTCCCTCCATCAGCTCATGGAAGAATGAGGGGGAAAATGCCTTATTTCTGTCTTCCTCATGAGAAAACACCTGGCTAAAAATTGGCCCATGTTCACTCTGCCAAGTCAGCCTAATTGTTAAGCTTCTAAGGATCCACCGTTACTAAAGCTGTCCCTCTCCTTGATGGATACATTTTGTAATGGGGCTGGCAGTACTGATTTTTTTTTTTTAGCTTTAATTTTTTTAAAACTGTTTTAGAATCACAGCAAAATTGAAAGGACTGTACATAGATTTCCCATATACTGACTCCCACCACATATGCATACCCTACCCCTTTATCAACACCCCCCACCAGAGTGGTACATTTGTCACAATTAACAAACCTACATTGACACAGCACTATTACCCAAAGTCCGTAATTACAAACTATATAGATTCACTCTTGGATTTGGATGATATATCATGTATTCATCATTGTTGTACCAAACAGTATTTTCATTGCCCTAAAAATCTTCTGTGCCCTGACTATTCATCCTTGTCTCCCTTCCTACCCTCGCCACTTCAAATTGCTGGTAACTACTAATCATTTTACTATCTCCATAGCTTTTTCTTTTCCAGAATGTCATATAGTTGACATATAAAATATATATATAAAAATATATAGTTGTCATATAAAATATTTAGCCCTTCAGATTGGCTTCTTTCACTTGGTAATATGCATGTATAGTTCCTCCATGTCTTGACTTGATGGCTCATTTCTTTTTAGTCCTGAATACTACTGCATACATAGTCTGGATGTACTATGGTTTATTTATTCATTTACTTACTAAAGGATATCTTGGTTGCTTCCAAGTATTGGCATTTGTGAATAAAGCTGCAATAAACATGTGCACAGTACTGATTTTAAGATAAACTATATGTCCTTAATTACTGTGGTCATTTCTCTTCAAAAGAACTTTTAGCACTGTATTTGAAACATCCAGGGTTTGAGTTGATCAACAGTATGGTTTAAGAAGATTATGCTAACAATTATCTTATTCATTTTTACGTGAATTAATTGTATATGAATGTGAGTTTCAAACATGAACCCCTACTGTATGCCAGGCTCTATGCTATGGAGGATACAAGCACAAAAACCTCCCTGTACCCAAGAGAGTCTAGAAAAGAAAACATATTTGGGACTTCCCTGGTAGTTCAGTGGCTAAGACTGTGCTCCCAATGCAGGGAGTCAGGGAACTAGATCCCACATGCCACAACTAAGACCCAGTGCAGCCAAATAAATAAATAAAAATGTTTTTTTTAAAAAAAAAACATATTTAAGTGACTGTGCAAGTATGCATGCATAAGAAACAGCACTGGTTCTTCATGACTAGAACATCAGAGTAAATAAGTTTTGACTTAGGCTACGGTCCTTTTTTTTCCAGAATAGTCAAAATGTGAACAAGTAAAAAGTAAAATATTTTGTTTAATGTTAAACATTCCAAAGTTCCTCTCTTTTTTTTTTTTTTTTTGATTTTTTCCTTCGCTGGTGTGACGTCTTTCTCAAGAGACGTTACTTTTAAAGCTCCAAAACCTTGAATGCAGTTTCCTCGTTGGTCTGGTGGTATGGGCTTTATTCACACAACTGGCCACCACCCTCTATTGCACCTATAAGAGAAGCCGTTTGTTAATTGACCATCTTAAATCACCATGTGAGAAATAAAATGTCCAGAAGCATGAAGGTATAGCAAGAAAGTAGCTGGTGACACGTTATCTCAAACCAGATCAAGTGACTGCCAGACTTAGGGGTCATCTACGTAGAATCTGGGGATAGTTTTGTTGGTCTGGCATCTCTAGATAATTAGACTAATGAGAAGGCCTCCCACAGGCCAGAATTTCTAAACTTTGGAGGAAACATATTGAGAACACACTTTGTGGGATTTGGTTTTGCCTTATATATGAGTAGAGCACTTTGTGTGGTATTATTTCCCTTGCCTATATTTTGTCTTTTAAACTGAGGTAAGTTGCTTTCACCTAGAGTTGTTAAGAGTTGAAGTGACTTGCCACATCAGACCAATGATTCTTATAAGCAACATCATTTCATATTGGATCTTGGGGGGGTGGTGATGTGTGTATCTGGTGGGACATCAGTAAGAAGCAGTATTCTTAAAAGGCGTCTGTGTTTTCTTCAGTGCCAGCACTTCAAATATTGCCCGAATAGAAGAAATGGAGAGACTTTTGAAGCAGGCTCATGCAGAGAAGACAAGGCTGCTTGAATCCAGGGTAGGCCTAACATCTTTATTCCAGAGATGTGATGTGCTGGCTCAAGATGCCCTGCATGTGACACTGGAAAACTGTCTTCAGGCCTCAATAAGCAGTGGGACCTTGGAATAATCACTCTACCTTTCTTGGCCTTATTTTCTTTTTATTCTTTTTTATTTTTTGGCCACACCAAATGGCTTTTGGGAGAAGGAAATGGCAACCCACTTCAGTGTTCTTGCCTGAAAAATTCCATGGACAGAAGAACCTGGTAGACTACAGTCCATGGGATCGCAGAGTCCAACACGACTGACTGCATACACAAATGGCTTTTGGGGTCTTAGTTCCCTGACCAGAATTGAGCCCGGGCCCTCAAAGTGAAAGCACAGTACTAACCACCGGACCAATGGGGAAATCCCACCGGCCTAGTTTTCTTTTCTAAAAATGAGAGTGTTGGAGAGATGTTCTCTACCACTCTTCACTGCGCTATCATTTTTTTAAATGTAAAATGTATACAATATGGGCATAATGAATTTTTTGTATTACATTTTCCCCTCAGTGGCCCATTTGTTTGCCTGCCTGGGGAAAGGAGGAATGGTAGGTCTTTACACATTCTCCTTGCCTTGCCAATTCATTGTGAGGACACTATTATAATATTAAAACTCCCACGCTATTATGACTATATTTCAAGCCAAAATCTGAACTTCCTTAGGAATCCCCCAGATTCCTTTGCATCCTGCCTGAAAGGGCACCTCCTTTCCTCCTCTGACTTCCCTGCTGCTTCCTCTGCGACCTTCGGCCAGGAAGCCACAGAGCAACAACAGGAATTGGAAGGACCCACAGCCATCAAAGAAAGGCTAAAAGTTGTGACTAGTGTTGGGTCACAATTAACCTTTTTATATTAAAAATGGAGAGTTGGGGTCATTAGTATGAAAGGACTGAACAGAGTCACAAGCTGGGTTTCACTTAATATTCCATTGTTAACTATAGGCAATGGCTGCATTTCTGCACAGAATGAAAGCTCTGTGAGCGATGATTATGGGTGTTTTACTCCTGGTTATACACTCTAAGAACCTCAGCTATAAAACTGGGAATTGCCTAGTGAGATTTATATATATATATATATATGCAATGAAATTACTCAAGTATAACCAGTATGTCTGAAATTTTTTTCTGCATAATGATACTTAGGAACGAGAGATGGAAGCCAAGAAACGCGCTCTGGAAGAAGAAAAACGACGTCGAGAACTCCTGGAAAAACGATTGCAAGAAGAAACTAGCCAGAGGCAGAAGTTAATTGAAAAGGAAGTAAAAATAAGGGAGAAACAAAGGGCACAGGTGGGTCCGTCAATCTGGATGAACTGGAGTAGGTTGCCCCCTGGTGGTCATTGTGTAGAAGACAGTCATGCTGTGTCAGGATGCCTGTGGCTGTGCTGCCCATTAGCCCTTGGCTTGTAAGGGCCAAGGGAAAGATATGTTAGTGGGCCAAAAAAACGTGTGTTTATTTCAAAACTCATTGGGGACAACTAACAAAACGACATTTTTCTTTAGTTAAGTGTGGAACATTTTCATGGGAAGGCACTGTTTCTTCTACCCATTTTTTGGAGTATATTTAAAAAGGAGAATTTTTTTTGAGCAACTTTGAAAGTTCAGCTAGATTCATTTCTAGAAACAAATACAACACCCAAACTGAGTTGAGAAAAAGAGATTCTATTATGTCATCTTTTGGAAGCAGATACTCCAGCACAGAATACTTTAACCAGCCCAGTTCCGTGCTGGTGGAATTAATATCTATGGTGGAATTAATTTTAAATTAACTGTAATGGTGGAATTTAATTAATAATTGATATTTTTAATTGTTTTCCTAACCACACTGTGTTGTCATGGTGATGCCAGTCCACACACATGGGCACAGGATTGCTGAACTCAGGAGAACCACCCACTTTGTTTAACTTCCTACCTCAGTCATCCTGGAGTTCGCTCTTGTCACTGGAACTGCTTACATAGTGTATGTTTCCTGAGAAACTAAAGTAAAAATTTAAGTACCATGTAATTTAGAAGTGGAGTCAGCTTTACCAAGGCTTACTAGATTGAAAGATAAAAGGTACCAGTTCCCTTATTCCTTCAAGTTGCTGACAGTTTGAAGTTCAGCAGTGAGAGACTTGCCTGAATCCGTGGCACCTGTCTAGAGTCAGAGTACCTCAGAATCAAAGGCAAAGGAGAAATCCAAGTAAAACGTGTTCGTTTTGTTTCATTATGCCAAACCTCTGTCACATTTCGATTTGCCGTAAAGGTCATCCATGACTATTTGATATCTGAAGCCAAACCAAAGGCACAATTCTATTTTAATCTCAATGATTAGTTTTGTTTCCAAGTATATGACTGGGTTATGTTCCCCCAGGACAAAGGGGTGCGGTAGTTTAACAGGGTAAAATACAAGACCGTTTTAGAAATATTACTCGTGGTGACATGCACTTCCGAGTCTAGAGGAACCTCTGCTCCAGCTGTGGTGAACTAAAAGACATCAATGTCCGCAGCTTCAGTGCCTCGTCCCCGACAACCCACTGGGTACAGCTTTCATCCCACATTCTTGCCTTATTTTAGCTTTGCCTTTCAAAACACCTCTGCCTTCAGTTTCTATCAGAGAGTATCCGCAAATCAGCATATGCACATCCGTACATGCTTGTGGCATCTGGTGGGGGCTGTGCTTACTAAATGACGTTCAGCCAGTTACATCATGTCTGTGGTTATGTAAGGAGAACTGTTGTCGAGGTTGTGGCAGGGAGAACTCCTGGAAACATTACAGTAGAGGAGCCCTCATCTGCAAGAAGCAGCCGAGAGAACTTCATGCCTTATTTCCTTATGTTTTTGTCTTGTCATCGGCCGTGTCAAGCGGCACAGGGGATCTTAGTTCCCTGACCCAACAACAAACCCATGCCCCCTCTGTTGGAAGTATGGAGTCTTAACCACTGGACCACCAGGGAAATCCCTTCCCTGTTTTAAGTGCTGAGTGCCTCTTTTAAAACTAAGGTAAATGACATGTTTCCATTTTCTCATCTGGCCTTTTCAAGGAATAGAGTCTGTTGGCCCGAGTTTATTCACATCCCCACCTCCCCGTACCATAGCATTTTTCTTTAAATGCCATCCACTTTTAGATTCCAAATGACAATGTTTAAGTTCTCATAATTGCATGGACATTTTAACACTTAGGCTTTTCAGTTCATAAACACCTGTGACCTAAAACCAAACAAGGATCTATAGATTAGATGGGCTTGTGCATTTCCAGGCTCGACCTCTGACCCGCTATCTGCCTGTGCGGAAGGAAGACTTTGATTTGCGGAGCCACGTAGAAACTGCTGGCCACAATATTGATACGTGTTATCATGTGTCAATCACAGAGAAGACCTGCAGAGGATTCCTCATCAAAATGGGTGGAAAAATTAAAACCTGGAAAAAACGTTGGTTTGTTTTTGATCGGAACAAGCGCACCTTCTCTTATTATGCAGGTGGGTCATAAAAAAAATTCCAAGTGATATTCAAATCAGGAATTTTCTGTTAAAGAACGAAAGCAATAAAATTCAGAATAAAATAAGTAAAGTGATAAGTAATAGATTAATGGCTATATTAGCTTGATAGATATATATTGTATTCAGATCATATGGTCCAGTATTTACAAATTTCCTCTAGAAATAATAAAAATTATGTTTTTAAGAAGTGTGAGTCAGTTTGTTCTGGTTCTGAAATAAACTAAAACCCAAATAACTATTAAATGGAATTTATTTTTTAGACTGAAATATTATCTTTTAAACCATGAGATCAGAAAAGGTTTCTATTTATTTATTTATGGTCATATGCCCTATCTAAGTCACACACAATTAGGCAGCTTAGCTGACAGCCATTCCAGCTCTAGTTCATGGTAATTTCAGCAGTGAAAAGCTCCTCAGCAAACTAGTGAATAGGTTAACTGTTTCCTGGGTGACTGGAATATTTTGGGATTCTTTAAATGATAGATTATGAGACTTGTACTCTACTGAATCTTCTATGAATACAGGACTATTTATGTAACCAGTGTACTTATTAAGAAGCTATTAAGAAGCCCCTTATTTACACGTAGATTTCATAGGAAATATGTCCATTAGCCACACAAGTATAGCTGTTTGTGTGGCTTTCTTTTCAGCTGCTAAATAAGAGTAGTGGCAGACTAGAGGTTACGAAGACACCCTGCCTTGGGGTGACAGTTTCAGCATTTATGAGCATTATTGGGAATTGTTACAAAGTGTAGCAAGGTAATAAATTTTAAAAAACACAATCCAGTCATTTAATCTGTAGGGTGTGGTCAGGTGTGTTTATGAAGAAAGGTACAAGAAACCAAGAAGCACGTGGAAGAAAGGAGCCCCGGAATCCCAGAGTGAAGGGTGGGCAGGGCACATGTCTTTAAGCTGGGGGCTCTTTGTGTGGGCTCCAGTTGCTATAAGTGGCGAGCAAATGGCCTGACTCTCTCTGGTTGCCTCTTTGGGGCTTTTGACTTTGGGTTTTATAAGAATCTAGAAACAGTATCTTCAGTGAATCCAATAGAAGAGCTGCCTATGTAATAAGAAATGCCAATTCAGTGTCTGCAAAATGCATAAAGACATTTTTCTGTGTGCGAGTCTCCACTGACAACCTTAGCCAGAATTTTAAAATAATTCACATAAAACAGCTTTGCTCATCTCTGCTCCTTTTTTTCTAGGAGCCTTATTTCATTCTTTCTTCGGTCTGACGGCTGAGAGGTTCTGTGCTTCTTTCTGGCCCATGTAAATGTGCTTTTCAAATGTAAACTTCTGAGTGACCAGATTTCAGTATTTTTTTAAATACCAAAATCTTTTGATATATGAACGATTACTCAGAACCCTAATACCTAAAACAGACAAAAATTATATTTAATTCGGCTTTGTAATATTTATAGATTGTATAACTGACTGGTGAGACCCAGTTTGACCAACGAAACGCTGCCCATTCGGCTCTGTTTGCCGCCGTCGTCAGCTTTCCTGCTCCCACCCTCCCCACCCCGACTCTTTCCCAGACACCACCAAGCACAGGAATAGATCAGCCAGCAGGCTTGTCCTGCAGATGTAGTTCAGGCTGGACTTGATCCCATAGACACCACGGGATCAACTCTCATGTGAGCAAGCTAGTCAGCTTGGTAAATGAACGTGGAATGTGTGCAGGGCCCAAGCCAGACTCATAGGTCTCCCTGTGGAGCAGGCCCCTGGGCTTGGCCTCCCACATATTAACTGAGTAACTTCAGAAGAGTCTCTAAACAAACCTAAGGCACAGAAAATATGTCTGCAAATTGCTAGGATAATGCTATTGACAAGGAATATTAGAATTATCTCATCAATTTACAACAGGCTTGTATTTTTCATTCTTTCTGACGTGCCCTACAAACAAAAGTTTTGTTCCCCCAGTTTTCTGCCTGCTTTGAAACGCTGACAAGGTTTACTTTTATCTCCAGATTTTATTGTATAATCCATTTCCAGGAAACAGAGTATTATTGTTTTCTGGTGAATTATTGCAGGATCTTTTCCACCAAATATTTGAGAGACACACTGACCTTCTCTTTCACAGAAGCTGATGGAAACCCACTGAACATGGTATTAATTAAAAGTGTTTCCCTAGGAAGAGCAAAAATAAACACAAAAATATGGTCCATGCTCAAATAAGTTAAAAAAATGCTGAGTTAAATGCAGTCATACAGGTTTATTTTCTGCTAAACTTTTCAGGGCTGATATTTTTCAAATTTGCTTTTTACTGTTGTTATTGGGGGAGGGAGGGAGGACTCTCATTTTAGTAAAAACTTCAAAATGCAACTAAGTCTAAATAATTGAAGTAAGTCTCTGTCTCATGACAAAAGTTCTGACCTTTTCTAACACTATTAAGCATGAAATATCCTTTCAGATTTTCTCCATGCCTTTTCATGTATGGTTCAATGTACCTAGGTCTTATTTCTTCTTTAATCCAGTTAGGACCAAATTATTCACCCTGTTCATACCTTTCTTCTCATAATGATATTTCAAGGTTTTTCTCTTGAGCACATGCATATTTACCTTGGTCTTTTCATTGGCTGTGTAGATTCCATTGCATGGCTGGTCTAGAATTGAATCAGTCCCCTATTAAGGCTCCAGCAAGTCTTTTGCAGCATTGTGGGTGGCACTAGTGGTAAAGAACCTGCCTGCCAATGCAGGAGACATAAGAGATACCGGTTTGATACCTAGGTTGGGAAGATCGCCTGGAGGAGGGCACAGCAACCCACTCCAGTATTCTTGCCTGGAAGAGCCCATGGGCAGAGGTACCTGCTAGGCCACAGTCCATAGGGTCACAGAGTCGGACACAACTGAAGCAACAGCACTCAGCATGCGGGTCCTAATGAACACAAATACATATGCACATGCATGAGTAGCTCTTTAGGGATGCACTTTTAGAAGCAAAATTGCTGAGTAAGAGAATTTTGGCACTTTCCGTTGTGTATGTTTTACCAAACTGACTTCCAAAAGAGGCTTTCTTGTTTGCATTTCCTCCAACAGTGTATGATAAGAGCCTCTTTCTCTGCTTCCTCTTCCATGATTTTGAGATTTTTTTTTTAAACATGTACTTGCATGTGTTATTATCCCTGCAGAGACTAAATTACAAAATATCTCAAGAACTTATTGTTATTAGTCATTACAGAGTGATGCTATTTGGTTGGTGGTTTCGATGTTGGTTTTGTTTTCTTTAATGTTTGGTTTGGTTTTTATGGCAAATATGATGAAGTGTTTGGAAGCGGTTTGAAAAGCGTTGTATTGAAAGGACATTAAATTATTGACATGAAGCACTGTTGGGGACAGGATTAAAAAAACCAAGCAGAGTAAACAAGAAATTTGATAGGGAATAAACATAATTAGGATACTATTTTAAATTATAAATAAAAAGCACACTTATTACAAATGCTTACACCAGTTCCAGTTCAGTTGTTCAGTCATGTCCAACTCTTTGCAACCCTATGGACTGAAGCACTCCAGGCTTCCCTGTCCATCACCAACTCCTGGAGCTTACTCAAACTCATGTCCATTGAGACAGTGATACCATCCAACCATCTTATCCTCTGTCGTCCCCTTTTCCTCCCGCCTTCAATCTTTCCCAGCATCAGGGTCTTTTCTAGTGAGTCAGTTCTTTGCATCAGGTGGCCAAAGTATTCAACTACTGTCTTGAGAATGTAGGAAAATAATTTGTACTGATGTTAATGGTGTTTACACTTAGTGTGCTAAACTGGCAGTCAGTATTCTATATTATATTCTGACTGCTAATTTAGTGAAAAGCCTTGATCAAAGTCACTTAGTCCCTTTGATGTAGGGCTGCTAATTCCAGCCTTTTTTTTTCTCTTTTTTCAGGATAGGATGGGGCTAACCTATCTTATGTGAATTAACCTTAGACAATTTAAATGCTAGATAAATTTTTAATTAATTTATTTTAATTGGAAACTAATTACAATATTGTCATGGTATAAATGCTAGATAAATATTTTAATGATGATAGTTATAATGAAGTTATGATTTTTTTCTGTTCATCAGTGGTGATAAAGTATTTATTTTAACACTCATCTGCCATTGCAGACAAGCATGAAGCTAAATTAAAAGGAGTAATATACTTTCAAGCCATTGAAGAAGTATATTATGATCACCTCAAGAATGCTAATAAGGTAAGCATTGAATTTCAGATTCCCACGATTTGAATGCATAAGTTGGAGTGAGGCTTTCCCAGAGGTTCAGTGGTTAAGACTCTGTGCTTCTACTGCAGGGTGAGCCAGTTTGACTCCTGGTTGGGGAACTAAGAACCCACATGGTGCATGGCCAAAAAAAAAAGTTGGGTGAAAGAAGGAGATAGTACCTGCTTATGAGGAAACTTCAAGGAAACATCTTAGTAAGGCAAAGAGTAGTATTTATTGAGCTATTTTTGGAGCACTCACTATCAGCTAGGTACCCCTGCTAGAACTTTACAAAGTATCTGCTAAAATGACTGGTGAGTTCACTGTGAGAGTTCTTGTGCAAAAAGGCCAGAAAGATGGTCAATCTTGAGGAAGGTGTTGAAGGCAAGACTGTAGGTTATATTAGAGCAAAAGTAATGGCTACATAGATTTCTATAAATTGGAACTTTTGAAGAGGAAGAAGCCCTCACATATCTCTGTGTTATATTTAATGTTGTAATTACAATGCTTTACATTCTTTTCCTTTCTTGATTTTCTTCCTAGAGTCCTAATCCTCTACTTACCTTTAGCGTCAAGACACACGACAGAATCTACTACATGGTGGCCCCGTCGCCAGAAGCCATGCGAATCTGGATGGATGTTATAGTGACTGGGGCAGAAGGTTACACTCACTTCTTGTTGTAGTGAACGGACACAACTTCAGGGCAGACTGCAATAATCTCTTACAAGAATGAAGCCATATCAACACCGGGTGGACAGACCCAACACACCCATCCCTTTAACTGTGGATACTCAGAACTGCTTTCATATTAATAGGAAGTCATTTGTAAAAGAGAAAGAAAGGGTTTTAATTCAAAGCTTGATCATAAACAGCAAAAGAATTGCCTATAGGAAAGAAAACACTATTTTGGTAAATAGCATCACTTATAGGAACATTTCTTATAAACTCTTTATCAATTGTTGATTTTGATGAAATAAACTAGTTTACAAAATGTCTGTATGTACTTGGAAAATATGAAATTATTTTAGCACCCAAATCGTTGGTGGCATTGACGTTATTGGTAATCAACTGGCTCTTTTTTAAAGGAGTATTTTGTGGAAGGTTATTTTATAAATATTAATATAAACAAATAAGGGCTTGGAAAGGGAGTATACTGTAGGAGGAATTTGGCCCTAATTTTTAAGTACTACACCAAAACCAAAGACTTGACATGACCTCTGCTGAACAGTAGTAGTTTGAAGTAATGAACTGCATTTAGTGTTACTCTACATTTTAAAATGGTACTTTGATGCCAATAAGTGCCCAGGAAGTTGACTTTGAAGAGTCACCACCAGCATAAGCTACTGTACATACATAGCAAACACTTTGTAAAAGAAGAACAAAAAGCTGTGTTTTAGGAAGAAGCAGTCTTAGACATTCTATCACACTGGGCAAATTAAAATAAAGAGAATATTTAGCTTCAGCCATTTTGCTGATGATTTCTCCATTCCCAGTGCCAAGAATAAAGGCAACAGTAACTGATTTCCTTTAGATTGTCCTATTTCTCTTTGTTGTGGAGTACACCTGTTGACTGCAGCCTCACATGATATAACTATGAAATAGAGCTCTGTTTTCACCAAAGAACAGGCCAATTAGAATAGTTATTTTCCAAAGTATTGTAGTTCTACTCAGAGGCGCATGAAGTTCACCTTAACGTTCTCTGTAATGTAATATTCTATGATGTTTTTTTCTTTACAGTTAGCTTTTGTTTCTTAGAGTTCAATTAATTTGTATTGAATGAAATGACTTCAGGCAAGTCCTTTTGTAACAGTTTTTCAAATGCCATTTATCCTAGTTTATTATGTTGTGTGTGTTTGTAAGTATGAATGTACTCTTTCTACTCATTGACAAACGAATAGAAGTAGAAAATAATAAATGTTACTTACTAGTAAAAATGAAATTATTAGATTAGAAGTGTCTATAAAATTTGTCAGGCCTGACTGGGTACAATTTTTTTTTTTAATTTGCAGTGGTTTGTATACATGTTGCCAATAATAAGATTTTGCGACTGGATTACACATGACGTTACTTGAACAGTGAAGGACAAAATCACAATTGCAGAAGACATTTTTATAATCTGTTTCTACAGAGATCACCCCTAAACCCTGTAGTGATCTAAGACAGTGAAGTACAAGTGCTGAACTTTTGTTGGTTAATGTAAAGATATGACTTCTCTAAACTGTACTTTACTTTCTTCATAGGACTATAAAGATACTCTAATCAACTTTCTCTCTTGCACATTGTAGTAAATGGTTCAAATATGTGTGTCAAAATATGTTGAGTTTGGATTAAAATGTTGATCAGATTTCACATTTGAAATTAAACTCATTTTAATTAGGAAGTTACCCACTAGTAACATGACAAGGGATGGATTAATCAGCAGAAGTCAACTGTAGAACTGACATAAAGTTTGTGTGCTAGCTAACACTATGACTTGTGGTTTATAAACTGAAGTAATCAAATATGTCTCTCATCACATTCCTGTTGCTAACAAAAGAGATAATCCCTGAGAAATTTAACACCTTTAGTCTAATTGCATCGATGCAATTATTACTGGGGATTGAAGGAGTGCATTTGCCTACCTTTCTCTCTGATGGGGAAAAAAATCACGCAGGTGTGAAGTTAAAGCTCTAAGGCTTTACTTGGTGGGGACCACATTTGTCTCCCTGAACTAAGGCAGCAGATTTCAGGGGAAAAGTGCTCTCAACAACATGTCCTTTCACATATGTTAATGAAGTCAACAATGATAGTAGGTCAATGGAAACAACATTGTCTGCTTCAAGCCCATCACTGACAGTAAAAGCATCTTCACTTGATGCCAGTCACAATTTTTGCTGATGTGTTAAGTTGATGAAGGTGGATGGAGAAAGTTATTCATGGGTTCATGGGTTTCTCTAGGGTTTTGTGTGTGTATGTGTGCAGTGCTTTTCCCAGTATGAGAACAAGTAAAAATTTTTATTTGTTTTGCTTCACATAAAATACCCAAAGACATGCAAAAATAAAGGGAGAGAATAGGACAGGAATGACTGAAAATATCTGGATTATCCAAAACCACAGTAAGAAGTGTTTACTGTTAAAATACAATGGATGCTGAAGTGATGTGTGTCACCTTAGTCATTTTAGCCCCTTTGGAATCTACAACAGGCTTAATGGAGAACCAGAGAAATAACTCAGCAGCTTTTGGATAAAGTCGCTAAATCAAGCAGGTTTCCTTGCTCTGTTTCTGGCATTATACCTCTCAAGGAAGAAATCTATTCTTTCATTTGTTCAGCTTTCCTGGTGCCTTCTAATAGAATAGTTTCTCAAAACTCCAAAGATAAGCTGAATTCACTGTATCCAGCCTTTGCCTTTAACTCTAGCACCAGTCACTGCTCCAGAATTTATGACCAAGATAGTAAAGTGGCTTTACTCAAAGTCGTAAACCAGCCACTGTAACTTTCGCATAGAAAACAAACAACAACAACAACAAAAAACAAGCTAAGTCTTTACTTGTTGATGCTTGAGGCCTCCAAGAATCGCTTTGAAGGACATCAGAGCTGGAATCCAGAGACCCTTGTACCACAATTTATTCAATCATATTTTTATTGGCCATTCCATTTTCCTTCTGTTTGACTCTGAAAACGGTACTCTAGCAGATAACATACATCCTTATAAACCATTATTGTTTCTATAGGATGGTCACAAATTGAGGCCATTGGGTTAAAGAGCATTGACAATGATGCAGATTTTGAATTGTCATAGGTGATATTACTTGACAAAAGAGTTTAGCGGTTTACTTTCTCACCATCCATACATGAATGCCAGCTTGCCAATAATTGTTCTTTTTAACTTCTGCCAACACGATGGGTAGGAAAAATGGCATGCTAATTTTTAACATTTAATACATGTTATTATTTCACGTTTTTCAATTAGTGAGGTTGATCATCATGTTTATAAAGGTGAACTGCCTATCACAAATGTTGGCCAATTATATTGGAATTACATATTTTTTTCTACCAATTTCTGGGAGGAAGCTAAACAGAAGTATTAGTATTTTGTTATCCATGCAGTAAATCAATTTTGCTATACGTTTTCATTCTTTTATATTCCAAGGGTTTCAAATCTTGCTTTAAAAAGTTCCTTTTATCTATGCTATAATCTCCTAAAGTGTATTTAATCCTCTCAGTTTTATTCTTTCATTGAGATGGTTTAGCTACTGGAATTTATCTTCACACACAGTGTGAGGGAGTGTGTGTTAGTTGCTCAGTCCTGTCTGACTCTTTGTGACTCCATGGACTGTAGCCCACCAGGCTCCTCTGTTCATAGAATTCTCCAGGCAAGCATACTGGAGTGGGTTGCCATTTCCTTCTCCAGGGAATCTTTCCCACCCAGGGATCGAACCCACGTCTCCTGCATGGGAAGCAGATTCTTTACCATCTGAGTCACCTGGGAAATATAAGAGAAGGGTCTTAATAATTCAACAGTCTGACATACAAAGAGCTAGAACAAAAACAAATTGAAAAGGGACAAAGAAGCAGTGAAAGTTCAATTCCAATCGTGCTTTATACAAGCACAATTAAGGTCAGAATGTGGAAACAGTTCCCATACAAGTCAACGTATTGAAAGGTTGTTGCTGTACCACGAAAGACTCCAGGATTCTTGGCCTCCAGTGGAGAAGAATTCATTTTGAGGCCAGTGAGGAAGCTTGATTGCTCAGAGCTTTTGTGTAATAAAGTTTTATTAAAGTATAAAAGAGATAGAAAAAGCTTCTGATAGACATCAGAAGGGGGCAGAAAGAGTGCCCCCATGCTAGTCTTTAGTTGGATGTTATATAGCTACTAGGAGGCTGTTAATTAGAGAAACAAGAGTCTGAAATGCAGTACTTGGATGCAATCTCAAAAACGACAGAATGATCTCTGTTTGTTTCCAAGGCAAACCATTCATTATCACAGTAATCCGTGTCTATGCTCCAACCACTCATGCTAAAGGAGCTGAAGTTGAACGGTTCTATGAAGACCTACAAGACCTACAACTAACACCCCAAAACGATGTCCTTTTCATTATAGCAGACTGGAATGCAAAAGTAAGAAATCAAGAGTAACAGGCAAATTGGCCTTGGAGTACAGAATGAAGCATGGCAAAGGCTAAGAGAGTTTTTCCCAAGAGAATGCACTGGTCATAGCAAACATCCTCTTCCAACAACACAAGAGAAGACTCTATACATGGACATCACCAGATGGTCAATACCAAAATCAGATTGATTATATCCTTTGCAGCCAAAGATAGAGAAGCTCCATACAATCAGCAATAACAAGACCAGGAGCTGACTGTGACTCAGATCATGAACTCCTTATTGCCAAATTCAGACTTTAATTGAAGAAAGTAGGGAAAACCACTAGACCATTCGGGTATGACCTAAATCAAATCCCTTACGATCATACAGTGGAAGTGAGAAATAGATTTAAAGGATTAGATCTGATAGACAAAGTGCCTGAAGATCTATGAACAGAGGTTTGTGACACTATACAGGAGGCAGGGATCAAGACCATCCTCAAGAAAAAGAAATACAAAATGGTTGTCTGAGGAGGCCTTACAAATAGCCAGAAAAGAAGAGAAGCTAAAGGCAAAGGAGAAGAGGAACAATATACCTATTTGAATGCAGATTTCCAAAGAATAGCAAGGAGACATAAGAAAGCCTTCCTTAGGGATCATTGCAAAGAAATAGAGGAAAACAATAGAATGGGAAAGACTAGAGATCTCTAAGAAAGTTAGAGATACCAAGGGAATATTTCATGCAGAGATGGGCTCAATAAAGGACAGATATGGTATGGACCTAACAGAAGCAGAAGATATTAAGAAGAGGTGGCAAGAATACACGGAAGAACTATACAAAAAAAGATCTTCACAACCTAAATAATCATGATGGTGTGATCACTTACCTAGAGCCAGACATCGTGGAATGCAAAGTCAGGTGGGCCTTAGGAATCATCACTACAAACAAAGCTAGTGGAGGTGATGGAATTCCAGTTGAGGTATTTCAAATCCTAAAAGGTGATGCTGTGAAAGTGCTGCACTCAATATGCCAGCAAATTTGGAAAACTCAGCAGTGGCCACAGGACTGGAAAAGGTCAGTTTTCATTTCAATGCCAAAGTAAGGCAATGCCAAAGAATGCTCAAACTACTGCACAGTTGCACACATCTCACATGCTAGTAAGGTGAGGGCAATGCCAACCCACTCCAGTACTCAAGCCTGGAGGATCCCACAGACAGAGGAGCCTGGTAAGCTGCAGTCCTTGGGGTCGCTAAGAGTCGGACATGACTGAGAAACTTCACTTTCACTTTTCACGCACTGGAGAAGGAAATGGCAACCCACTCCAGTGTTCTTGTTTGGAGAATCCCAGGAACGGGGGAGCCTGGTGGGCTGCCATCTGTGGGGTTGCACAGAGTCGGATACAACTGAAGCAACTTAGCAGCAGCAGCACATGCTAGTAAGGTAATGTTCAAAATTCTCCAAGTGGGCTTTAACAGTACGTGAACCATGAACTTCCAGATGTTCAAGATGGATTTAGAAAAGGCAGTGGAGCCAGAGATCAAACTGCCAACATTTGTTGGATCATCGAAAAAGCAAGAGAGTTCCAGAAAAACATCTACTTCTGCTTCATTGACTATGCCAAAGCCTTTGACTGTGTTGATCACAACAAACCGGAAAATTCTTTATGAGACGGGAATACCAGACCATCTGACCTGCCTCTTGAGAAATCTGTATGCAGGTCACGAAGCAACAGTTAGAACTGGACGTGAAACAACAGACCTGTCTTCAAATCGAGAAAGGAGTACGGCAAGTATGTATATTGTCACCCTGCTTATTTAACTTATATACAGAGTACATCATGCAAAATACTGGGCTGGATGAAGCACAGGCTGGAATCAAGATTTCCGGGAGAAATACCAATAACCTCAGACATGCATATGACACCACTCTTATGGCAGAAAGTGAAGAAGAACTAAAGAGCCTCTTGATGAAAGTGAAAGATGAGAGTGAAAAAGTTACCTTAAAACTCAACATTCAGGAAACTAAGATCATGGCATCTGGTCCCATCACTTCATGGTGAATACATGGGGAAACAATGGAAACAGTGACAGACTTTTTGGGGGGGCGGGGGAGAGGCTCCATAATCACTGCAGATGGTGACTGCAGCCATGAAATTAAAAGACGCTTGCTCCTTGGAAGAAAAATTAAGACCAACCTAGACAGCAGAGACATTACTTTGCCAACAAAGGACCATCTAGTCAAAGCTATGGTTTTTACAGTAGTCATGTATGGATGTGAAAGTTGGACTATAAAGAAAGCTGAGCACCGAAGAATTGATGCTTTTTATCTGTGGTGTTGGAAAAGACTCTTAAAGAGTCCCTTGGACTGCAAGGAGATCCAATCAGTCCATCCTAAGGGAAATCAGTCCTGAATATTCATTGGAAAGACTGATGCTGAAGCTGAAACTCCAATAGTTTAGCCACCTGATGTAAAGAACTGACTCACTGGAAAAAAACTCTGATGCTGGGAAAGATTGAAGGCAGGAGGAGAAGGGAACGACAGAGGATGAGATGGTTGGATGGCATCACTGACTCAATGGATACGAGTTTGAGTAAAGTCTGGGAGTTTGTGATGGACAGTGAAGCCTGGCATGCTGCAGTCCATGGGGTCACAGAGTCGGACACAACTGAGTGACTGAACTGATTTAGAGAAAGGAAATAACTCAAAATTCAGAGCCTGGCACCAGGTCCCTCACCCACAACATGCATTTTGAAATAACATTGGTACAAGGAGAGTTGTCCTGAGTCATAAAATGATTGACATGACTCTTAAAGAAAGGCAGGTTTCCAAGCAAATACAGTCTCATTAACATAGCTTAAGAGAATATTCACATGAGTAAAACATACTGGTTTGTCAAGTGGGTTCTGAGCCTTAGGTGGAATAGACTTGAAGACATCGTCCAAATACATAGTTCACTAACATAGCTTGAGACAAACATTTCCATAAGAAAAACACATTGATTAGCTCAAGGTTTGAGAAATGTTAAATTCAGGTGGAACCAGGTGTCATCATGGCAACACAAAATTTTAAAAGAAACCTCTTTTTAAATTTGTATAGAGAAGGGGAAAATAACACTAGTAGTTTATTTCTCCTGCTGCTTAAGAGCCAGATATAAAATGTCTGACACTTGCAGCCTCTTTCCTCCTTTTGGAGACCCCTGGGCTTCGGACTGTTAACGTTCTCAGTATCAGGAGTGAGAACGATTTGCAACGCAGCGAGCTCAACACTTGATGTTTCAGTTCCTTCGTGTCTCCGGATAACCATATGTTTTCCTATCTAGGAATAATGCATGGGGTTCCTCTCCTTGCTTCCAGTTCTGGAGTATCCACTGATCTAGAAAGCAGGCTATCAAGTGCGCTCAAAACATCCGAACTGTCATAGGCCAAACGGGAACTGACTCCTTGGAAAAGACCCTGACGCTGGGAAACATTTAAGGCAGGAGGAGAAAGGGACAACAGAGGATGAGATAGTTAGATGGCATCACCAACTGGATGGACATGAATTTGAGCAAACTCTGGGAGTTGGTGATGGCCTGGCGTACTCCATGGCGTCCATGGGGTCGCAAAGAGTCGGACACGACTCAGCGGTTTAACTGAACCAAAATCTCCCTACAGAATGGCCCAGCAGAAAAACGCCTTACCAGTGATGACACTGCGCAAGTGCGCTCTCTGGGGTGTAAACTTTGGCCCGGGATGTTTGCCAATTTGCGGCTTCCAGCCAGCGGCGCATGCGCACCTTGGCTTCTGGGCGCAGCGCGCATCTCAGTAGGCGGGCGCAGGGCGCAGGGGCTGCTGGGAAGATGGCGGGGGTGGGCCGGGTGGCTGTTTCCGCCTGGGTACCTGGTCGCAGGTGGGGCTGGGCGGCGGTCACCTTCGGCTTCCACCATGGTCTCAGCACGTTACTTGCACGGAAGACCGAGCGGGCGCCACAGTGGCTCCGAGGTCAGTGTCCGAAAGACTGGAGTAAGACGCGTTCTTTCGAACATAGCGGATTCCGGCAGTTCCTGTCCCGTGCGTTTTTGGCGCTGCGTTCAGAAATCTTTCCAGGTTCTCAGTACCCCAGTTCTTTTAACAATTCTGATGAAGGTAGTGAGAGAGCTCTGCCAGGCCCCAGGGTATCCTGACAGCCCGGTCAGCGGTTGGCGTTATGTTCTGTAGTTCAAGGATTCTCTCTGCCCACCTCCCCTGTGTTAAACTCCAAGACTAGGAAAAATTCAGATGTGCATTTAATGTGTTTGAGCTTTATCTTTTCTTTGCACGTTCTAAGGGGTTTACAGATCGTGACTGTTAGTTGCTTAGACCTGCTCTCTCTTGAGCGATTTTACAGGAAGGTTTTCCATGTTCTTTGTAAAAGCGTAAACTTTTGCGTTTTTCGGTTGTTTTGGGTCTTCCCGTCCCAACCCGGCCGCCAAGATTCCAGTCCAGTAAAAACCATAGCCATTACTCTACAAAGGAAATTAGAATTTGGGCAAAAATTACAGCCCCTGAATATTTCTTTCTGCTTGATTCTTCTCCAGTTCATCCCACCTCCACTCCCCCATATATATAGTCTGTCTTTCTGAATTATGTCTTTTTATTTTGGGGTTCATACCCTTTCCCCCCAGCTATTAGATGCATGGTGCTTGAAATGGGGACTGTGTTTGTAAATACCCTTTGTTTTGAGTTAAAATTTTTAAATATATAGTCAATTTAATTGTACACCAAAAGGCTGTCCTTCTAGCACGGTATAGTATGTCATTTCATTAACTAGAATATGATTCTCGTTCACTGTTTAGTAGTTTCACTGAAGATATATATGCCTCAGATTTTCAGCTGATTCTTATAGTACAAGGATCATTTACGGATATTATGTTAAGAAGATGACCATTTATAACTCATCAGGATTAAATAAATTGTGATGGTCTCATGGAAAATTTCCTATTGGAAAGCAATATGGAAAAGAGGATAGGAAGGAGTTTTTGAGTGCGAAAGAAATGGGAAAAGAACGTTTTTGCTGCTACAATCTGTCGGTCTACATAAGTGGGTCCTACTTACCTTGTTTTTCACTCAAAGTTCTAAATTTGTCATATTTCTCTATGCTGTTGAAACTGAAGCAAGCCAACCTGTAAAAGGGATAGCTTTAAAGCCTTCAATTCAGTGTTTAAAAAATCAACTTCTCAAATCCAAAATGAGGAAAACTTTATTAGCTCACATGGAAGAAACGGTGAAGTTTTAATTAGCCACAGTAGAGAAAGGTTTCAAGGAATAAAAAAGAGATTTCATTAGTCCAGAAAAAGACTGTTAAGGGAATACAAAATCTGATTTCTCTGGAGGGAGAAAATGGAATTATAAATGACTTTGTTTTTAAACATCATTCTACATTTTTTAAGAGCAAGTATTGACTTTATGGCTTCCCAGGTGATGGTCACAGTGTAAAGGCTCTGCCTGCCGATGCAGGAGATGCAAGAGATGGGTTCAATATTCTTGCCTGGAAAATTGCATCACCAGAGGAGCCTGGTGGGCTACAATCCATGGGGTTGCAGAGAGTTGGAGGTCACTGAGCACAAGCACACACTGACCTTACTGTAGGGTGGGGAAAGAACTTTAAAGATGAATAACATTATAAGGGTTGCCCATTGTGCCTTTTTACTTGCATTCAGATTTGTGTGTACCTTTCAAGAAAGCCAAACCAACAAATAAAACACAGTGACTGGGAATCCTACGAGAAATCTTTTTCCAAAAATGGTATTATACATTTATTCAAGGTTACTTGTAAAGAAACTGTTCACAAACCCTCCTCAGCAGATAGAGAATCATGATTGAATATTACCATGGCCCAAGACTTTATGCGTGGAGAAACAATAAGTAATAAAAGGGGCCAGCACCTCTATCTTTGACTCAGTTTCCCAACATCAGACCAAACTTGTTTCTCTCCCTCCCCACCAAAAAGTAGAGGACGTGCAACCCCTCAGACATTAAAAAAATTTTCAAAGAAGACTGAAATCTCCCAAGAAAAGGCTTAAAACTAATGTAGGTAAATCTGAATGTTGATTGATACTGTTTGGGGCAGATGATACAACAGCAATAGGAAAACATTTTTGACAAGTCGCTCTGTCTTTAGTGGCCTTGAAATTTCCTTGTGTATTTTGGAAGAATCATGATTGAACCTTGCTCAGAGAAGATCAATTGTGACATGATTTTTAAAGATAGGCACAGACTTGTGACTTTAATACTCCATGTCTGTATTTTTTTTATGAAATGGAAATAGTATTTGATATCAATTTGATGAGTTAATAAAGTTAAGATTGAAAATATGTATGGTTTTATTTGCAAACTTTATGTTTTGTGTGCTTTGTTTAGCTTGCAGACACAAGACATCAGTCTCTTTCCTTAGTCGACCAGACCTCCCAAACCTGGCTTATAAAAGGCTAAAAGGCAAAAGTCCAGGAATTATCTTCATCCCTGGCTATATTTCTAATATGAATGGTACAAAAGCATTGGCGATTGAGGAGTTTTGCAAATCTCTAGGTCACGCCTATATAAGGTAGGAATAATACATTTCAAAGAAAATATTACTACCATTTACCTTAGCAGTCAAGAATTACTTCTGCTCTAATCAACTGAAACAAATGCCAGCATTTTTATAGATTAATTTTTTTATGGTCTGTAAACTTTCATCTTGTGATTTAGGGTTCGTGTAAAATGCAATCTTTAGTAGATTTTTTTTTTAAATTTTTAACTAGAAGATAATTGCTTTACCATATTGTGTTGGTTTCTGCCATATATCAACATGAATCAACCATAGGTATAAGTATGTCCCCTCCCTTGTGAATCTCGCTCCTATCTGGTCTTTGTGCCACACTGATGATGCTGGCAGACAAGGAAACTAGTGGTAACTTAAGCTCTTTAGAAACAATATTCTAACATGACAGCAAATCAGTATACTAGGTGGCTTTCTTGGAATCTCTTAATAGTGTGGTTTTCCTTTGGGGACTTAAGGACCACTGTTATAGGACCACTGTTATTTAACCACTGTTTATTTCATTACTTTCAAAATATGTAGTTAACGTCTGTGTTTAAAAGTACTGTAAAATTCATATTGTGTAATTCACATTTTCACTGAATTTCCTCTTTCCTCTCACTTCTGTAGTCTGAATATGTATATATAAGCATAAATAAGGGTGTGTGTTTATTTACTACTTGATTTTACAATTCTTAATATTTCATACTGATAATTATTTTACTAAAATAATCTTTCACTGTTATTAGGATTGTTTACTTAGAACATTCATTTATTTAGTGCCTAATTTGCCAGAAGAGATAGTATGGGTTAGTAAAAAGAGCACTGGCCTGAAATTCAAGAAACGTGGACTCTAGAGTAATGCTAACATTAGCTATGGACAAGATGAGTCGGTTAATAAATGCTGGACCTGTTGTCTTCATCATAAAAAGATTGGATGAAAGATAATTTCTGACTTCATTTCTAGCACTAGCAACCTAAAAATCTATTTATGTAGCTTTTAGAATAGTTTCACTATCATTCACTCAATAGGTCTAGAAAATACAGCTTTCAGAAATAAGTAATTAGAAATAGACTTTAAAATGACTTTTATCTACTCTACTATTAGCAGAAATTATGTTAATTATATGAATTTAGTCTTATTCCTTTTATCAAATTAACTGAATTATTTTCTTTTGATGCTCAGAACTCTTAAAATGTTCCAAATTAACTGTTATCCTTCTTAAGACTGGAGTATTTTTTACAAGTAGACCTTCTAACTCTACAATGGTGCTGTAAAATATACAAAGAATTTTAAAACATGGTCATTGCCTGTAAGGATCTGTTAATCAGGGTGGAGCAATGCAAGATAAAATATATATGGGAAATTAGACAGAAACATTCATAAAAATGTGATTATGTCAAAGAGCATGATGCTGCTGCTGCTAAGTCGCTTCAGTCGTATCCGACTCTGTGTGACCCCATAGACAGCAGCCCACCAGGCTCCCCTGTCCCTGGGATTCTCCAGGCAAGAACACTGGAGTGGGTTGCCATTTCCTTCTCCAATGCATGAAAGTGAAAAGTGAAAGTCAAGTTTCTCAGTCGTGTCCGGCTCTTAGCGGCCCCATGACTGCAGCCTACCAGGCTCCTCTGTCTATGGGATTTTCCAGGCAAGAGTGCTGGAGTGGGGTGCCACTGCCTTCTCCAAGAGCATGATACTTAACTTTATATATTGAGAGAAAAATAGGTGTTGAAGTGGATAGAAAAAACTATAAAGGAACAGTGAAAAATAGATAGGATTTAGGTAAGAAGGAAGAGCAATCCAAGAAGGAGAACTATCTTGAGCAAGACATGATGATATCAGAAAAATTGCCATCATTTTTCTTTGTCCCCAAAAGAATTTAACTCAAGAAATCCTCATTTTATCACTTCTGAATTTAAATTGAGACTATAAGAGCCAGTTCCTGCCTACTTATAAGATGTATGAGGGAGTTTTCTGCATTTTAGATGCGTATGAAATAAATTTCTTTTTAAAGGTATATTTAGTAATCATGATGAAATTACAATGTTTACAGACAATTATATGAATTTAGTCTTATTCCTTTTATCCAAAGGAATATGTGGTACTATATTATAATGTAACCTAAATGTATATTTATACACCTTTATACAGTACAGCCATTCATTACAGTTTTTAATTTGATTAGGCTCCTTTTTATATGCTTTTATCAAACTTCATTGCAGTCTAATCACTATTAGCAATTGATTGCACTTTAACTTGTTTAAGGGATTCCCAGGTGGTGCTAGTGGTAAAGAACCTGCCTGCCAATGTAGGAGACTTAAAGATTGGATAAGAGATTTTATCTTCTATTTATACTCCCAGTTTCTCAGTTTACTTTCTTGGTGATTTTGTCTGTAAAACTTAGATCTTGAATGAAGAAATGGTTAGTTTTGTATATTATACAAGAGCAGTACCTATGGTTTGATAGAAATGGTTTCTTAATATCCTGCCACCATCCAGGATATTAAGATTGAGTCAGAGCTCAGGAATATGACACATGGCTTCAGGACTGGTCTTCTCTCATGATGATTTCTAATAAAATTTAAAATATATTTAGATTTGAGAATATTGAGGCTGCTGGGACAGAATTGCCTTACTGTGATTAAAAGTTTTTAATTGCCAAATCTTTGTCACTTGGTTAGGGTTCAGCAAGAATGAACTGTATTTTTTACTTGTTACCCATTAGTATCACTGAATGCTTGTATTAACCTTTTTGAAGGCCCTGTACATGTGTTTTGGAGAAGGGCGTGGGAACCCACTCCAATATGCTTGCCTGGAGAATCCCCATGGACAGAGAAGCCTGCAGGGCTACAGTCCACAGGGTCGCAAAGAGTCAGACACGACTGAGTGACTAAGCATAAGCATACATGTGTTCTGCATCTTCACCATATACTTGGAAGGCAACTGTAAACAATAGAGCAAGTAGAGGCGTCTTTAACCACAGAGTAAAGGAGAATTGGATTTTTCTCCCCCCTTCTCCCTGGCCTGTCTTCTGCATCCCTTGGATTGAAGAGGAATAACTGTGACTTAGACTTCAGGTTCTGCCTTGTTATCCTGTTTCCCAAGAATCCAAAACCACATCACTTCATACTTAAAATTTTAATTACTTTCTCCACTTTTAAATTCCTTATCTCTAAGAAGATATGTTACACCATTCTGCTGATCCTACATACCATTCTAGTGTGGGAGACAGGCCACAAACCGGTAATCCAATAGACGCATACTGTCAGGTAGCAGTGTTTGCTTTAAAGAGAATAAAACAGTCGGAACTGGAGAATGATAAAGCACAGCTTAGGTTGAATGGTCAGAGAAGGCTTCTGGAGATGGAACACTGGAGCCCGACTGAAGTGAGAGAGCAGTCTGGGTGAATGTCTCAAGTAGAGTTGTCCCCAGGGAAGGAGAAGCTGATGGAAAAGCCCTGAGTCAGGAATGTGAGGGTGTATTCCATTAACTTGAAAAAGAAAAATGAGGATACAGTTGGGAGGGAGAGAGAAATGGAAGAAATGAGATCAGAGAGGTAGGTAGAGGCTAGAAGATGGTAAGGACTTTGGATTTTACTTAAAGATTATACAAAGCCTTTGAAGGGTATTCGCAGGACATGATCTTTTTTTTTTTTTTTTTTTTTTTAAGGATCACTGACTACTGTGTGGGGAATAGACTGTGAGGGTGAAAAATGACAATGGAGATATACTAGGAGACTCTTGCATTAGTTCAGTCAAGAGAGAATAGTGACTTGGACCAGGCTGGAACAGTGGAGGAGGTGAGAAAGCGAGTGACTGTGGGAGGTATTTGAAAATTAAGCCAATAAGATTTGCTGAAATACATACTGACTTCACTTTTATTTTAATAGAATTGAGGCATTGTAATTAATGTTCTATCTTCCTTAGAAATTAGGGAAGCAAATACTAGATATCTAGATACAAATATGTTTTCTCTTTCTCCAGGTTTGATTACTCTGGAGTTGGAAATTCAGATGGTAACTTAGAAGAATGCACCGTGGGGAAGTGGAGAAAAGATGTTCTTTCTATAATTGATGACTTGGCTGAAGGACCACAGGTGACTGTGTTAAATATGATGATAAGTGTTATGGACTATAACCTCATGATATTTGAGCTGTTTCATTAGATGCAAATGTTTAATATTTTAAATAGCTAACAGTCAGTTTTTATGTTTTAATGTCAAATCAACCAGTTCTATCATTTTCACTTTCTCCTAAAATATAAGTAGCATTTTACTTTTCATTTTACAAATTTTATTTGTCTAATTTACTCTTTTATAAACCTGATACTTCAACAAAAAGTAATCATAATCTTAATTTTACTTTGTGCCAAATATTACAAGTCTGGGAGCCAGTGGATATAAAGGAAGAAAATATATACATTCTATGAAATCAGTCCCTCTCTTACCAAAAAGAAAAAGAAATTCCTCTTCAAAACAATGTGCTTTTGTTTTTAGATCCTGGTTGGATCTAGCCTCGGTGGGTGGCTTATGTTTCATGCTGCAATCGCACGGCCACAAAAGGTTGTTGCTCTCATTGGCGTAGCGACAGCTGTAGATGGCCTGGTGACACAATTTAATCAGCTTCCTATTGAGGTAAGTCCCAGGCAACCTCAGTGTATCCCTCCTGTTGTTCTTCTGCTCCCCCTTTCTCTGAATTTTGTACATGTGTCATCTGTCCTTTGACTTGTTAGGCTGGCCCATCTTTTGTCTTAACTGAGTTTTTGTATACTGTTTCTTTGCTTTTTTTAACTGTTTGAGTTAGTGAGAGCCATTCAGTCGTTTCCAACTCTTTGCAACCCTATGGACTATACAGTCCATGAAATTCTCTGGGCCAAAATACTGGAGTGGGTAGCTGGTCCCTTCTCCAGGAGATCTTCCCAACCCAGGGATCGAACCCAGGTCTTCCGCATTACAGGCAGATTCTTTACCAGTTGAGCCACCAGGGAAGTCCCTTTCAACTATTTGGTCTCCTGTTTAAGATTTTCTATTTTTTCACAGTCCCTTCAGATCATTGTTATCACATGAATGAAATCACACTTTAAACTTCTTGTTTAATCAACATGTTTTTAGCCACATTTATTTATTTGGATCATACATTGTGATCTCTTTGTGTACCTCTTATTCTTATTTTGTGGCCTCTGGGTAATATTATTAATACCTATTCTACAACCAGGTTAAACCAGCTAATCAGTTATGAAAGTTTGTTTGTTTTTTTAAGCCTTAAAGCCTCAGATTCTCTCTTAGCAGTGCTCTCCGAGCACACACCGTCAGTCGCACAGAGGAGATAAGATTTGCCATTCCTGGCCTAGACACTAATTTGGCATTGTTTTTCTACTTCTGATTATCACCTTTTAAAAAAATAAGGTGCTTTTCATCAGTAGCATGTTCTTCCACAAATCATGATAGAAATAAAGTTTCTGAAATAATTGGAAAGGTAATTGGTTTATTATACTTTGCTCTTGAATGTATTTGCGAGGATAAAAAAAAGTGGTGGGTAATAGCTGTTTATTTTAGTGTGTGTTATTTTTTTGTTTAGAAATCAGTTGAGTTCTCTTTGGGCATATTTTTCCCTGGGATCTAAATTTCACCTATGGGACTAAACCTAGCAGAAAGAAACAGTCTGGAGCCACGGTTCAAAAAGTATAGTCCCCAGGCCAGCAGTAACAGCATCACCTGAGAACAGAAATGTGTATTCTTGAGCTTTACCGGACCCACTGAATCAGAACCTGGGAGTGTGGCCCGGTCGTCCGTTTTAACAAGGCCCCAGGTGAAGTTTGAGAAACACTGCTGTAGAGAGCAGGGGATGAGGAGGAGGAAGAAAAGAAAAAGAAGGAAAAAGCATATGCAGTGTTGAAGAGTAGAATACCATTGACTTTTGCCTCAAGTTCTGCATTGAATTCAGTGCCATATACTATCTGTTCTAAGTTTATTCTTGGTTCACATTGTTCTCCCCAGCTCTGTAAGAAATGACATTGTCTGCGAAGTCGGTTCTTCATATGATTTCCTGTCAGGGCTAAAATTACGAAGCTGATCTTTGCACTTACCTATTTCTGAGATTTTTTTTTTTTTTAACTTTCTTGTTTCTCATACACAGATGCTTAATGTCCTCATGCTGCTAAATTTTCCTGCCATTGTATCCTCTGCATCTAAACCTTGAACCCCTTACTCTGCTTCTCATAGTGGGAAATTATTTCAAGAAGATGGCCTGTTGGAAAGGCGTTGATCACACAGTTTTGGGGGGTTATTGGGAAATGACAAGATCTATGTACATTTCTCTTTTATGTGTGTACGTCCATCACCCAGAGGGAAGATATGGTAGATACCCCGTAATTGACTAAGAAGATCTATGTCCTGCAAATCAGGGTATTTCTTTGCTAATCCTAAATCATACCAGCGAAGAATTCTTAAACATGTTGAGCCCTTTAAACTTAAAAACATGCATAAAGAAAAGAACTGGGCACTAGGATCTCTATCTCTTCTCCACAGAAACAGCTAGTGCTCAGTGTCAAGGGAATAGACCTAGAGATTTTCACTGTCTTCTTTAGCCCTGGAAATGTTAAGACCAAGCATTATTCATTGTTTGTGTGGGAGTTTGATTTACCTCTAACTCTAATTGTTGTCTCCTTCTATGGACACTTCAGTTCAGTTCAGTCGCTCAGTCATGTCCAACTCTTTGCGACCCATGGACTGCAGCACACCAGGCTTCACTGTCCATCACAAACTCTTAGAGCCTACTCAAACTCAATGTCCATCACGTCAGTGATGCCATCCAACCTTCTCATCCTCTGTCATGCTCTTCTCTTCCTGCCTTCAGTCTTCAAAGCATCAGGGTCTTTTCCAATGAGTCAGTTCCTTGCATCAGGTGGCCAAACTTTTGGAATTTCAGCTTCAGCATCCAATGAATATTCAGGACTGATTTTCTTTAGGATGGACTGGTTGGATCTCCTTGCAGTCCACGGGAATCTTCAAGTCTTCTCCAACACCACAGTTCAAATGCATCAGTTCTTCGGTGCTCAGCTTTCTTTATAGTCCAACTTTCACATCCATACATGACTACTGGAAAAACCATGGCTTTGACTAGATGGACCTTTGTTGGTAATGTCTCTGCTTTTTAATACACTGTCTAGGTTTGTCATAGCTTTTCTTCCAAGGAGCAAGTGTCTTTTAATTTCGTGGCTGCAATCACCATCTGCAGTGATTTTGGAGCCCAAAAAAATAGTCTGTCACTGTTTCCATTGTTTCCCATCTACTTGCCATGAAATGATGGGACCTGATGCCATGATCTTAGTTTTCTGAATATTGAGTTTTAAGCTAACTTTTTCACTCTCCTCATAAAGGTGGTGTCATCTGTGTATCTGAGGTTATTGATATTTCTCCCAGAAATCTTGATTCCAGCTTGTGCTTTATCCAGCCCGGCATTTTGCATGATATACTCTGCATATGTTAAATAAGCAGGGTGACAATATACAGCCTTTGCGTACTTTCCCAGTTTGGAACCAGTCTGTTCTGTGTACAGTTTAACTGTTTCTTCTTGACCTGCTTGCAGATTTCTCTGTGGACACTAGAGGGCATCAGACAGGATGCACAGCTTTGCCTTGCTAGTTTCTTTTGGTGTAAGAATTATGAATAGTGTACATTTTCTTTGATTAAAACTGTTTTTACTTTTCCTGTAGTTTTTGTTTTTGAGGGTTTTGGACATACAAGATTTTGTAAAGTTAAGTCTGTTCTTCAAATGAACACTACCATTCACCTCAATAGCAGATAACAGAGCTAGTTGGGAAGCAGCAGGGCTTAAAATGCAACTAATATTATGTCTTGGTCATTAGCATAGTTGCCCCTTCATCTAATAATCAATGAAACTAAGTTCTCACTACTGAAATTACAAATTCAGGAACAGTCATAAGTAGTTTGAGGATAACTGAATATTATTTTTTTGCTTTAAATATTTGGTTCACATATTGCTTTAATGCGGAGCACCCCATGATATTATATACATTATATTTTTTTACTCTATTTTAAATCATTTGGCTCTAGATATTTAGAAGTCTAGCTTTCAGATATGCAGCTTTTTCACTGAAATATTTTTGGAATTTTATAAAATACATTAAAATACCTAAATACATATAGATAACATATATATATTATTGTTTAAATTCTTTTTCACCTCTGAATTTGTACTAAGTGAATAGTTTTAAATGTGGAAATACAATATTTTTATTGAAAATTTAAATACAAATTTTTTAAAATATGTTGTATGTAGCTTTTCTTTCCTTGTATTTTTCTTTATTTTTGATAAGCCATCCACCTGTTTTTTTCTAGACAGAAATTCCCTTCATATTATGTTGTTGCAAGAGGCTTAAAGCTATTTACATATTGGTTTACTAATTCAAGCTGTGAAAATCTTTCCAAAGAATTTATTTTATCCATATAACCCTTTATAGATGTTCCTAGAAGTACTGACCAGCATGGAAATGGTTGAGTGAATTATTTTGTATGCATTGTGGTAGACAGTTATCCAGTCTTTAAAAACTTTTAATCTGATCTTTTAAAGCCCAGAAATATATATATATATATTAAATAAATAAGCACTGAAAACTATATATGAATTGTAATAGCTAAGTGTTTTACATATCGTATATCTAAAAACAGGCACATATAGAAATACTAGAAGGAAATAAGCCAGAATATTAATGGTTGGTTGTTATATCCATGAGATAGGATTATTGGTAATTTATTTCTTCTTATGCTTTTTATATTTTTCATGTCTTCAATAATGAGTATATATTACTTTAAGTAGATGAAATGTTTAAGACAAATTATAATCTCAAAAATAAAGATTCTTCAAGAATCAAAGAATACCCGGCATTTTATTTTAAAGGTAGAAATGATACCATTGCTGAGTTTTCAGGAGATATTTGGAAGGATTCTTTGTCATCCATAACAACAGACAATTTTCTCTTCATTCCATAGAACTCTGAGGCAAAAACTACTTTTTTTTTTTTTTACATTCAGCCTAAAATTGAGCGTGTCTTGTTGCCCCAGAATAACCACTGTCTTATTTTTCATTTTTAGCAGTATACTCCATTCTTACCCCTTTCCTCCTACCTCACCCCCATTTTAGTAATTCACTAATCACACTTTTAGTTTCATGATTTTTAAATCTAAACAGTTTTTATTCCTAAGGTTTGATTTGATGTAATATGAATGCTACCTGTACTGATTCCAAGAAATTATTGTATTTTTCTCCTCATTTTCCCTTGAACTGGGATGAGTTAAAAGTTAGTTAAATCTAAGTTTGAATCCTAGCCACAGCAGTTACTGCCTTTCAACTTTAAAGCTGTGTAATACTCTAATATCCTCTTTTGTAAAATTGAAATAATAACAAAATTATTATCAGGATCCTGTAAGATACCATGTAAAAAATACTTGTTACAGTTCCTTGCACATGGTATTTAATTATTGATAATTATCATTGTTATGTTTTTGTTACCTCTTTTCCTCTTCTTCAAAGACCTCTTTCCTTAGATTGTTTAAGACTATTGCATGTATTAATATTGCATAAATACTTTTATTTTCACTTATTCCAACAGACAAAAAAGGAAATAGAGATGAAAGGTGTGTGGTCCATGCCATCAAAATACAGTGAAGAAGGAGTTTATCGCATTCGGTACAGCGTCATTAAAGAAGCTGAGCACCACTGCTTGTTACATAGTCCTATTCCTGTGGAGTGTCCCGTAAGACTGCTCCATGGCATGAAGGATGATATCGTACCGTGGCATACGTCCGTGCAGGTTGCTGACCGAATAGTTAGCACAGACGTAGATGTCATCCTCCGAAAGAATAGTGATCACCGAATGAAGGAAAAGGCAGACATTCAACTTCTGGTTTACACTATTGATGACTTAATTGATAAGCTTTCAACCATAGTTCAGTAGAATCACACTTTTAGTTGGTATGCAAAATAATGGATCCAGAAGATGGAAGAGAATAACAGATGAAAGACCTTGATACTTAAAAGGTTTTTCCCCTTCTCTTTACTTTGTAAATATCATGTTAGCATTTATCTAATGATGTATTTTCGTAAGTGATACAAATTGTGAAGAAAGTGCCAGCTGCTGTTTGAAAAATGTTCTCCCCCCCTCAATCCCTGATTTTTTTTCATTAAAATATTTCCTATTTTTTTATTCAAGAAATGTTTACCTTCTGAATGCTTATGTTAACTATGCCAGCTCTTACTTAGATTTGCTAATAAAGCTTAATTTGTCTTTTATTTGGTATCATTGCATATGAAGATTTGTAAAATTATCTCTGATTTTAAAAGGCAGCTCACAAAATATATGAACACATTTATTGAAATCTGAAATGACTAGAGAACTGTATGAAGCATAATAAAGTTCATAAAAGGCTATTTTTGTCTTCTGCATGTTATATTTGAACTTAAAATCAAGATTATTATTATTTTTAAGGACTCAAAACTTTATAGATATATAAAGGATATATATCATTTTAAACTTTTGGCTAATATGTCATGTAGTTAAGTTTGATGATGTTGTTTAAGCAATGATGTTGTACAATCAGTAAGTTGTGTCCAACTCTTTGCAACCCCACTGACTATAGCACACCAGGCCTCCCTTTCCTTCACTATTTCCCACAGTTTGCTCAAATTAATGTCCATTGAGTCAGTGATGTCATCCAACCATATAGTCTTCTGTCTCCCCTTTCTCCTGCCCTCAATCTTTCCCAGCTTCAGGGTCTTTTCCAGTGAGTCAGTTCTTCCCATCAGGCGGTCCATATTGGAGCTTCAGCTTCAACATCAGTTCTTCCAATGAATATTCAGGGTTGATTTTCTTTAGAATTGACTGGTTTGATCTCCTTCCTGTCAAGGGACTCTCAAGAGTCCTCTCCAGCACCAGTTCAAAAGCATCAATTCTTTGGCACTCAGCTTTTTTTATGATAGTATTTTCATATTCCAAAGAGGAAATGAATCTTTATATGTATTATTACCTACCTAAAGAAACACTTCTTTTTTGTTATTAATAATGTGTGCCTAAAGTACAAGTAACCAAGTGATTGCCATCAGGGCTTCCCTGGGTCAGGAGTATCTGGAGAAGGAAATGGCAATCCACTCCAGTATCCTTGCCCAGAAAATTCCATGGATGGAGGAGCCTGGCAGGCTGCAGCCCATGGGGTCACAAAGAGTCGGACACAGCTGAGCGACTTCCCTTTCTTTGCCATCTGTATCAGAGGGCTTTCTAAAATGTAGAGATAGTAAGAAAATATGAAACAGAAATACAGTTTGTTTTTTTAAATAATTAAGCTTGTACAGTAATCAGCCTTGATACAAATTAGTATCTTTTACCTTTTAATTTTGGACTCCATTTAGCCTGGTTAGGTCACATCTGTCAGAAACTTTTAAGTTGACAACATAAACATATACAAATATATATATACTGAACATGTGTCAAAGATTTCTTTAACTCATTGATAAAGGAATAGGATGGTTCAAAGGACAATTCAAGAGGCATTTATACATACTAAAGAATGTTGGGATAAAGAATGTTGGCTGAAAAGCGTTAACAGCCAATGACTGCTTATCCTCAGAGAGACTTGCTTACAAGAGTCACCGTTGGCTGGCATCTCAGGAACTTGGATTTTAGGAACGTCCCCCCATTTTGTTAGGGAACTGTTGACCGAAACCTTCCGCCTTGGCCAGACACAATAATAACTGCTTGTCTGAGTTGTCTCACAAAAGGAGGTCCCAATAAAGAACGCAGTGCTGCCACTGAAAACTAACCAGGAAAATTTGGGAGGGCCACAAGCAAGGAGGACACACCAACCCATAGTATGCCTTATGAAACTAACCTGGAGAGAGGAGGGAAAAAGGGAACTCGCTTGCACTGTTCGTGGGAATATAAATTGATAACAGCCACTGTGGAAGACAGTATGGAGATTCCTTAAAAAAAACTAGGAATAAACTACACTAGAAATAATACAATACTAGGAATAATATGACCCAACAAATCCCACTATTGGGCATATACTCTGAGAAAACCATAATTGAAAAAAACATGAACACCAATGTTCATTGCAGCACTGTTTACAGACATAGAAGCAACCTAGATATCTATCAATAGATGAATGTATAAAGATGTTGTGGTACATATGTAGTGGAATATTACTCAACCATAAAAAGGAGTGCACTTGAGCCCGTGCTAATGAGGTGGATGAATCTAGAGCTTATTATACAGTGAAGTAAGTCAGAAAAATAGCACATATTAATGCATATATATGGAATCTAGAAAGATGGTACTGATGAACCTGTTTGCAGGTCAGCAATGGAGATGCAGACATAGACAATAGATCTACGGACACAGAGTTGGGGGAAGGAGAGGGTGGGGCGAATGGAGAGAGTAGCGTGGAATCGTGTGTGTTAAGTTGCTTGAGTTGTATATGACTCTTTGTGACCCTATGGACTAACCAACCAGGCTCCTCTGTCTGTGGAGATCCTCCAGGCGAGAACACAGCAGTGGGTTGCCATGCCCTCCAGGGGATCATCCCGACCTAGGGATCAAACCCATGTCTCCTGCGGCTCCTGCTTTGCAGGCAGATTCTTTACTGCTGAGCCACCAGGGAAGCCATGGAAATATATACTACCATATGTAAAACACATAGTGGGGATTTGCTGTATGACTTGGGGATCTCAAACTCGGATTCTGTAACAACCTAGAAGAGTGGGATGGGGTAGGAGGTGGGAGGGAGGGGACAGATGTTTACCTATGGCTGATTTATCTTGATATATGGCAGAAACCAACACAATATTGTAAACCAGTTATCCTTCAATTAAAAAGAAAAACTAACCTGGAAGAATTCGGGAGGTGCCAAAAGGAGGGAGGAGGAGACTATAGCCTGCCTACCTCCAGAAGCCCTCACACTGGGATTCCTCTTGGCTGAGATGGTCACGTGCCATCAGAAGGGACCCTGAGTCAGAACGGCCAGAGATAACCCAGAAACTAACCTCATTACCATATAACCTGAGACTGTGAGTCACACAGCAGAACAATTCTGGGTTCCCTTCCCTGCTGCTCCCTACCTGGGCACCCCTTCCCAATATAGTCTCTTGGTCAGTAAAGTCTCTTGCCTTGTATCTCCTTGGATAATTCATTTCTGAGCATTAGACGAGAGCCCTCTCTCAGACCCTGGAAGGGATTCCACTTTCCCAGCAATTCCAGAGCTGATCAAAGCGGCTCACTGTGCCTAAACTGTCCATACAAACCATGAGGTTTGTGTTGGACAAATGCTTTCCTTCCACGAGTCTGGCATTTTGGCAGGTGCCAGGCAGAAACTGCCCAGGTGGCCAGCTCCCAATAAAGCGCTCATCACTGAGTCTGACGAGCTTCTCTGGTGAACATTTCATGTGTGGTGTCACAAGTCATCTCTGGGAGGAGTGAGCTCAACTTGTGTGACTACTCGGAGGGAATTCTTAGAAGCTCAAACCTAGTGTTCCCAGACTTCACTTTGGTGCCGTTTTGATTTCCTGATTTTGCTTTGTATCCTTTCACTGTAAGGCAGCTGTATGCTGAGTCTCTTGAGTCCCCCTAGCGAAATGTCAAACGTCGGAGTGGTCTTGGGGACCCCGACACAGATCCAAAACATATTAATATCCTATGGGGCCGTAAAATATAATCTTATACCAATTAAAAATCACTGACAAACCAAAATTGCATGTGGAATCTGTGTGCCACAGTGCCTGGTGTTCAAGCAGGTTGTTGCAGGATGGCAGAGCCTCTCTTCAGAGGCCTGTGTTGCCCAGACACTGTTAGGCATGATTATTAGAAAGATGAGGAAAGGGCTCCTGCCCATGAGAGCTTTCCAGGGTTAAACATAATTATGAAAATATGCAATAAATATGATTAGAGATTCAGAGTACTTCTGTGAAGGCAATACCTATAGTGCTTAAAGACAGAGTCTCTAGAGCCTTAGGTTTAGGTCCTGGTTTACCATTTACTAGCCCTGTGACTGAGCCATTTACTTAACCTCCCTGAGGTTTCCTCATCTGTAAAGTGTCATAATATAATTAGGCACAATGCATTTAGAACAATGAGAAATTGGAATCGCTACCAAGGCTGTGAGTAGGGCTTCTAAACTAAACTGGACTGAAACTTCCAGTTCCCAAGATCCAAAGTGGAATGTTAGCTGTATGGCATCCTTTCAAATGTTCAACGGCTAGGAAAAGGGAGGAGCAGGAACCTTCATTATTTAAGACGGGAAAAGCTGTCTTAAAATTTAACCTAGCTTTGCAGAGGTTGGCATCATAAATTACAAATAAGTTTGATGTAGGACATTGTTAATTTCTTTGGTGTTCATTTTCATTTCTTCCCCCAGACCAAAGCTCCTCTTTCTAAAACCACCCCATGCCATGTATTCAGTGATATTGAAAATACTTGAGCAGCCAGCAGGCTCTGAGTGCTTATCCTCTGGAATTCCTGCATTGATTTAAAAGCAACATGGACCCTCTAAACAACTGCAGCTCCTGCAATGCGAGAGGATAACGTCAATGCCAATGGAGAGGAAGGCTAATGAGACCACAGAATACATTCGCTTTTGCAGCACCTGTTGAGCTCAGAGGTATTTCCAGACACAAATTTACACAGTATGCTGATCTCTGAGCAGCCAATAGTTAGGTCTGTGAGGAGGAGAGGAGGGAAAGAGCTTTGGGCAAGGCTGAATTTTATAAAGCACGGAGATGTAGAGCAAGAGAACACTTCTTTGAGACACAACCATTCCCAAGGAAGTGCTCAAAGGGGATATGTCAAATTTTCATTACATTTAAAGCTGTTAAAAAAAAAATAAGGAGCTCTATCTTCTGAAGGAAGAAAGAAAATGGGTGGAATTTAGGTACATCTTTTTCAGATCCTCTTCCATTACAGACCTAAAGTCACTTTTTAGTTTAGAAATATAATCATGTAATATGCATAACTTGGCTTGATGAAAAAAATGTGATGCTCTGGTGCATTTAGAGTATATACCTCAAAACTGCTGGCAATTAAAAAAATCAAATTTGCCTTCTGAAGAAACATCTAATAGAAAAGAAGCTCAAATCTCAGCTTCTCACTGCCTTCCTGACTCATCCTCATCTCTGTATCCTAGAATTTTCTCTGTAGGTGCTCTGTGCTCTCTCATGAGCAGCACTCTGCTCAAGCCTTTTTGATAGAACTTACTGCTTGGAAAGTCTCAGTTTATATGCCAATCTCCCTCTCTCAAAACACCATTGAGAACAGCAGCTTTGTTCTGATGTTCTCTAATCCCAGGCATCCCCAACCACACACATCATCTCCTTACCCACCTTGTGATGCTGATATTCCCTTCTGTTCTGACGTTGGCACTCTTCTCATGTGTGCATGTGTGCTAAGCCATTTCAGTCATGTCTGACTCTTTGCAACCCTATGGACTGTAGCCTGCCAGGCTGCTCTGTCCATGGGATTCTCCAGACAAGAATACTGGAGTGGATTGCCATGCCCTCCCCCAGGGGATCTTCCCTATGCAAGGATCGAACCTCTGTCTCTGGTGGCTCCAGCATTGAAGGAGGATTCTTTACTATTGAGCCACTGCGTAAGCCCAGGCTCTTCTTATGCAACCTACTTATTCAGCCTGAGCAACTTCACCTAGGTTCTTGGTTTTATCTGCTACCTGCATGCAGATAATTCAATGACTTTCCTTCATTCCAGATTTTTCTCTTGAGATCCAGATGCATAAACCCCACTGCCTAATGACTGGGATGGGCTGTGGTGGCCCTCTCAAATGCAATAAATCCAAACGATATTTTCTTTCCCCTTTAATGTCCTATAAGTTACCCACTTATGGTCCACTTAAAAGAACTGATGCAACGATTACCCTTATTACACAAGTCAAACTCATGAGTTATTCTGACCTGCTTCTTTTCTTTCACCTTTATCAGATCTGAAGGTTCTTCCTCCTCCTCCCCCATGAAAGCACTCAAGCTCATTTGCATGATACATAAGCCCAGTAGCAAGGCCAATAAGTAGTCGACAACTAGCTAGGGTGAGTTCTGATTTGTAGCATTTGCCAACAACCATGGTAGAAATGCTCCTGTCATAACTGGCTTCAAGCTACCATTGTGATGTCACTGAATACAAGGAAACTGGGAAGAAATGGCCAGTACCAGGCTGTTACATAGTATATACACCATATAGAAACAATAACCATAAACATCCTCAAAAAGATAGGTAGTAGTAAAATGTAGCAAAATAAATTAGGAACTGATCCATTTTGAGTATTTAACCTGTAATATAATGTATTTAAAAGTAAGATTACATAATTTAACTGCTTATAATGGCTGAGTTTAACAACTGGCTTTCAAAATTCCTGAAAATTTGAACATGGACACTTGCAAGCACAGTCCTTTATAATCTGGAGCCTGCCTGACATTCCAGCTTTATTTCTATGTGCATCTTCCCTTTAACCCTATGTTTTGCTGATACTAGATTATGTTTGCCTTCTTAAATAAGGTGCCTTTGCCAGCAATGCCTTCTGTATCCTTCCTGCCTCATCCCATCCACTAGACAAACACCTACTCATCTTTTGAGACTTAAAGTCATCTTACTTATAAATCATTTCACTAATCTCCTACCCTCGTCCTCCAGATACAAATGTACCTGAGGACTTTGGGCATATTTTAAGCATAACCCTTGACTGGCGTCTATGATTTACAAGTTTAATTTTGCTGCTAGACCATGCTGCCATGTCTCATTTTTTTTTTTAATCTCAGATACACAGACCTTTTCAAAAAGTTGTAGAAAAAATTATAATATCTGTAGCCACTCAGTAAACAGAGGGTTGAGCCAATTTCTGGTGCCACCAACAAAGGGATTGTGTTTTGGGGCTTTTTTTTCCTCTGGAGATTTCCTGTGGGTTTCTGGACATTTCTAATTTATACCTCGGTTGGGCTCCTCTCTTTGCCATTATATCCTCTCCAGAACCATAGTTTCAATCATTCACATATTTTGTTACAGTGGCAAAAGCATCTTTGGGTATACAAGACCTGCAAAACCCAGTCTGAAAAAAAAGAAGACAAGTGTACATCTTTTAGAATTGTTTCTGCTTTTATATAACAAACCAATATCTTCCTTAGAGCAATTCCAGCCATATAAGAAGTAACATATTTTCTGTTTGGGCTTTCATTTCCTTAGTCTCGGGTTGGAACTGACTGTATTGCTTCCACCCAAGATGCAACTGACTGACTTCCAAAATTCTGCAGATACACTCCCTGCTAGAGACTCTTGCCCCTGAGCTTCTAGTCTCGGAAGCCAGTCTGCTGCCTTTAAAGCTTCTTCAACTGATGAGCCCATGCAGCCTCCAGACCTGTGATCATCAGACCTTCTCAAGCCTTTTTCTAACCTATTGCTCTCCTCAAACTCAGATTCTCTCACAACCGTTTGTTTTTCACATGGTTCTCTCTCCTACTCCTCCAGCTACTGACCACTAAGCCTTTTCTCAAGCAAACCACCCACATAACTATGAAGTAATTAGATTTTCACGAGTCCAGGCCCCAGCTGGCAGGAGATTTTTCTCAATGCATGTATTGTTTGAGGTCATTTCCTGCACAGCTTCAAATCAATTTCCCACAGGGACAAAGATCACTATCCCATGTGCTAGACTAGTTTTATCTAACGTTCGGAGTCAACTGATCAATCTATTCCAGAGGAACATTTTATATTTTATTTCTCTCCAGCACAGTACTTGACACAGTTATATGCTCAAAAAAAAAAAAAATGTCATCGAATAAACCAAAGAAAATTTGTGATGTTTTTCCCATGAAAATTACCCAGACTTACATAACACCAGTAAGACTTAATTTTTTTTTTTTTTGGCCGCATGTCCCTGCAAACAGGATCTTAGTAGTCTTCCAACCAGGGGTTGAACCCATGTCCCCGTGCAGTGGAACCTATGAGTCTTAACCACTGGACCACCCAGGAAGTCCCAACAAGACTTCACCTTTACCTCCAAGTGGCTTATAGTCTAGGAAGACGAACCACTTCTAAAATGGTGGTCTAAAAATGTCAGGCCAACTTGGGTCTGAAGATTATTTGCAAGCTCTGGTTTGATCACACCAAATACGCAGTGACCACTGACAGTGTGTCAGCTGTGCCTTCCTGCTCCTTAATTAAAATAAGCAGATGACATCTTTATAGAAACCTTTCACTCCAAGAGTTCTTCGTACATTGAGCTCCCTTTAATTCATAAAACCTGTTCTCAGTGTTTTCCGATTTAAAAATCGCATTAAAACGCTATGCTCCTTGAATAAGTCAAACTGAGGCACCGCGGTTTCCCACCGGGATGGGAGTTTCTGGATGAAATCCGCCTGGCAGCAGAACAAGCCGAATGTTGCAGCTCCCAGCCCCGCCCCTCCCGCCCCACCAGACAACTGTTCCCCTCCAGGCAGGGGCAAAGTGGTTTGGCAACTCCTGACAGATGGACAGCTGAGAGAAGGGACTCTCCCACAGGCCCCGGCCCCTGCGCAGCTGTGCGCGGGCCTTGTGCACAACGCCGGCTGTCCCTCGGAGGAGCGGAGAGAATCGTGCGGCTGAGAAAGCAGCTCTCCGCGGGCGGGAGGCGGGCGGGCTTGGCTGACAGGCGAGAGGGCTGGCTTTTTGGAAGGCTCTTAGCAACGGCCCTGCTTTGACCCTCCTCAGTCATGAGAAAATCGAATCAGTGTACCCTTCTCCCAGGCGCTTGTAGCATCAGCAGCGCAACGTCAAGGAGGCCTTCCTCCCTCCCTGTTAATTACCTGCCCTCTCCCATCTCGGGGTTCCTGCCTTTGCAAAAGTGCCTCTGGGAGGAAGAAACGACTATCACCCAGCCCCCTTGCTGCCGCGGGGCTTCAGGCTTGATTGTAAGTCCTGGTGCGTCGTTTCGTGTTATTGATAGGCGGGACCGAGAGGGGGCATCCAGCCCCGCACCCCCCACCCACCCCCGCCCCGAGAACGGCAGGGGCTTTATTCTAAGAGTCATTGGCGCGTGGCTGTGCTTTTCTTTCCCGTTTGTAGGTGAAACCCCAGTGACTTCATTGGCTCCTTGAATTAAACCACGCCCGGCTCTCTGCCCGCTTTCCTGCTGCCGGGCCAGGCAGCCCAGCCACATCCCAGCCCCGGGTGCAGAGAGCCGGGCGGCTGCTCTATTGTGTGGATGCCTCGTGTATCCTTTCTTCTCTTCTAGAGATGGCTAACAGGGGCCCGAGCTACGGCTTAAGCCGAGAGGTTCAAGAGAAGATCGAGCAGAAGTACGACGCGGACCTGGAGAACAAGCTGGTGGACTGGATCATCCTGCAGTGCGCCGAGGACATAGAGCACCCGCCCCCGGGCAGGGCCCATTTTCAGAAATGGTTGATGGACGGAACGGTAAGGGCCGGCAGCGATCCTCGTTGATGAGGGGCTAGCGGTGGGCAGGGAAGCTCTCCAGGGTCTCCTCTTTTTACGTGAGGCTGGCTGCCGGAGGAGCTGAGGCTGCCAAGCTCTTGTCTCGTGGGGAGGGAGATGGGAATACCTTTATCTCTTCGGGGGATGGACGATCTGGGCTCCCTGCAGAATTCCCTTGCTAGATTAGAGGACCCTCCGCCCATCCCAGACATCACAGCTTGCTTCTGAGTTGCTGGCAGATTGGAAGCCCTTTTGCTGTTTCCAGAGAGAGTAGAGATAAGTATTTCCTTGGGATCCTTCCAGCCTTCTTGGTGCATCAGCTCCTGGAAGGGAGATGGGGGGTTGAGGGGAGGATTCCTTCCCCTAGGAGTAATAGGTTGGTTATATAGTAAAACAAAGGAAGGGATGGAGGAGGAGGAGGACTCACCACCTTCCCATTCTTCCTGGAGCTATCCGCCTTGGGGATGCTCGGTGCCTGTCTGCTGAATGGATGGATTCTCATGAAACTGAAGGGAATCCTTATTTGATAACTGCTTTTCTAAGATGTTGCTGTGTATTTGGGTGGATGGGGACCACAGGTTCTGCCGATGCCAACAAGCCGGTCTTTTCCCACAGGCTGTGATTTACTGTTACATAACTGCCATCCCAGGCTTCTGTTGGGTTATGCCCAGCGCTTTGGTTATAGGTATCTGGGGGGAGCCACCCAGTCCGGTTCCTTTCCATGTCATTAGCCCTTACACGATGCATTGTTGAAGCCTGATTCTGATCTGCCTTTTGATGGAAGAAATCATACTATATCATTCAACTTTTCTGGAAGCCACTAACTCATCCTTCCATTGAAAGCTTGAAATCGTGACTGCATCACTGTACACATTCCCTCTCTAAACATTCTTTCCCTCACCCAGAAAAAGGGAGGGAGGAGTTAAGAGGAAAGAGGATTCCCAGGCTACTGGACTCACCCGGATCAGGAGCAACCAGAGGATGGGTTTTTTGGATTCACTGTGGGAGCCTGGCCACCCAGCTCAGAGCCCATGCCTTTCTGGGCTGCCAGATTGGCCCATGCCCAAACCTGTAGTCTGTGCCCTGTGGGGGCCAGGATTCACTTTGTATTTAGGGACTAGTAAATACAAAGGGAAACACTGATTCTGTCCCCTCTCCCCCCCTTTCCCTCTTCAGGTCTTGTGCAAGCTGATAAACAGTTTATACCCACCAGGACAAGAGCCCATTCCCAAGATCTCAGAGTCCAAGATGGCTTTTAAGCAGATGGAGCAGATCTCCCAGTTCCTAAAAGCTGCGGAGATCTATGGTGTCAGGACCACCGACATTTTTCAGACCGTGGATCTATGGGAAGGTAAACAGCTTTCTCGTGCCTTCGGATCACGCTCCCCTCCCCACCCTTTTGCTTTTCTCTTTGTGAAACCTGCCCACAATGTTCTTCCGTGTGCTTCCATTGAGTGTATGCGCATGTGATTTGAATGTGTGAGAAGATTATCAGCTGTCACCTAGGCGCACTGTTTGCCTCCTACTTTGTGATGTTCTATAGAAAGTGTTCCTCCTCTAAGGAACACACACCTTGGGACACAGCAGGGACCCAGCAAACTAAAGGCATAAACAGAAGCCTCTGTGGAGAGGAAGCTAAAGGTTGCATGGATGCCTCTCCTTTCTCTTACTCCTCCCACGACGTAATTTTCTCTACAAATGATAGCTCCTGAAGGGGCTGGGGGTTGGCAAGTATGCTTCTGACTCACCAGCAGCCAGGGTTATATGAATTTTGTTATGAATTTTGTCATTCAGTCTGAGAAATAATAGCACCCCAGCCTTTTATTAAATGATGACCTGGGAGGTTGATGACTGTACCTTCCAGATGTGTATTTGCTCAGAGGCAGTGACAAATGATTTTTTCTTTTATATTTGTGAATTGATTTAAGAAATCTAACAAGGCATAAAAAGGAAATCAAGTTTCTAGACATATTTATCAATCCACCGTCATTAGGGATGTGGATGGAGATACCACCAGAGAATTTGGGACCCATGGTCGTAAGGCTCAGAGTGCCCTGGAGCCCCAGTGTACACTTCCATCCAAGCATGTTTTTCTTCACCAGGCCTGCCACGGTGAGGAGAGGGGGGGACTTGTGTGAGCAGGGCCGCCAGGTTGACGCTTCACTCTCATACCCATTGTCACTAGCTGTCACCCGTGGTTAAGCCAGCAGGATACCCAGGTCAGTGACCCAAGTGGCCCCCTGACAGTAAGAATGGACAGTTTCCTGGGATCAGCAGACAATGATCTGTGAAGGGGTATTCGGATGATGATTGACCCATATTTCTAGCAGCGGACCATTCTACTAAACACCTTATAAAGAAGCAATTGCCTCCTTAATCCTCACCCCCCAACACACCCTGTCTCCATGTCGTACAGAGAATTGGCATTTCCTGTTTCCTTCACAGATGAGTACTTAAAAATACTAAGATGCCAATCAGTTTATCAGTCGTGTTTTGCTATTTAGAAGCTCAGATATTCAGACCTTCAGACCAGGCCACTGAACCTCACGGACACTAGCCTCCAAATCCCCACAGAATGTCATCGTTGAGCTTTAGTCCCTTCTTGATAGGTAAAAACTATGCTGATTTTCCCTTGCTAATAATACTTATTACTTATCAATATTTTTCTCAACGCTAGGCACGGTACTACTGCCTTTCTGCATAATACCAATCAATTATCCTAACAATTCCAGAAGAGGGGGTGTTGTCGTATGACTGGCTAGTAATTAGCAGAGTCAGGACTCAAACCCAGGCTCTGTGATGTCAAAGAGTAGGGCCTTAACTCGTCTGCATGCCGTATTTTGGCCAGCATGCTATTTCCTTCCCCTACACCATGAGTGTGCTGTTGGGTCACGACCATGGCTGAGGAGATGAGGAGAGGGAGCATGATTCAGGGCTGTGGGGGACGGAATGCAAGAGCGCCTGTGCTGGCAGGTTTGTGTGAATGGAAGGGGTCCCAGTGAGCCCCCCCAACCCCACCAAGTACAGGAAGTATATAGGATAAACTGGGAGGGCTGGGGGAGGTGAGGAGTCCCAGGGTGCTTTTCTGTGCTGAGGAGGCTTTGCTTGTCTTTCCTCTTTTTCCAAAGACCACACAGATGAACTTTAGGCCCAGGAGGTGCTAGCAGTGAAAGGGAGGAGGACAGGGGGCGAAGGTTCCCTGATAAGTAGACTAGGTGATGATGAAAGTGGAGCTCACCCACAATTACTTATGTGTATCCTACTACCAGCCCCAACCCTGGGCATCAGCTGCCTCTAAGGGAAGAGGGAGGTTGAGGGGCATTAGTGTGACTGCGGGAGCCTGAGATGGGGTGGTAGAAGTGCGGGCTTCAAGGCAGGGTGATACTCCTAGAGAAAAGGAAAAAAGCAGACACTGTGAGGTGGACAGGTGGGCTCCCAGGGCAAAGAAAGATGGGGCTGTAAAGGAAATAAGGAAGGCAACTGATTACTGCCAGGGCGCTGTGGCTGAGATGCTATAGTCAGGACAGCTGGCATAGAACAGATGCTTCAGAGTACCTAGAGGCTCCAGGGCCTGGTGCACCCCTCCGTGGAGGGACAACTCAGGACTGAGTTTGGGAGATTCATTCTGTGTGCTAGAAAGGATACTTGATGTCTCCCAGGAGCCCTGTCTGCAGCTCAGGCTGGTTACCATACAATGGAGCCAGAGGTAGGAAAGTGGGTTGCTTTGAGCAGACATGGGGGAGTGATGGGGCCCTGAGTCCAGGAGTGAAACCCATGGAATAGCAGCACCAACAAGCGCGATGCTGGATCCTTCTGCCAGAGCTGCTGGTCCCCTGCGAGTCTGGGGATGAGTAAGCTGGAGTCTAAGGGATGACGCCGGGCAGGCTGGCAGGTGCCTATGTGCGTGAGAGGGTGTCCATGTTTGTGTGCTCAGCTATTGGCCTGGCCATCCCCTTAGCTTAGTTTCACATTCTTCCTGCTCTTCTGCACCTGACCTGTGGTTTTAATGCTGTCATCAGATTTCACATTGCTTACATTCACTCCTGATTCCACACACTGTGGTTGTGGTAGCCGTAGCTCCGAGGGGCCAGCCCTCCTTGCCTGGGTACTTCTCTTCCTTGTCTGCAGGCACTTTTTACTCAGCAGCTCTCAGTCCCTTGTCTCCGCTGCTTGGCATCTTCCTAAGTAGGGCTCTGCTTGCCCATGGCTGCCCAGTGACTCTGTGCTGCTCTTATGTTGCAGGCGAATAAAGCCGCAGGAGCCCAAAGCGTGCCAAATGCCTTCTCTTTTAGCTTCAGTTGTTTAGACAGGCAGACGCCCCAGAGGTATCCTCTATCTTGAAACCCCTTTTAGATACAAGGTGAAATGTTTGGAATGGATTTGGGGGCAACCAGAAGAAAAGATTCAAGTCCTTAAGAAGGAACCCAGGGCTGATTGGTCTAAAAAACAGCCCAACTACAGAGATATAGATAAGGTTACTGGAGTCTTCCTTGAAGGAAGCTGGCTGACCTGTTCCTTTCAGTGATAGGGGAGCAGTGAGGGCAGCTTAGAGCCATGGAAGGAGGGCTCTTTCTCATGGATGGGAGAAGGTGGATGCCTGGCAGCTTTGGGATTCACCCTGGGTCCCTGGAAAAGACAGGCGGGGCCATCTCAGTTGTGACTCTGGAGAGCAATGGAGGTTAGTTTTCAGCATCTCTTCTGTGGAGGGAAAGAGGGAAGGAGAGAAAGGGAGGAGCCGGAAAAGGAGGGTGTGTGTGTGTGTGTGTGTGTGTGTGTGTGTGTGTGTGTAAGAGAGAATGCATGAGAGCAAGTGAGTGTGCTGCTCTCAAAGCGTGCAAAGAAAGGTCATCCTGGAGGGTAGGTGAGTGCAGGCCCCTAAGTCAGAAATTAGACCAGCCGGTTCAAACCTCTGCTCCACCACTTGCCAAAGAGCTTTTCTAAGCTTCTATTTTCTCACTTGTAAAATGGGAATAATAGTGTCTATTTCATAGGGTTGATGTGAGGTGTCAATGAGACAATGCATTAAAAGTGCTTAGCGCAGCGCTTCTGCTATGGAAGAGTAGACCATAAAATATGATAGCAATTTTCAAGTTACTATTACCATTGTCTCTTTAAAAAGACTAATAGAAAGTGAGGGTAGCAGGAGCAAGGCTGGAAGCGCACATGTTCTGTCTGGAATGAATGGACCTCATTAAGGGCCTCACACAGCGGCTGGTAGGTTGCCTGAATGACTTTTGCGCTCTCTGTCATCTCCAGTGGCTTCACCTCTGGCCATTCTCCAAAATGAGGGGCCATCTTTTGGGTCTCCTTATCGGCTTTTTTCTACCTCTATGGTCATTACCCTTCAAGTTTTTCCCCATGATATAGTACTGCTTTGCCTATTCCAAACTGAGGTACTATAGGAAGAGCATGAGTTTTAGCATTGTACTCCGTGACTTGGTTAGACTGCTTAGTTTCTCAGAGCCTCAATTCCCTTCTCTGTAATCAGCACTTCCCTAGTAGGATTCTTGAAAGGATTAAATGTATAAAATGCCTAGCGCAGTGCCTGGCTAAGAGACACCTAATAAATGTTGGTTTTTTTCCCTCTGCTGTCAGTCCATCAATAAATACCCTTTTTGGTTCCCATGCATAACCAGGCAATGAGCATTAGACACCTAGAATTCTAGGATGTCAGAGTAAGCAAGACTCTAAGATCAATCAAATCTGATTGCTCTTCCCCACAATCCTACTGATGAGGGTCTGGGATACATGGTTTTATGCCATCTTCCTGTTCCCATCCTTGATGACTGAGTGTCAAAGAGGTTTATACTGGGGGTGGAGTGCCTGGAATATATTCCAAATATGGAGCCATGTATGTTCTCTGGGAGGTGTCACTATATGTGTCATTCCTCAATAGCAAGAAAAGACAAAACTTTTTACCCAGTCTGAGAGCTGTTTGGGGATATTGTACAGCACCCGAAATGACTTGAGACATTACAGAAATGCCCGCTGCTTGGAGCCTCTTTTTCTCTCAGAGCAGCCGGTGCTGCATTTACTCCAAGCACTGCAGGCTCTCCCTTCAGCAGTGGTCCTCCAGCTGCAGAGTGCACCAGAACCTCCTGCTAGGCTTGTGAAAGCCCAGCTTACTGGGCCCCAGCCCCAAAGTTTTGGAGGGATTAAGTCTGGGGTGGGGCCTAGGGGTTTGCATTTCTTACCCCTCCACAGGTGATACTGCTTCTGCTGGTCTGGGAACTCCTCCCTGAGAACCGCTGCCCTCCAGAGCTTCTCAGGGAGGCAAGGAGCATACACTTATAAAGCCCACAAAGCAACCCAACCGACCTTCTGACATTTCCCCTTGATCTAAAGCAATGGTTTTCTACCTTGAGTGGAGAATTGAGGGTTATGCCTACGTTATTATTCAGGAAAATAAATGTTTTTTTCATCCACTGACTGCTTTCTCTGTAAGTCCCAGAAAGACTGAAAAAAAAAAACCAAAAACACCCAGTATTCTAAGAGCAACAAGGTAGAGTCAAGAATAATGTAAAATAAAAGGAATTCCAAAGCAAGAGCTTTGAAAGTAAGACTGAGTTTTAGTATTGAAAGCAGAGTATCCAATCTGACTATACCTGACTCCTCTGGCCTTGTTTCTTTCTCTTTAACTTTTTGTTTTTTTTTCTACTCAAAGACATGCATAAGAGCATGAAAATAATTTTTAAAATTAAGGGAACAAAATTCTTGTTCAGGTATCTTTTCAGTAAAAGCCTTCAAACTTTATGGGCACTGGGGTTCCTTATAATGTAGAACCCTTGGCCCGTTCCCCTAGACATGATCCTTTAATCGCTGGAGTGTAAGACCACGCCGGGGAGACACTGCGCTGTGCTAATGCAGTAAACAGGGAACAGAGTGCTGTCAAGTAAGTTGCTATAAGAGATTCTGACAAGGAAAGCTACCTTGCCACCATCTCTTTTTACAATTGCAAGTCTAATAGTTTCCCCTATGATAGGGGCCTGGAAGGTTAAAATTAAAATCCTGAGCTATTAGTGTAAATTTGGCCCCTCTCTTTTGTGTATCACTTTCCTCCTGTGGCCAGTGGTCTCATTTGTAGATCACCACCTGGACTCTGGGCTTCCCTGGTGGCTCAGTAGGTAAAGAATCTCCCTGCAATGCAGGAGACTCAGGTTCAATCCCTGGGTCAGGAAGGTCCCCTGAAGAAGGACATGGCAACCTACTCCAGTATTCTTACCTGGAAAAATCCCATGAACAGAGGAGCCTGGTGCGCTACAGTCCACGGGGTCACAAGAGTTGGACACGACTTAGCGACTAAACCACCACCGCCACCTGGACTCAGTTTCATTCATACACTCCCGGCATCTAGAAAAATCCCAGCACCTAGATGGTACTTTAGAACCATTCCCTCCTCCCCCTTCTTCTTTCACCCTCTTTTTCTTGGAGAAAAAGCCTTGAACAGCAGTTTCAAGCTGTCTTGTCAAAGTATTTAGGGGTAGTTTTCAGGAAGCAAACAATTCCAAGCTTTTGAGGTTCTGAGCAGCCTCCCCAATGTGGATTTAACTATTGATGTTACTTCTGACTTTGTGGAGAGTAGCTCTGAAGGAAGCAGTTATTGCTTAGCAACTTTAATTTAGTACCTACCACGTATAAGACATTGGGACTTTTTAAAAATTAAAAAAATATGGTATTGGGAGCAACGCTTGCATGTCCATTTGGCTGCATCAGAATCATCACAGGAGATTGTCCCAGAATCTGAATTTTCAAGATTTTCAGGTAATTCTGATGTCGGTCTAGTTAGGAGTCACCAGTTGAAATCCATGTTTCTTAAACTTGTCTGATGGCATGAATCATATGGAAAGATTATTAAAAATGCAAACTCCCAGGCCTCATTCAGGACTGCCAGGTCAGTCCCTCCAGGGAATGACCTCAAATTTCATTTTTTTTTTAAAAGAAAGTCAGGAAAATTTCATGTTTTTAAAGTGTTTCCCCAACCTCATCCCATAAATAATTCCAGAAGCATGGGAAACCATGTTCTATAGCAGGCTGGGTTCTAGGCAGATGGATGGGCAGTTGTGATTCAAGCAGTTGAGCTTTTGCCACTTTATAACTGGCTCACTTCACAGATCTTTCCTAAGCTCACTGCTCCTTCAAACATTTCAGTGTTTGACCCTCAGTGACAGGAATCAACCTCCAAAAACAGCCTCCTTCTACCCAGTAGCACTTGATCTGAGTTTCTGAACTGGCAAGAGAAATGAGGCTAGAATAGAAGCTCTCTTCCCATTCGCTTCACCCAAAATAGTAGAATTCTTTCCAAAGTGTGCCTTTTAGAAAATAAAATAGACATGAACTGGTTACAGAAGGCAGATTTCTGTTCATTATATTACTTAATCTTGACAATAATTATTTTAACCTGATCTGCAAACTGATGGGGATCTCTGGGCCCCAACTGCTTCCTTTTGCTTTAATCTGACTAGGGTTGAGAAATTATTCCAAACAAAACAAAGATTTGAGGTCCTTTGAAATTTGTGCCCCATCTCCCATGCCTGTGGGAGATAGCAGTGTGGCCTCCTTAACTGTTTGTGGGCTTTGCCTTCAGACAGACCTGAGCTAGAGCTTGGCCCTGGTTTACTTGTTGGGTAGCTCTGGCAACTTAATTAACTTTCCTAAGCTAATTTTTCCATCCACCTGTTGGGAGGAATCATATCAAGTCCATGGGGGTCAGTGAAACTGTTAGTTGCTGAGTCGTGTCTGAATCTTTGCGACACCATGGACTGTAGCCCATAAGGCTCCTCTGTCCATGGAATTCTCTAGGCAAGAATACTGGAGTGTGTAGCCATGCACTTTTCCAGGGGATCTTCCCAACCCAGGGACTGAACCCCAGTCTCCTACAATGCAGGTAGATTCTTTACTGACTGAGCCACCACTTCGCAGATGGCTCTAGTGGTAAAGAATCTGCCTGCCAATACAGGAGATGTAAGAGACATGTTCAGTCCCTGGGTTGGGAAGGTCCCCAGGAGGAGGGCATGGCAATCCACTGCAATATTCTTGCCTGGAGAATTCCGTGGTCAGAGGAGCCTGGTGGGTCCATATGGTCGCAAAGAGTTGGACACGACTGAAATGACTTAGCAGCAACAGCTACGAAATGGAGGTCACAGTCACATATAATGAAGTGTTTTTGAAGTGAAAGTCGTTCACTTATGTTCAACTCTGCGACCCCACAGACTGTAGCCTGCCAGGGTCCTCTATCCATGGGATTCTCCAGGCCAGAATACTGGAGTGGGTTGCCATTTCCTCCTCCAGGGGATCTTCTGACCCAGATATCAAACCCAGGTCTCCCGCATTGCAGGCGGATTCTTTACCAGCTGAGTCACAAGGGAAGCCCACAAATACTGGAATGGGTAGCCTATCCATTCTCCAGGGGATCTTCCTCACCCAGGGATCGAACCCAGATCTCCCACATTACAGGCACATTCTTTACCATCTCAGCTACCAGGGAAACCAATAAAGTGTTTAGCCTATCATTTATAACAAATCTCTTGTCTCCGGACCTTTCTTTTTTAAAAAAATTCTTCCAGTTTGTCCCTGTCTAATGCCTGTTTACCCAGCTTCTTCTGCCCAATCACACAATTTCTTCCTCTCGGACGCTCTGGCTTGAGGGTGGGGTGGGATTTATAGGTCTACATTCCTGGATATCTTCCCCTTGCCCCTAGCTTAGTTCCCTCTCTCCTCCTCTTTGGGCTCATGCAGTGTGTGTGTTAGCCCTATGTGATGGAATGGGGGCTGGGTCTATGGTTTAACAGAACTTGCTTCCCACCCCTGGCTCCAAGGTAGTATCTGTGGCTGATTGCCAGATGCCAGGCTCCACATTCCCCCAGATCCTGGGCATGCCAGATGTGCTGTTTCCAACCACCGGGCACAGGTTTCCGGTGTGCTTCTAGTACAGAGCGGAGATGAGTGATGTACCCAGACCTTCCTAAGCTTCCATGTGCTTCAGTTTCTTGAGGTTCTCTTTAATGGCTCACTGCTTGAAAGCAAGCCCTCTCCCTATCTCCTCTGCAGTGATCTTTCAGAAAATCATCACAACAGTTCTATCAAAAAAATGTATCCTATGATACAGTGACAGTTACAGAAATGCTTTAAATCTGCGCAAGAGAGGGAACATTCTCATAACCTCTCCTCCATTTCCTCTCTCTGACTTCTCAGTATCCCTTGGGCCTGCCTCCTTCCATCTGCTGCCCGGATCCTCCTTTCTCCACCAGCCCAGCTGTTTCTTGCGTCTGGCGTGGGGCTCTCCATTGAGAAACTTTCATCCCTGTATATATTATCCATCCCACAGGGCTTCACAATCCAGGAAATTGTCCTGTGGTTAATGTGGGCAGGGCCAGGGGGGCGGGTAGGGTGGGAAGTGGGGAGAGAGATGAGGATCTGCTGTCTCTCTCTCCTCTTTGAATAAATGGACATCCTGAACTGGACTTCCTCTGCCGGCCTTAATAGTTTATTTTGTTATAGTTATGCTCCATTCTCACTTTTTGTCTGTCTTTCCCTTGCAATTCTGTATTCCCTGGGGACTGGGCTGCAGCAGCCTGTTCCAGGGAGATGGCAGATGGTTCGTTCACTCAGTCTCAAGAGGAACTTTAATGTCTGCCCTTAACTTCCACAGCCCCTGGTAGGCCAAACACGGCACCTTTCCCAGCCGGGGGCTTTAGCTTCTGCCCTCCACACTTGTGCTGTATGTATGCCTTTGATCTGGTTCTAAATTGTGGGGCTAAGCACAAACACAGTAGCAACCTCCCTTTTCCTTGTCTAGGCCATGTCAGCCAGCTAGAAGTGGGGAGGGGAGAAAGGATGGGAAGAGGAGACTGCCTTGTAGCCAGATTGTCTGTTCCGTGGGTGAAGGGTCCCAGGGCCCCTTCAATGGCAGTGTGCCCCGTCCCCCTGAGTGAGGGGGCATTCCTCTCCTTCACTCTGTCTCAGTCTTTCCTCCTCTCTCCCTCCCTTCCTCTCTCTCCTGCAAGCCATTTATTTATTATCTCCATGTAGCTCCTTTCAAGCAGCACAAAATGAAGAGCCTCTCACCGTGTCACACTGGATCCTCTCAGTGTTGATTTGCTTTTCTTCATCTGCCAGGCCTCCAGCCCAAAGAACCAAATGAATACTCAATTTGATGCACATGGGTGATTTTAGACCCTTTTAACCCAGATAAAGGAAAAGAAAGAATCCTCCTGGGGTTTGGTGCAGGTCATCCATCCAGTCAGTATGTTTCCAGTTTCCTTTTCTCTTTTCAGTCCGGAGGAAGATCTCCTGTGCAGTCCCCGACACCAGCCTGCCCACAGCAGTGCCCCTCACCACTGCGTATAGAAGCCTTGGAGGCTGGGGCCTCTGCTAAGGGCAGGAACCCACCTCTGTCTGAGCTGCTCAGTTATTGGAGTGTGTTATGCATGCAACTGGGAAAGGATTAGAACCTGGGTATCTCTGGCATGCACCACATAAAGGATAATTAGGAGATTTTTTTGTTCCTTTCTGAGGCGTTTAGCTATGGTTGTCTTTGGGCCACTTTGAGGAGTATTTTGTATCCCTCTCCTTCGAATGTGCTCGACTACAGCCTCCTATGAGAACTTCTTCCCAGAGGTCCAGCCCCATCCTCCTCGACTCCTCAGCCCCAACACACACTTGGCTTTAATCTCTTCATTGACTTCCAGGAAAGGACATGGCGGCCGTGCAGAGGACCCTGATGGCTCTGGGCAGCGTCGCTGTCACCAAGGATGATGGCTGTTACCGGGGAGAACCGTCCTGGTTTCACAGGTAAAAAGCTCTTTCCAGTCACATGCCCTCCCCTTCCCTGGGGCCGAGGACGATTTTAACTAAAGGGAGCATCTGAAGCTTTGAAGCTCCCCAGAGGCTGTTTGGACACAAAGTTCAGCTAGGAACAGGCACACACAGCCCCACAGCTGAATCTCCTGGAACAAGGCTAGACCGATGCTACCAGTTCAGGTGAATATACCACCAGGATTTTTCCTGCTTTTCAGATACCTGAACACTGCAGCTGTGCCCACCTTATGTCTCTCCTGAGACAGAGCAGAACTCAATGACTTTTCTCACTTGTGCCTTAATGTCCGAATTTGGTTTTATTATGAACCAAGTTGCCCTGAGTGTACGTCTTTATTTATTTATTTTCCCACATAATGAAGGGAAAATATGTTTTGTTTGTTAGGATGGTCCTGTCATCCCAGCATATCCATTAATAGCATTCTCTGTCACTCTGAGACGTGGCCTGAAGTGGATAATGAATTATATCATCGTGTCAGGAAAGGGCCTTTTCCTGAAGAAATTTGTTTTGCTGTTTGTTCCGGGGCAGAGAGAGGTAGCGAGGAGCTTAGGGTTAACCCAGTAGCTCAGTGGGAGATGGAGAGAGCATGTTGCACAGATCATTGACCCTTGATTCCTCTAATCCCCTCTTCTTCCTGACAGTTTGAAAAGGTGCCCGCTTGTGGCAATTTAAATGAACCTGGTCTGAAAAGCTCCTAGATATTGCCAGGTGAAACCCTGGTTTCAGCCCCCAATTTGTTAGTGACCTACTGTAGTCTATATGGCCCATAAAACCAGCATTATTTACTCTCTGGCTCTTCACTGAAGTTTGCAGACATCTGTCTAGGGTAAGACATTTCACCTCCTTAACTCACTGCATCCCTCAGCTCTAAGGTGGGACATTCATCCTTGGCCCCATACAGAAGAGGGTGGAGCAGGATTTATAAAAAAAGAGCTGATTTTAATTTTCACAAGGGCCTGAGGTAACTGGTGAGAGGAGGGACAGGCAAACTGTCTGAGAGTAAAATCTCCGGAGAAGCAGCACTGGTTCTTTGCTCTGGAAATTCTGGAAATTCACTTGAGGAGTAGAGAGGTCATGTATCATAGTAGGGCCCGTCTGTGGTAGGGTCCTGGTCCAGGTGGTGCCGTAACCCAGGGTAATGTCATAGCTCAGGTAGGGTCATAGCCCAGGGTAGAACCAAAGCTCAGGTAGGGTCATAGCCAGGGTAGAGCCGTAGCTCAGGTAGGGTCATAGCCAGGGTATAGCCATAGTTCTTGGCGGGACTATGGTTCAGAATAAGACCTGTCCTTCTAATTGGTGGCCCCCAATTAGACCCAAAAGAACATGTCTAAATGTATATCTTGGGAAAGGTTTAAAAACAGAATGAAATTGTTCCATCTCATTCCCTCTGCCCAGGAAAGCACAGCAGAATCGGAGAGGATTTTCCGAGGAGCAGCTTCGCCAGGGACAGAACGTAATAGGCCTACAGATGGGCAGCAACAAGGGAGCCTCCCAGGCAGGCATGACCGGGTATGGAATGCCCAGGCAGATCATGTAAGACGCCATGTCCCACAACCTGTAGAGGACAAAAGTGCCGCATCTTGGTCTCTGTGATAAAGAAGTAGTTAGTCACCTTCTGACCTTCTCTTCTCAAAGCCTCCTGCCCCTGGTTTTTGCAAGTGCTGCATTTCTGCTGCGAATCCACGTTGCCTACTGCTGCCACCTCCTGTTCATTTAGAACTATGCAAAGACTCCGCTTCCTCTTCCTCAGTTCCTTTGCCCTAGAAGCCTTCGTATGTCTGATTATTTATTTATTTATTTGCCAAAAATTTCCCTCCTCAACTTACAGAATGCACCTAATAAACAAATTAGTCTCGTGTCTTCAAATGTAAAGTTTCTTCTTTGTCTTTAGGGACTTTGCAGGCAGGGCTGGTCATTTCACTCATTCAAGAAGCCAGCAATATGGAATTAAGCTGTATCTATAGCTGTAGAAATGTAAGTTAACTTTCAGGTAGCCCTTGCAAGGTTATATTGGTCATCTTGACAGTTGCAGTAAAAAGTTTCGGAATAGTTTTGCCCACTCTGACATCCTGAAGCCAAAAGCTCAAGAACAAGGTCTTTGGCTCCCACATGTTTTTTGAGTACCTACCTTATGCTTATTATGCCAGACTCTGGCTGGGAGGTGGGAGAGACAACACAAAAATGAGCAATCCAAAGCCCCAGTTCTTTACGGGCTCATGTACAGATGCCCAGAAAGTATGGAGGGTGGTTATATCAGCTGGATTGGTGATGATTGCAGAAGAGAACAGTTTTCCCTTCTCTATCAGTAATCTTCCTCTCCACAGGCCAGATTCTGGGTCTGATGCAGGTATTTATAGTTTCTTCATCAGCCAGAAGTGATAAGCAATCTACATTGCTCTCTGTAAACATTTGTTTACTGAACATTCTTGAACTTTGCCCAAGACTGGATCTAGCTAAGATGAGATGTTTTAAATATTTTCCTCATCCAAGAAGGCAAATAAACCTTGGGAACCACCGATTCATCTTACTCTTTCCTCCCAGGTAAAAAGGAAAACATTGTGACTCATTTAGTAAAAAAACAAAGTCTTTTACTCATATAATGAATTGCTAACTAACAAGAAAAGGTAAAATAAATGACACTATAGACAGTGCCACGCTCTAGATGCTGGATGATGGTTTGTCAGACTGTGTTTTTTGCAGTTCTAGGCTTCCATAGAGAGTTCTGCAGGATGTCCATGGGGCTGAAGTCGGGTGGGGAGGAGGACGGATTCTGCTCCCTACTCCTTCACCTACAGTTTCCCAGGTGGTGCTAGTGATAAAGAATCGGCCTGCCAGTACAGGAGACATAAAAGACAGGCTCGATCCCTGGGTTGGGAAGATCCCTTGGAGAAGTAAATGGCATCCCACTCTGGTATTCTTGCCTGGAGAATTCCATGGACAGAGGAGCCTGACGGGTTACAGTCCATGGGGTCTCAAAGAGTTGGACATGACTGAGCGACTTTCACTTTCACTTTCTAAAGGAAATTATCTTGTGGGTCACATAAAGGATCTAATGTACTCTCTGGAAGCCCTAATGGCCCTCTGACAACCACTGGTGAGTTGTCCATTCCTGGAAAGATGTTATATTAACATGCAGCTGAATTCTTTTCTCAAACTTAACCTCAGATTTGCCATAAAAGCAAGAGAGGAAGGCTAATGGAATCCCCCAAATGAAACAATGCTGGGAAGAAATTCCCGGTGAGAGATAGAAGATGGTTAGATTCGCATTTGGGATTGATGGTGGGGGAGGAGGGACCTGAGACATAACCTCCATGGAGGGTGGGGGCTAGGTGTGGGAGAGAGTTTTCAGGGTATGCTCGTTCTGTTTTCTACATTGCCCTGACTCCACCAGAGACCCTAAGAGGCAGGAAAGCAGCACAGTCCAGGGCTGACAGAGGCCAGCTGGAGGGAGGAGCAGGCAGCACAGTGAGCTTGCCAGCACCCTGGCCTGTTTTCCCCCCAACATGACTCCCTTCCTCCATCAGGCTCTCAGCCCTTCAGTCCCATCAGATGTTTTAGCCTGGAGATGAGGGTGTTGAAAAATGTGAGGCTCTAGGAGACAGTTTTACCTGGAGTGCCCAGGGTTGAGGTAGGAAGCAGTAGAGAATGAGGGAGTCCAAAGAATATGCCTGCCAATGCGAGAGATGCAGGAGATGTGGGTTCAATCCCTGGGTGGGGAAGATCCCCTGGAGGAGGAAATGGCAATGCTCTCCAGTATTCTTGCCTAGGAAGCCTGGCAGGGTACAGACCATGGGATGGCAAAAGAGTCAGATTTAGTAACTATACAACCACAACAACCAGATGTAGGTTCCCAACTCACCAAAAGCAATTCAAGCTAGGGCCTGAGATTGTCTTCCCCTTCTCCATTTTGTGTTTGCGGTCAAGGTAGCAGATAATCTAAGGGAAATGTGAGCTCATGGGCAGCAACTGGAAGACTACTAAGAAGTGTAAGTATAATCATCTAAAGACACACTGGAGTGCTAGATGAAACAGACTTCATGAGCCAGAGAGAAGAATCATTTATAACTAGACTAATAATATACTAAAAATGATAAGAGCAAATATTGGAAGCTTGAAGCTATTCTTTCCACCATAAATAAAAAACAAACTGGGGCTATGAAACATAAAAAAATAAAATAACAAGAAATTCTCTGGCAGTCTTGTGGTTAGGACTCTGTGCTTCCATTGCAGGAGGGCACAGGTTTGATTCTTTGTTGGGAACTAAGATCCTGAAAGCCATGTGGTGTGCCCAAAAAATAAATTAAATAAATATTGATAGTAGAATGGATAAAAAGAACAAATCAATAAACTAGAATATTAAAACAAGATCCTGTAAAAAAAAAAAGATAGGGACAACAGATGGAAATACAAAAGAAACATTGATTTCAACAAAAAATCATAGAATTGAAATTTCAGAAGAAAAAGAAAGAAACCAAGGTAAGGGAGGAAAATTTTGAAGAAATAACTTTGAGAATTTCTTAGAATTACAAAAAACAAAACAAAACAAAACAAAAACCCCTAAGAACTCAGTTTTAAAAGACTTATAAGATGCCAAAAAATAAAGGATAGGAGCCCTCAGTGGGAAATAGTGAAATATATGACCACTGAAAATAAATAGGAAACCCTTTAAAGTTTTTAAAAAATAAAAGCTCATTACATATAGGAAAAAAGAATCAGATGGACATTAGAATTCTCAGTAGTACCCTGGGATACATAAAGTAATATTTTTATGTGCTGAAGGGGGAAAAAGCAACGGCATTGAACACATAATTTTCTATAAAGCTAATTTTTTAAGTCTCAAAGTGACACAAAAATACCAATAAAAACCATATTTGAAAATAAAACTGGATTGAATATTCTACTAAGAAAAATATATTACAAGGAAAGCACTACTTGATATGGGAAATAAAGATAAGTTAGAAAATTTCATTCTTGTTTAAATAATCAAGGACTAAAAAATAAAGAGAGAAAACTTATACCTATAATAATCCAAACTAAAATTCTATACAATATCAGTACTTCATGTGTGAGCTGAGTGAAGAAGTACAGGGAGAAGGGGTTGGTGAGACTGTGCTAAGGACAGTGTTCTATTTGGAAGAAATAGATATTGATAAACTTAGGAAACTGTTAGGAAAAGGCAAACATATTGATTCCAACTCACATCATGAGGGTTATTTAACATTGATTCCAAAGTCCAATAAGGATAAGAAAAGAAAACTGGACTGATGTCATTTGGAACCATAGATGTGAAAAATTCTAAATAATATCTAACTCCAACTATGTATTTCAAAACTCTGTTAGAATGGACCAGTTTCTCTGTTGAGAGAACTCTCTTTTATTTTAAAGCTGAGTGGGGCTCTTTGGGGACTCACTCTCTTGTAAAGTTAGCCCTCAGTAAAACTTGAAGTCATATTCCATTCCTAGTAATTTTCTCTTGTAAAGTCCTAGAGAAATCATCTATTCCAAATCCTGCATTTTATTTGCAATAATACTGGAAACCAAAGGTGAAATGATTTCTCTAACGTCATTTAGCAAATTAGCTGTTCGGAGGAGGATTTAAATCTAGTTTCATAGAGTCCAGTAAAGCGTCTGTCAACAAAATGTGGGAGACCCGGGTTCAATCCCTAGGTCAGCAAGATCTCCTGGAGAAGGAAATGCCAACCCACTCCAGTACTCTTGCCTGGAAAATCCCATGGATGGAGAAACCTGGTAGACTACAGTCATTGGGGTCGCTAACAGTCAGACACGACTGAGCGACTTCACTTTCACTTTTCACTTTCATAGAGTCCCACAGCAACACACATTTCTTTCAACTGTATGGCCTTTCTGCTAAATCTCTCTCACTAATTCTCTCTAAGGTATTACTAACTAAGGTCCTAATGTCTCACTCTGTTTTTTTTTTTTAATTTATTTATTCAAAAAATGCCCTGATAATCAGCAAAAAACACACTATGTGTTGAATGTAAGAAAATGACTTAGAAAACTATCCTGTAATCAGTCAACCAGAGTTTATTGAGTCCATAATATAGTTAAGGATCTGTTTTATGAACTAGGTGATACAGTGAAATATGGATATGGCTCTTAATTGAATTTTCAGTGAGCTGAGCAAACAATGTACCCAACAGCTCCTTGTGTCTTTAGTTGCTTGTTTATGGGCTGAAGCACAGCAGTGTTCACTCGGACCCTCTGCAGGAAGAGTTCTCTGACCTGGGATGGTCAGGGAATGCTTGCTTGAGGACACTGGACTCGGGGACTTCAACTTTGTACCATTATGAGCATGTATTGGCCTCTTTACCTCTTGTCTGAACCTGCCTGGACCCAAAAGAGTTAAAACAATGAGAAAGAGGCTTGGATTTCCAGACAGACCCTTTCTGGGTGGACTTGAGAGCAAGGGTGATTTGAGAAATCCCTGTGGTACTCGTGCCTGGGAGTATTATTCTGCTTTAGACTTCTAGGAGACAGAGTTAGAGTTTGAGATCATAAGGAAACACATAAAATTTGTTTGTTTTCAAGTTACTTTTTATTTTACTCTTTTTAAATTTTAATTTGGAATATGGTTGATTAGCAATGTGTTAGTTTCAGGTATATAGCAAAGTGAATACCTGTACTATTCTTTTTCAAACTCTTTTTCCATTTAAGTTATTACAGAGTAATGAACAGTTTCCTGTGCTGTACAGTGAGACCTTGTTGGTTATCTACTTTAAATATAGAAGTGTGTGCATTCAAGTTACTTTTTAAAAGGCCGAATTTGGTCAGCGTCGTTAGAGCTTACCTTGATGTGGGATGTGCAAAACTACATGGTGATGGTTGCAGGTCCCTGACAGGACCACGACACCCAGCTTTCAGCTCCACACATCCGCTGTCTCAGCCCAGGAACCAAGGTTAAGGTTCCACATGATCGCAGAAACAAAAAGATTTACTACAAGCTAATGACACCTGTAGATCTGTCATCAGCAAGGCTGTACAGGCTGCATGGTTGAATGCAGGTCTCCTTTCCAATTCTCTGGTATGTCAAAGAACAGGAAGATGACTTAAGAAAACGTCTGACTCCAGATAGACCGGCCAGAGTTCTCTACTCTTTATATCATCCCTCCCATCAAGAACTGTGACGAAAACTGGGTCTTCTGTTAATGGAAAAACAAAGCTCACTTTTAAGGTCTTGTTTTTTGTTTCCAGGCAGGTTGCCCTTTAGTTAACATTTACAGGAAGCTTTAATGACACAGTAGGTTGCAGCACTATTGCTGATAGTAAATTTCATTTCCGTGGCCTCAAATTAGCTTAACTGTTGATTTCACTGTCACTGAAACTGACATAATCCTGTAGACTGAGGATCTCTCACTGCTATGGTAACTGTAAAGCACAAAGATTAAAATGCAAATTACTGAGTTATTGGCAGAAAAGAGCACATCATTCCTGCAAGTTGTTTTGTAAACCTAGTTCCCCTGAACATTTTGAAGACTAAAATTCTCCATTTAAACAGCCCAGCTTCTTACACGATGTGGATTCAAGGCCATGATCTTTCAGGGCTTAGTAATACCCTCATGCCATGCAGATGGTGAAGAAGCTGAAGGCCAATACATGCCCTGCACGCATGCCAAGACACTTCAGTTATGTCTGACTCTTTGAAACCTCACGGGCTGTAGCCCACCAAGCTTTCTGCATCTAAGCAGTGTTTAAGAACCACTTTGGTAGGTGCCTATTCTTAATCGTTTCTTTACCCATTTCAGCTCTATAAAATAATCTAATGGTTTGCTTGGATTCAGAATATAGTCAAGTCCATTTTTTTTTTTTTAAAAAGGGCAACCTTTTTGGGATGTCCCTAATGTTCCCTTCATGCTTCCAGCGCTGGGGTCATGGGTTAAATCCCTGATCAGGAAACTAAAGACCTCATTTGACAAACAGTCAAAAAAAAAAAAAAAAAAAGAACAACTTTTCTTCTCTCTCAAGTTATAGATCTGCTTAGAATGCTATGATTCTTTCTAATGACAAGCAGGGGTGATTTGGGTAGACTAAGTCCTAAATAGTCATTATGCAAACCCTGTGTCTCCTTAGGGACACTGTTATGCTGTTGAAACCACTGATTAGGGGGCCATCTGAGCCCTAGGCCTCTGGGATTCAGTTTTTCTCCATGTGATGTGACATGCTGTAAACTGTAGAAATGGGGATTTCCACATCAAATAAGTTCTTTGCCCTGATGTGCATCCAACAAAGAAAAGAAAGATAATTGAATATTTTCTAACATTAATCCTTTCTAAAATATATAATTAAGTCATGAAGCAGAGACATTACTTTACCAACAAAGGTCCATCCAATCAAAGCTATGGTCTTTCCAGTAGTCATGTATGGATGTGAGAGTTGGACTATAAAGAAAGCTGAGCGCTGAAGTATTGATGCTTTTGAACTGTGGTGTTGGAGAAGATTCTTGAGAGTCCCTTGGGCTGCGAGGAGATCCAACCAGTCAATCTTAAAGGAAATCAGTCCTGAATATTCCTTGGAAGGACTGATGCTGAACCTGAAACTCCCATACTTTGGCCACTTGATGCAAAGAATCGTTGGGAAAGACCCTGATGCTGGGGAAGATCGAAGGTGGGAGGATAAGGGGACGACAGAGGAGGAGATCATTGGATGGCATCATCAATGCAATGGTATGAGTTTGAGTAAACTCCAGGAGTTGGTGATGGACAGGGAAGCCTGGCGTGCTGCAGTCCATGGGGTCACAAAGAGTCGGACATGACCGAGTGATTGAACTGAACTGAGCTGAAGTAAAGATTACTTTGTATTGCCAGTAACAATCACATAATCCATAGTAGATGAATCTCTGAGGCAGTCCTCCTTGGAAGCACACAGTGATTCCAGATGTTGGCTTATAGTTATTTTAGAATCTTGCTGTTGCTTTATTAACTACATAGATCTCAATTAATGTTTAGCATACTTAATTTTCTATCACTCTAGCTTCACAGTATTTATTCATAGGGACAGCATAATTTTTCCTTTTTTAAATTTCAAAATAAGTATTCTTCTTCCCTTGATAAAACTTTGTAAAATATCCAAATAATTCAGGGAACATGAATAACTCCTTTTAATCCCATTATTCAGGATAACCACTATCCACAATTTAATGCACACCATTATAGAATATTAAAATGCATATGTAATTAGCATAACATTTTTAGAATGTTTCCATCTTCATTATCCTTTTGCGTGAAACTAGTTCCTCTTGGATGCAATCTGTTCACCATTAAAGCTTCAGAGAAAGGAGAGGGCAGATATTGTCTCCAGAAACAAGAGGATGTGATTCATGGGGGTGTTCCAACAAGAAAGGAAGAAGAAGTAATACTTCCTACAGAGAAAGCTCTTCTACATGGAAAGGACAAAAATACTTCCCCATCAAAAATCCATTGAATGAATGTACCACATTTCACTTAACTGATCATTTTTTGTTAATTTTAGAATTTTTCCAAATTCACAATTGAAATTGACAGTATAAAAAATTATATGAAAGTGAAAGTTGCTCAGTCGTGTCCGACTCTTTGCAACTCCATGGGCTAGACCACCCATGGAATTCTCCAGGCCAGAATACTGGAGTGGATAGCCTTTCCGTTCTCCAGGGGATTTTCCCAACCCAGGGATTGAACCCAGGTCTCCCATATTGCAGGTGGATTCTTTACCAGCTGAGCCACAAGGAAATCCCCCCACCCAAAAATGTATCTTTATGATCATTTATTTAGGATAATTTCCTAGATGCTAAATACCCATTTTTGGTTAATATGGTCAAACTATACCTATAGTACCATTTTGCATTCACCTGTAAAAGATAACTGAGGCCATTTCTCTACACTCTCATCAGCATTAGCTCTTCAAAAATCTATTGGTGAATATTCTGAAAGACATTGTCTGCCTACAAGGAACTTGTTGTTCTTTCTCAGCAGCTTCAAAGAAGTTTTATGATTGCTGGGTCCTTGCTCCAAGTCTCAGCATTTTTCATTTCTTCCAAAGAGCACATGAAATTCATGAGCTGTTCATGCTTGTTAATGACTCTGAAGTAGACATGGTTGGTAAAAACAGAAGCTTCAACTGGAAAAAAAAAATTCCAAAATATGACACCAGAACAGAAATGGTTGTTTCCAGAATTCATCTTGGATGTCTTGGGCAAGAGAATTAAAGCAAAATGTGTTTAATTGATTTGTCATTCAGAAAAATTAAAGTTCTGATATGGCAATGAGCCTATAATATATTCTCAAAATGAATAGGTCAACTTTCATGGCCCTGAGCTGAGACTGTAAAGCCATTTTGAAGGGCAAGGGTACAGCTCACTGTGGTTCAAATGGGTTTAGGGTGAATATTGCCCTACTGACCTTTATTTAATGAAACAGATATTGAAATGGCCCTCTGTTGGAAAAGTTAAAGAGCCATCCTTGAAACATTCTTGGAACAATAATTCTTTGGGAGAACATTGTATCACCCTTGTGATGAAATGAGCTTGGCTCACACAAATTGCAAAATGAGAAACCCTGCGAGAGTAGAACTCCTGCTTCAGAACAACTGAAGAGAAAATTAATGATCCAGGGAAATTTCACTTGAAATATACTTACTGAGCACTTACTAAATGTTGGACGATATTCCTCTAACAGGTATAATGTTATTCATCCTAATTCATTATAATATTCATCTCCTCTAACATGTATAATGAAACTGCAAGGGGAGTATTGACATAACTTTCCAGATCAGGAAAGTGAGGATTGGAGAGGTCAAAGGGGGTCACATAATTGTAAATGGGGGACTACAATTTGAACCCTGAACATTATGATTCTAAGGTTTTATGAATTACATCAATATTGCCTTATCCATCCTAAACACACTCCTAGGCTCAGGGGAAACACAAGTGAAAATGTGGTCGCATATTTGACTAACATTTCATCTTCACGTGGTAGAAATGCAAAGTGAAGAGCTTACCTGTTTGTAATTCAGGAAGGCACAGATATGATTTTCTGGGTCCTGCTTGAAAGAGGTGCTTAAATTCTTCCTGAATTTGGAGCACAGTTGTGTATACAAGTAACCGACACTAAAGGTAGCTTGTTTTATGTATGAAAGTTTAACCTACGATTATTTTTTTAAAACCTATGGTTCTTCATCAGAATTATTCCTGCAAAGCTCTGTAAAATTATGCAAATTTTTTTCTTTGGGATCTTAATTAGGGCCAGGATTAGGGTAAGGTGAAAGAGGCATTCTGTTTGGGCACAAAAACTAATTTTGAGAAGAAAACTAGTCTCCCCTCTGTGGTAAAAGGAATAAGCTTAGAGAAACTAGGTCTTTGACAATGTTGTATTCATTAATTCACAGTAATTAGTAGATGTTATTAATTAGTACTTACTATGTTAGCCAATATTTACTGAGCACCTGCTAGGTGTCAGGCTCCATGCCGCCCTCAAGGTGTTTGTAAGGAGCAGACTCCCTTAGCTGACCTGGGTTTGTCTTAAGGAGAGTCGGAAAGCAGCGCCCCCTACCTGTGCAGTCCTTCCTCGTGGCTCTGGATGATGTGGGAAGCGTGGCTCTCCCAATCTGATGCCAGCCCAGGGGACAGACTCCATTCTTTGCCGGTTGGTGAAGAAACGAAGGCATTTTTATCAGTGAGGCTGAAGAGACTGAGAAAGGAGATTTGGCAGCCGTAGGTCAGTGTCAGTTGGCACTGTCAAGGACTTCTAGTGGCGTACAATTTGCGAAAGTAGTGCAAAAACTCTTTTTAAGATAAAACCCTTTTTGGTCCATTGCAGCAAATTGATGCACTGAGTGATCACTTAGCAGAGACATCCATTCATATGCCCTTTACGCTCGACAAGAAAGTGAGAGGACGGCAGCAATCATCCCAATAAGCCAGGAGCTCTTAGCCTGCTGGGAAAGGGCATAAAATCCCACTGGAGGCGCCTGTGTCCTGACGAACACTCACAGTCGTATTACAGAATTATTTTAATCTGCCAGGCTGTGTTCAGTCACCTCGGACTCTTTGCAATCCCATGGACTGCAGCCAGCCAGGCTCCTTTTTTCATGGAATTTTCCAGGCAAGAATACTGGAGTGGGTTACTATTTCTCCCTCCAGGGGAATCTTCCCCACCCAGGGATTAAACCCACATCTCCTGCATCTGTGCATTGGCAGGTGGATTCTTTATCACTGAGCCCCCTGGGAAGAGGATAGAACTCTTTGGATGAGATCAGAAACAATGTGACAGGCAGGCTACATTCTGGCAAATGAATGTCTATCTACCTGATACCCTGAAGTTTTAGGGTATCAATATGATTAACTAGGTCAGCTTAATCACATTGAGATACCAGTAACAATGATTAATAAAAAAAATTAGTATTGAATGCTACAGAAACCACACACAGACATTGTATGTGCTAGCTGGAACAAAATCTGAACCTATAGTTTGTAACTGAAGGGAAAAACCCTGCTTCAACACTGTATAAATTCCCTCAAGGTAAAAAATGTTGGAGAGCCAAACCATTTTTTTAGGAGTAAGTGTCTAATTCATTTTAAAAATACTTCTCTGTTGGGGGTAGAGGGTTTGGGAGGGTAGGTTTTTTTTTTTTTTTTTTAACCACATCTATGATGTTTACATTTGAGTCTTAATTGTGCTCCTAGGCATCTGCTATTTGACTGAAAAGACCAGAACATTTAATGAAGGATTTTTTGTTTGCCATTTGTAAATTAAGTCTCTAATTGTGAATGATTAGGATAATGAGCAAATAGTCTGACAGTATGTATTTCAGATTTCAGAAACATGCACACAGCCCATGAGGAAGTTGGAATGCCAAGGGCTAAACTCCAAAGGAACTTGGAGCATTGGACAGCATGAGAGAGATGAAATTGGTAGACAAGTTAATCCTATAGAAAGCAGTGTAGGCCATGGCTCTGCTGAAAAGAGAGGGTGTTCTCCAGGCCAAATTATGCCATGAAATACACATTTAAAATGTGTTAATTGCTCCTATACCTTTGCTTTCTTCTCCTCTTGTTTTTTTTTTCCCTCCTTTTCCTCCACCCTGCCCTATGCCACATGCTTTTTTGATTCCATTGTTTTCATTCATACTTTTTATCCTAATTGTTTTCATTTTTCATCATTCTGTCATTTCCCTAGTCTTATCCTTTCAATTTGATTCATCTCAGTTTTAGAATTGTTTTAAAATAAAAGATTCCTTTGTATTCCAGTGACCTTTGCATAATTTCCAAAACAAATACTTTTTAGTACAGGAGATTCATTCCTTCCTCAAACATTGAGTTGATTCAGTGCCTACAGCAAGCCAGAACTCTGCCAGCTCAATGTGTTCATAGCTTTCTGTGACAGTGTTATTTGCCAGCTTGGGCCAATCTGACTCTTTAGGGTTTGTCCAGTAAGGGACATGCTATAGAATGGTTTCTGGGCTAGTTTACTCAGTGCCCCTTAGCCCAACCACATGTTTCTGCTGAAATGAGTACTCTTTTTATCACACACTTAAAAGAGAAAAGAGATCTCTAATATATCCATTGAACCAGAAAGAGAAGTCACAGTGGCCATGAATCCCTTATTCTCCCGTTATTGGTCTGATTCAGGACAGTCTTGTCTGAACATTTGTCCCTTGGTGTTGATATGACTGATCATGGATGATGTACTAACAGCTCCTCCTGGGCATGACTAGGTCATACTGTGCTATACTTACCCCTCCTCATCAGGGAGGGAAAAGGAATCAGAAGAGCATGGCAAGGTTCAGGATAACATCTAGAGAACAAGGTTAGAATGCCACCTGCAGCTTCCTCAGATTATGACCAGGCTCCAGAATTTTTGCAATACTGTCTATTTGCAAAACTTGAAAGCAAGTTTACTCTGTTGAGAGTGACTGTCCTCCAAGAGTCCCTTCCATTCCTATGGACCTTGTAGGGTATTTTGGGTTTGTGTCATTTATTTCAGAAGATAAGTTGAACTCCCACAACCTTAGAACATGACCTTATTTGGAAATAGGGTCATTGCAGATATAATTGGTTAGCATGAGGTCAAGGAGCTTGGAGACAGAACATACAGATGATAAGCTAAATAATCAACAAGATAACATTGACAGATGTTGCAAAGTAGTGTTTGATGGATTATTCTAATATTATTTAAGTCTCAAGTACTGGTAAGCACAATGAAGATTATGAGTTGGGGGAAGAAGAGAGTGCTGTGGGCTGGGGTGAAAAAGTATGTAGAAAAGTAGGCTACTGAAAGTGGTAAGGACTTGAATAAGGTCATGTGGACCAGGGCGGGAGGCAGGACACAGCAAGATTGAGAGGAGATGACTGCTGATATTAGCCTCCTCTATGATTCTAGGGCATTTTGTTAACATGTCTTTGATAGAATTTATTACATAATGTTTTAGCCTCCTCCACTGAGAGCTTTTTTTTTTAAAAAAAAATTTTAATTATGAAAGTATAGCACATTTACAGGAGACTTGGAAAATGCAGAACAAATCTACATATAGTTCCACTGTATATTGCAATTAATTTTTAAGTACATAAATTAAGATTTCTAGTTGGAGTTTCAATATCAAACTCTATTGAGAGTTTTCTAAGGGCAGAGATATAGTTTATTCACTCGAAAAATATTTGGCATCTATCCTTTAGTAGGCATGAAATAAGTGTTAACAGAAGGATGGGTGAATAAATGGAGGAATAAAGGCTGAAACTGCATGATTTGACAGGCTACAGAGTAGCCTGGTACCACACCGAGGACCACCTTGACTATCAGGCTAGGGGGCTAAACAAAAGAATATCTGGCTGCCATTGTCAAAGATGGGGGTGACACTAAAGAGTTATTTTAGAAAGATGTATTTAGTAGTGACAAAAACATGGAAGGGATGAGCCCAGAGGAGGAAAACTTATTAAGGAGATATTACAGTGGTACAGACCTAGGGGTTCTCTAAGATGTTCCACATCACTTCATTTTTAAAAAAGATCCATATGATGTTATGTAAAGAATTACTATCAGGCTCCCTGTGAGTCAGCAGAAGAGGAGAAGCTAGGATCACTCTGGTGTCCTTTATTATAGGACACCAGGAGGGATAGTGTTAAGTGGCTGGCTGACTTTCCAGGCTCCTGTGCAAACTTGTGTTCGCTCAGAATTCACTCCCCTCTGCCGAGACCTTGAGGGTAAGTGATGATCAGATGGTGACTCTGCATGTGGCCGTTGGTCATAAAGGAGGGAAGTGGATCCTAAGTGCAGTTCAGTCGCTCAATCATGTCCAACTCTTTGTGACCCCATGGACTGCAGTATGCCAGGCCTTCCTGTCCCTCATCAATTCCCAGAGTATACTCAAACTCATGTCCATCAAGTCAGTGATGACTTCCAACCGTCTCATCCTCTGTCGTCCCCTTCAATCTTTTCCAGCATCAGGGACTTTTCCAATAAGTCAGTTCTTCACATCAGGTGGCCAAACTATTGAAGTTTCAGCTTCAGCATTAGTCCTTCCAATGAACATTAAGGACTCATTTCCTTCAGGATGGATTGATTGGTTCTCCTTGTATCCAAGGGACTCTCAAGAGTCTTCTCCAACACCACAGTTCAAAAGCATCAATTTTTCAGCACTCAGCTTTCTTCATCGTCCAACTCTCACATCCATACATGACTACTGGAGAAACCCTAGCTTTGACTAGAGGGACATTTGTTGACAAAGTAATGTCTCTGCTTTTGAATATGCAGTCTAGGTTGGTCATAGCTTTCCTTCCAAGGAGTAAGTGTCTTTTAATGTCGTGGCTGCCATCACCATCTGCAGTGATTTTGGAGCCCCCAAAATAAAGTCTGTCACTGTTTCCACTCTTTTCCCATCTATTTGCCATGAAGTGATGGGACCAGATGCCATGGTCTTAGTTTTCTGAATGTTGAGTTTTAAGCTAACTTTTTCATTCTCGCCTTTCACTTTCATCAAGAGGCTCTTTAGTTCTTATTTGCTTTCTGCCGTAAGGGTGGAGTCATCTGCATATCTGGAGAAGGCAATGGCACCCCCTACTCCAGTACTCTTGCCTGGAAAATCCCTTGGATGGAGGAGCCTGGTAGGCTGTAGTCCATGGGGTCGTGAAGAGTCAGACACGACTGAGTGACTTCACTTTCACTTTTCACTTTCATGCGTTGGAGAAGGAAATAGCAACCCACTCCAGTGTTCTTGCCTGGAGAATCCCAGAAACAGTGGAGCCTGATGGGCTGCCATCTATGGGATCGCACAGAGTCAGACATGACTGAAGCGACTTAGCAGCAGCAGCAGCAGCAGCAGCATCTGCATATCTTAGGTTATTGATATTTCTCCCAGCAATATTGATTCCAGATTGTGCTTCATTCAGCCCAGCATTTCTCATGATGTGCTCTGAAGTTAAATAAGCCAGGTGACAATATACAGCCTTGACGTACTCCTTTTCCTTTTTAGAACCAGTCTGTTGTTCCATGTGCAATTCTAACTGTTGCTTCCTGATCTGCATACAGATTTCTCAAGAGGCAGGTTGGATGGTCTGGTATTCCCATCTCTTGAAGAATTTTCCACAGTTTGTTGTGATCCACACAGTCAAAAGTTTTGGCATAGTCAATAAAAGACAAGTAGATGTTTTTCTGGAAGTCTCATGCTTTTTCGATGATCCAGCAGATGTTGGCAATTTGATCTCTGGTTTCTCTGCCTTTTCTAAAACCAGCTTGAACATCTGGAAGTTATTGGTTCACATATTATTGAAGCATGGCTTGGAGAATTTTAAGCATTACTTTACTAGCGTGTGAGATGAGTACAACTGTTTGGCAGTTTGAGCATTCTTTGGCATTGCCTTTCTTTGGGATTGGAATGAAAACTGACATTTTCCAGTCCTGTGGCCACTGCTGATTTTTCCAAATTTGCTAGCATATTGAGTGCAGTACTTTCACAGCATCAACTTTCAGGATTTGAAATAGCTCAACTGGAATTCTATCACCTCCACTAGCTTTGTTTGCAGTGATGCTTCCTAAAGCCCACTTGACTTCACATTCCAGGATGTCTGGCTCTAGGTGAGTGATCACATCATCTTGATTATCTGGGCCAAGAAGATTTGTTTTGTGTAGTTCTTCTGTGTATTCTTGCCACCTCTTCTTAATATCTTCTGTTTCTGTTAGATCCATACCATTTCTGTCCTCTATTGAGCCCATCTTTGCATGAAATGTTCCCTTGGTATCTCTAATTTTCTTGAAGAGATCTCTAGTCTCTCTCATTCTATTGTTTCCCTCTATTTCTTTGCATTGATCCCTGAGGAAGGCTTTCTAATCTCTCCTTGCTATTCTTTGGAACTCTGCATTCAAATGGATATATCTTTCCTTTTCTCTTTTGCCTTTAGCTTCCCTTCTTTTCACAGCTATTTTAAAGTCTCCTCAGACAACAATTTTGCCTTTTTGCGTTTCTTTTTCTTGAGTGTAGTCTTGATCCCTGCCTCCTATACAATGTCAGGAACCTCCATCCATAGTTCTTCAGGCATTCTGTCTATCAGATCTAATCCCTTGAATCTATTTCTTACTTCCACTGTACGGTCATAAGGGATTTGATTTAGGTCATACCTGAATGGTCTAGTGGTTTTCCCTACATTCTTTAATATAATTATTAATTTGGCAATAAGGAGTTCATGATCTGAGCCACAGATAGCTCCTCGTCTTGTTTTTGCTGACTGTATAGAGCTTCTGCATCCTGGGCTGCAAAGAATAGAATCAACTGGATTTCAGTATTGACCATCTGGTGATGTCCACGTGTAGACATCTTATGTTGTTGGAAGAAGGTGTTTGCTATGACCAGTGTGCTCTCTTAATAAAATTCTGTTAGCTTTTGCTCTGCTTCATTCTGTACTCCAAGGCCAAATTTGCCTGTTATTCCAGGTATTTCTTGACTTCCTACTTTTTCATTCTGGTCCCCTATAATGAAAAGGACATCTTTTTGGGGTGTTAGTTATAGAAGGTCTTGTAGGTCCTCACAGAACCATTCAACTTCAGCTTCTGCAGCATTACTGGTTGGAGCATAGACTTGGATTACTGTGATATTGAATGGTTTGCCTTGGAAATAAACAGACATCATTCTGTTATTTTTGAGATTACATACAAATACGACATTTTGAACTCTTTTGTTGACTATGATGGCTACTCTGTTTCTTCTAAGGGATTCTTGCCCACAGATAATGATTATCTGAATTAAATTTACCCATACCAGTCCATTTTAGTTCACTGATTCCTAAAATGTCCATGTTCACTCTTGCCATCTCCTGTTTGACCACTTCCATTTTGCCTTGATTCATGGACCTAACATTCCAGGTTCCTATGCAATATTGCTCTTTACAGCATTGGACTTTACTTCCATCACCAGTCATATTCACAACTTGGTGTTGTTTTTGGTTTGGCTCCACCTCTTCAGTCTTTCTGGAGTTATTTCTCCACTGATTTCCAGTAGCATATTGGGTACCTACTGACCTGGGGAGTTCATCTTTCAGTGTCCTATCTTTTTGCCTTTTCATGCTGTTCATGGGGTTCTCAAGGCAAGAATACTGAACTGGTTTGCTATTCCTTTCTCCAGTGGACCACATTTTGTCAGAGTAGCAGAAATGAACTTTCTCGGTTTAGGGACAACTGGTCTCTCCTCTGGTTAGGCAAGGATGGAAGTGCCACTGCCCCATCCCTACTCCCTGGTAAGAGCTTTCTTTGCCAAGGGTTTAGAATCTTGCTCATATTAGATGGAGGACTTGGCCCTACCTCTGACATGCTAAGCTCATCTTGAGGCCAGAGGTTGAAGCACTGCAAATATTTTCATGTGATGAATTGATGTGTTGAGGTATGTGCTCCCCGCAATCACTATGTAATCCAATGGGGGAGATGTTTCTCCTCCTATCAAGTCACTGCACACTATCTGCTCACCAGCCAGTGAGCAGACACCTGCCTCGCTTCCCTCAGCAAAAGGATCTTTTTTCCTGGGAAAGAAAAGAAATCTCTTTACTCTCTTTGAAGCTGTTTCAAGCACCAACCTACATCTAGCCATTGTGATTGTCTTTAGCCATGTGTTCTGGAAATTGAAGGGATTTTTGCACAGGACCTCCATGCCAATAAAAGTAAAAGGAAATGAATGAAAGCTTATTCATCAAGCCTTACCCTGTATCCCAGCTGCCTTTGCTATTATCTCTCAAAACCAGTGGTTTATCTAGAGTTTTGACTCCTGGAGATGATAATTTTCTCTCCAATATTTAATCAAGAAAAATTTCAGAATATGGTTGAAAGAAATCTATAGTGTAAATGCATATAACCACATCTACATTCCAACATAAGTATTTTTTATACTTGCTTTCTCATATATCTGTCCACCTGGAGGGGATTGTTTTTAAACAAGCCTTGTCTTAATCCAATGAACACATTTTCTGTAATAATCATGAAATAAAATGAATACTAATATCTAGAAAAAAGAGTGAAAAGGTTTATTTGATTTTGTGTAATTTTGCTAGCAAAAATAAAATTAACAAAATAAACATTGCATACAAAATATTATATATAAAATATTATACCTTGCAACTCACATTCAGTTCACACTCTTGCTTTACATTTTAAATATAAATTAATTTTGAATGGTCATATGAAGGTAACAGTTGTGAAATAGTTGCAGTTCTGTTTCTTTATCTTTACAATCATCATTCTAATATTCCTTATTTGAATATTCTCTCTAAGTACAGGAATTCGTAGTTCCACAGAGGTTTCTGGAAGCAAGAATTTTGCACCAGTCAGTCAGTCAGTTCAGTCGCTCAGTCGTGTCTGACTGTTTGTGACCCTGTGGACGACAGCATGCCAGGCTTCCCTGTCCATCACCAACTCTCAGAGCTTGCTCAAACTCATGTCCATCGAGTCAGTGATACCATCCAACCATCTCATCCTCCTCCGTCTCCTTCTCCTCCTGCCTTCAATCTTTCCCAGAGTCAGAGTCTTTTCCAATGAGTCAGTTCTTCCCATCAGGTGGCCAAAGTACTGGAGTTTCAGCTTCATCATCAATCCTACCAATGAATATTTAGGACTGAAATGCTGAAATGTGAAAATTTTGCTCTAGGTGAGTTCAAGTGATTCCAAACTGTTGGAAACTTACTTTCAAAATGAACATGTTCAGTAGAGTCCTTTTGTGTTTGAGGCCATATACTAATGGGTAGAGAATTTCCCTGCAATGCAGGAGACCCAGGTTTGATTCCTGGGTCAGGAAGATCCCCTAGAGAAGGAAATGACAATTCACTCCAATATTCTTGCCTGGAGAGTATCGTGGACAGAGGACCCTGGAGGGCTCTAGTCCGTGGGGTTGAAAAGACTAGGACAAGACTGAGTGACTAACACATTCACTTTCACACAAATGGGAGTTCTTCAAGTTAACGTCTATATAACATCCTTTTTAAATTAAATAATGAGTAATAAAAATGTGCCATTTAAATCTTATATGTGTATATATATATATATATGATTAAAACTTAATTGTAATGGAAGCAATTGCTTAGAATCTACAACAAAAATTTTTTTTCAGAGAAGATTATTTTATCACTGACATTATTTAGAACTGTTGGCAAATAGAGATTTTAAAAATCAGCCTGTAGTTGGTTTTATGATTGTTTTAAAATTCTGTACATATAGTGCAACCTTCTATGATTTGCTGTCCCTTCCCATTCTTGGTGTTTCAAACATATAGTTGAAAGAATTCTATTTGAAGAGAATGGTGTAAAAGGGGGAAGAGACTTCAGAATAGAACTTAGCTCAATTCCAGATTGAATAAAGACAGCTGGCTGTTGTTGTTTAGTTGCTGTCATGTTGGACTCTTTGCAGTGCCATAGATGGTAGCCTACGAGGCTCCTCTGTCCTTGAGATTTTTCAGGCAAGGATACTGGAATGCATTGCCATTTCCTTCTCCAGGGAATCTTCCTGACCCAGGGATAGAACTTGAGTTTCCAGCATTGGCAGGTGGATTCTTTACTGCTGAGCCACCAGAGAAGCCCCAAAGATAGCAAATGAACAGAGTGAGGGTATCAATGGATAGAAAATTACTAAGAAGAAACCTCAAATGTCAAGGGATTCTTGTTAAAGGCAGGCCAAAGATTGTACATCAAAGGTAAAGATTGAAGAACTTAATCAGCTATCAAGTGTAATCAGATAACAAGGTAGTGGGATTTTCTCTGTGTTGAGAGCAGGATTCTTGCAACAGTTGGGTAGGCAGATGAGGTAAGGATCCCAGAATGAGGCCTGGCCATAAAGAGGGCTCAGAAGAGACTGTCTAAAATTTGATTCTCAAGGAGAAGTTCTTTTCAGTGGCCACTGCCCAGGACATATATTTTACTTATATTGGTGAAATGAGTAGTCCTAAATATATAGGAAATAAATACAAAAAGGATGGGCAATTAAAAAGGACTTCAATTAAAAATTTCCCTGTCTTACTATTATAAAGCCTAAAGCATTATTAGTCATTTTATCACTGTTAGTAATAAATAAAAAAGCCAGGAAGTTAATGTGTACAACATGACATGATTTGTTTGTCAGGCTTTACTTAGCTATCTTCCACCCCGTTCAGCACGCAGTTTCTCACTTGCTTTCTGATGACTGTCCCCTGAATGATGCAGAGTTGTGTCCGGATCAGCAGAGCAGTGCTTCCCCTTTAAAGTGTGATTGGTCAACTTTCCACTGATGCCCAGTGCCCAGATGGAAGCATGTCTGTCTTACAGGGACAAGGAGAGCAATGTGTGAGCCTTATTCCACCCTCGAAATTGCTCTCCTTTCCTACCTTGAATCTAAACAGGTTGACTTGGGGAAGAATAGGAGAGATGAAAACAGGGGACTTTCATCAGGAAGGGCCTGGGTTTTCTGAGGACTGCAAGAGGAGAGGAAGTAAAAAAGGAAACCTAAAAACCTCTTGAATAGGGATTTTTAGAGAGTGTAGGTAGAAAGCTGAGAGTGGAATTAGAAAGTGAGGCTCCTGGAGTTGGCAGGAGATGTTAGCAAGAGAAATGGGTATGTGTGTGAGTGGGGAAGAATTTTTTTTTAAATATTTATGTATTTGGCTGCACTGGATCGTAGTTGTGGCACTTGGAATCTTTGGTTGCTGTATGCAAAATAAATTCTTAGTTGTGCATGTGGGATCTAGTTCCTGAGCCCCCTGCATTGGGAGGGTGAGTCTTAGCCACTGGACCACCAGGGAAGTCCCTCTTTTTTTTTTAACTGAGGAAAAACTGGCATGAAACATTATAGAATTTCAAGTATACAACATTATAAATTGATATTTATATACATTACAAAAGAGGTCATCATCCTAAATCTAATCACTATCCATCACCATACAATTGACCTCCTTTAAGCATTTCACTCTCCCCTGGGCAGTGTGGGGATTTCTAAGAAGCTATGCTGAAGGTTAGAAGTTAGATCTCTTAATGTTCCTTTGTAGATGCAGGCAAACATTTAAAGGACTTGTAAATATCTGGGGGTTGTTGGACTGTATCCTCCTGAGGCAAACTTGCCTTGAGATTGGGCTCTAGGAGGCCTGATTCAGAGTAACATTAAGAAGCCTTTAGTTGGGATTTGTGAAGCTCTCTGCTAGGTCCCTTTAACATTCACTATATAGCAATGAGGCAGCTTCAGTTTCTGAACTGGACCCGGTGGAGGTAAATTGATTCCATCCCTCTAGCTAGCTTGAATGTGGCAACCAGTTCTTCTCATGCAGGAATGTAAGGGGCTGAAAAGCTGGCTTTGAAGCACCTCTGGATGTTCACCTGCAGAACACCTAAAAATGGACAAAGAAAACAGTGATATTTCATCCAAACCTGCTGATGTGAATGTAAGTACATTGTGACAAACCTTCTCTGTTACTTGAATGCCATTTATTGTTGATCTTGTTAGTAAAATGAGACTGAGTCACTTTACAAAAATGAAGGAAACAATAATAAAATACTTAACCTTCCTTTGGTATTTAAAGGACTTTACAAATATGAGCTTGTTTTAAAGTGCTATACTTGGCAATTGATTTGCAGCTGTTTTTCTAAAACTCCAGAGAAATTATACTGATCTCTATACAAATTCCATTTTAAAATTTAATCAGGGCTAACTGAGACTGCCTGTAATGTGTTTCCACACTTAAAGACCCAACTTGGGCCTTGTTAGCTCATCATGGCCTAGCACTTCTCTGTGTTTTCCTTTTTTACTTCTTGGGGGGTATATTTTAAAGTAGTTGGACCCCATAGTCAGCTCATCCTATAACAGAATGCTTTTTTTTAGAAATACCATCCTCAGTCCGGCAAAATATCACATTTGATGAACTCTGGTCTAGTTCAATTTCACTGGGAAGCATACAAGCTACATTTCACTCCAGGGGTTGACAAGAGGGTTTGGCACAAAGAATGAGGGAACCATGAATAATTTAGAATGTTCTTGGCCACACATTATCCTATTAATTGGTAGGATTAAAGACTGGAAGGCATGTACTTTGTAGGGAACAGTGAGAGAGTGTAAGAATGAGAACAGTCTTAGAGGAGAACTTGAAAGAGGAATTGTTTCTTTAACATTGGTGTTCCACATTCTTGCCTTTAAAAGAATGTGTGGTTAAAAGTTATTTCATCATTGATGTTTAGTTACCTTGACATGTATAAATCTCTCCTTCAAAGAAGCTGAACTCTCACTTACATTATTAAAGAATTCACAGCATCAAATGACAGAGGGTAGAGGAGAAAAAAAAGAGGAAGGCAAAGAGTTAAATAATATACTTTTTTTTCCCTGTTGCACACAACACTTTGTATGCCAATGTGCTAAAACTGATAATTTTCTAATCTAACATGAATCTCCTATTTCATTCTTTATTTTTTAATCATTCTTTCATTTGTGATTGAGAAACTGAATTATTGTTCAGTTCAGTCACTGACTTCTAGAGCTAAAACAAGCACTTGACCCCTCTCCTTCCTCACTACACAAACTGAAGGAGGAAAGGAACAGGCCAAGCTGACTCCATCTTGAAAAAAAAGGAAACTCCATCTTACATTCCCAGTGAACTTTGGACTATACGCCTGCTTGCGTTTTCAGTGAACTTTGAACTATGTGCCTGGTAGCCATGGAGACAACACACCTGCAGCAGAACAGGCCTCTCAGACTGATAAACACCAGATTCCATACCAAGATTTCTCATAGTCAGAAAGAATGCAATAATCCTTGATGTAGTCAATCACCTTTGTAATCTTTATGGCACCCAGTGGTGTTAACCAGCTTACCCTTCTGATTATGAATCATGGCTGTAACCTGATTGTATCTCCCTCTAACATTTTCCAGGCTAGGTCTAAGGAATTTGGGGATGGGGTGTTGAGCATGTATACTTAAGGTATATAAGGTTTTCACAAAAGTTGTTCAGGGTCCCTGGCTAAAGAGGAAACTCTACCTCAGACCGCCCATGTAATAAATTGCACTCCACTATCCACGCTGTCCTTCTGAGGGAGTTTGCTTCCCGGAGCTTTTGGCTACAACAAAGCAAGAGAATTATTCTGAACTTTTCTTCTTACTGAAGCCAAATCCAGCCTCTGTACTCGGACAAAGAATTGATTTTCAGTGACAGTTTTTGGTGAAGTAGAAAAAAATAACTTTATTGCTTTGTTAGTCAAAATGAGCCACAGTAGGCTAATGTCCTCAGAATTGTGTGTCCCAACCTGGAAAGCGTAGTGAGAAATCTTATAGTAATGGTTCAGAGAGATTATGACCAGTTTGTGGGCCACCTTCTGATTGGTTGGTGGTAAGGTAAGTGGGAGTCAGCATCATTAAACTTCTGGTTCCAACCGGCTGGGATTTACATGCTTGTGAGCAGCATACCATTAATTCCTCCCCCTGGTGGAGATTTCAGTATCTGCAAAATGGCTCAAAGATATTGTTATGTGTATCCCTTGATGGAGAACCAAGACTCTGACCCAAGGCTGGACTATCGCTCCTCCCTTGTCTCTGCATCCACCCTTTCCTAGTTAGCAACGGTTTGAATCTGCTCCTTGGAACTCAGGAAAGGTAATGGAGGCTGAATGAAGCCCATTTCCTGTAATCAAGAAATGGGGGACACAGAACAGCTTTTGTGTTCAGGAACCCCACAGGGTCCTGCTTGGTATCATGACCACCAGTTCGTGAATCCATAATTAGGAAATCAATTCGTTTCTCTGAGGAACTCATTTCTGTTCTTACTGTCAATCCTGCCTCAGCCTAGACACTGATGCTATATATTGCAAACACACACATCCCCAGAGATGTGGACTCATGAATCAATCCACATAGAATCCTAACTGTTTGCCCTTTGGGTCCTCTAGTCTTCACTACATAAAGTTCAGGTCTATCCTCTCTAGCATCTATTTAGCAGAGTTGGAGAGTTGAGGGGAGAACCTGGATACCATTTCCCTAGAGTTCATGTACTGTCTTTTATTTTTTTTTTATCTGATTGGTCTTTACTCTGTGAGTCAGTGCAAGCCCTTGCTTACGTAAATCATTTGACTTATGCAATGCAGGCCTTTTAGCACTAAGATTCCCCTGACTGAGTGGTAGCATTTAAGCCCTAGACTACCTCTAATTGTTAACACATCTTTCATTCTTTTGAAGATATCCAATATCTCAGTTCAGATGGTCAGTGCCCCAGGGAAGTTGCCAGGGAGACGACCACCGAGAAAACCCATCGCCAGAGCCAAACCCAAGAAGCAACTGAAGAAGAAAGCTCCCTTTTGGAACGTCCAAAACAAAATCATTCTCTTCACAGTATTTTTATTCATCTTAGCGGTCATAGCCTGGACACTGCTGTGGCTCTACATCAGTGAGTTGAAATCCCGTGTGCCTTTGGTGTTGCAGCTTGCCCTGAGGGTTCTATTAGCCATGCAGGCCCCATCTGCCCTTGAGTGTTTCTGATAGAATTTTCTTACTTCTCAGACTGAAAGCCATTTTCAAAACCGTTGAGGTTTTAAGGAAGAAGCCAGAATTGTCTTTCCCGTTTCTTATTTTACCACCACTGCTTTTTTCCCAGAGGAGCAGAGATGCCAGAATGAGAAGAGCTGAGGAAAATGCTTGGGAGCTTTTGACTGGTTCAGAAATGTAACGCATCTTTAGCTGTGAAGAACGAATGGAACTCTAAGCTGGTTTATTTCCTCATCCACCCACTTAGGCCTGTTGCTAGGCAACCTCATGTTTCCAGTTCCCTGCACTTCAGTTTACTCATGCACCTTTCTCTTTGTTTTTCTGTTGCTTATCCAGCTAATTATGTTTTTGTCAATCTTACTGAAGCTTTTGGGTAGGAGTAATAACTAAGTTCTTCCTCGGAGGGTAGTTACCCAAGCAGCTCAGTAACTATAGCATTTATTGATTTATGCTGAACTTCCCATCCTACACATTATTATATTTAATACAAGATACTCTCAAGGATATTAAAATTTGATTGGAAAACTAGATTTATGGCCAAAGAATTAATGAATATTGTCTTGAGCAGTTCAGGTCAATTATATATGGAAATTGATCACCTATGATTTGTGTGGCACAATGTAAGACATCAGGCACACCAAGATGCATCTCCTACTTTCAAAAAGCTCACAGATGCATTTTCTACTTTCAAAAAACTCACAGCTCAGTGCTGGAGAGGGAGTGAGGATTGATTTTTTTTTTTTCTTAAGCAATTGCTTTACAATCACAGAAGGGAGGCATCCAACAACCTGTTCAGGAATTGAGTCTAGATAACGCTTCATGAACTGGCTTCTGAAAATTCATTTAACATAACTTGATAGTGCCCACTAGAAGCTGGACCCTGTGAAAGGCATGAAACAGAGTGGTAGACAGGAAAGAATTTGTCTTTACAGACTAGCAGAGGCAGTCAAGTCATGAGCAATTAAGACAAACACAAAAGACACACAACTCCACCCCAGAGCAAACCAACTTATTTCCCATCGGTTCTCTGCCAGCCCTATAACTGATATGTTTGCATTGCCTAGCACATTCGTATAAAGTTTTGGGATGTCACTATGATGAGGTAATTTGTTGGTTGTCTGAACATCAGAGCAGGGCATTTCAGAAAGGAAAGGAAAGGAAAGCTAGCACGAGGAAAGGAAAACTGGTGTGAATAAGAGAATTGTTTGACAAACAACAGAGGTTAGTTTTGATACATGAAATTTGAGCATAAGGAGGGTGGCCTTGAGAAATGTTAAAAAACAAAAATTCAACCAAGTTAATCTAGTGATAGAACTGGCTTTATGCAGTTGCTCATGAATCACAACATCCCATCTATTCAGTTCAGTTCAGTTGAGTTGCTCAGTTGTGTCCGACTCTTTTTGATCCCATGAACCACAGCATGTCAGGCCTTCCTGTCCATCACCAATTCCTGGAGTCCACCAAACCCATGACCATCGAGTCAATGATGCCATCCAGCCATCTAATCCTCTATCATCTCCTTCTCCTCCTGCCCTCAATCTTTCCCAGCATCAGGGTCTTTTCCAAAGAGTCAGCTCTTCCATCAGGTGGCCAAAGTACTGGAGTTTCAGCTTCAACATCAGTCCTTCCAATGAACACCCAGGACTGATCTCCTTTAGGATGGACTGGTTGGATCTCCTTGCAGTCCAAGGGACTATCAAGAATCTTCTTCAGCACCACAGTTCAAAAGCATCAACTCTTTGGTGCTCAGCTTTCTTTATAATCCAACTCCTATATCCATACATGACTACTGGAAAAACCATAGCCTTGACTAGACAGACCATTGTTGGCAAAGTAATGTCTCTGCTTTTTAAAATGCTGTCTAGGTTGGTCATAACTTTTCTTCCAAGGAATAAGTGTGTTTTAATTTCATGGCTGCAGTCACCATCTGCAGTGATTTTGGAGCCCAGAAAAATAAAGTCAGCCACTGTTTCCATTGTTTCCCCATCTATCTGCCATGAAGTGATATAGACTTAAATCCCTTATGATTATACAGTTAAAGTGAGAAATAGATTTAAGGGACTAGATCTGATAGAATGCTTGATGAACTATGGATGGAGGTTTGTGATATTGTACATGAGACAGGAATCAAGACCATCCTCAAGAAAAATAAATGCAAAAAATCAAAATGGCTGTCTGAGGAGACCTTACAAATAGCTGTGAAAAGAAGAGAAGTGAAAAGCAAAGGAGAAAAGGAAAGATATACCCATCTGAATGCAGAGTTCCAAAGAATAGCAAGGAGAGATAAGAAAGCCTTCTTCAGGGATCAATGCAAAGAAATAGAGGAAAACAATAGAATGGGAAAGACTAGAGATCTCTTCAAGAAAATTAGAGATACCAAGGGAACATTTCATGCAAAGATGGACATTGTATCTTTGCAATGTCCTCAGTAAAGGACAGAAATGGTAGGTACCTAACAGAAGCAGAAGATATTAAGAAGAGGAGGCAAGAATACACAGAAGAATTGTACAAAAAAAGATCTTGACGACCCAGATAATCTCAATGGTGTGATCACTCACCTAGAGCCAGACATCCTGGAATGTGAAGTCAAGTGGACCTTAGGAAGCCTCACTATGAGCAAAGCTAGTGGAGGTGATGGAATTCCAGTTGAGCTATTTCAAATCCTGAAAGATGACACTGTGAAAGTGCTGCCCTCAATATGCCAGCAAATTTGGAAAACTCAGTAATGGCCATAGGACTGGAAAAGGTCAGTTTTCATTCCAATCCCAAAGAAATGCAATGCCAAAGAATGCTCAAACTACTGCCCAGTTGCACTCATCTCGCACGCTAGTGAAGTAATGCTTAAAATTTTCCAAGCCAGGCTTCAGCAATACATGAACCATGGACTTCCAGATGTTCAAGCTGGTTTTAGAAAAGGCAGAGGTATCAGAGATCAAATGGCCAACATCCGATGGATCAAGAGAGTTCCAGAAAAACATCTATTTCTGCTTTATTGACTATGCCAAAGCCTTCGACTATGTGGATCACAATAAACTGTGGAAAATTCTTCAAGAGATGGGAATACCAGACCACCTGACCTGTCTCTTGAGAAATCTGTATGCAGATCAGGAAGCAACAGTTAGAACTGGACATGGAACAACAGACTGATTCCAAATAGGAAAAAGAGTACATCAAGGCTGTATATTGTCACCCTGCTTATTTAACTTATATGCAGAGTACATCATGAGAAACGCTGGGCTGGAGGAAGCACAGGCTGGAATCAAGATTGCTGGGAGAAATATCAATAACCTCAGATATGCAGATGACACCACCCTTATGGCAGAAATTGGAGAAGATCTAAAGAGCTTCTTGATGAAAATGAAAGAGGAGAGTGAAAAAATTGCCTTAAAGCTCAACATTCAGAAAATTAAAATCATGGCATCTGGTCCCACCCCATCTATTGATACTCAATAAAATAGTAGAGGGTACATAATAGCAAGAAAAAGTAAGTAATAGCAAATAAATCAATAAATGCTATTTTATTTAATAGTAAATAAAAACCTTGGAGCTGGTGAACAAAATGGAAGATTTTATAGCAGAAGGAAGGTCGGGCAAGCAGGCTATTAGCAAATAAAAAAAGACAGGGTTGTTTCTGGCCAGGCCCTCAGATCTTGGGAGATCAGGGGTTTTTAATCATGCAGTTTGTCTCCCTAGTGTTGATCAGGAAATTTCAAATTGTCTTGTTATAGGTCACATTCCTGGGAGAGAGTGAAACTGCAATGAAGTCTTTTTCTTTATGATTTTATTTATTTATTATTATTATTTGTAATGTATTTTTTGTGCTGGGTCTTTGTTTCTTTGTGCAGGCTTTCTCTTGTGAGGGGGGAAGGCAGCTTCTCCTTGTGGTGGTTTCTCACGGCTGCAGAGCACAGGCCTCAGGGTGAACAAGCTTTGGTAGTTGTGGTGCATGGGCAAGGGATGTGGAATCCTCCCAGACCAGGAATCAAACCTGTGTCCCCTGCGCTGCCAGTCAGATTCTTATCCACTACACCACTAGAGAAGTCCTACAATTAAGTCTTGATTTGCAGTCATGGGGGCAAAAGACTCCATTTGGGTCTTGTGAATTTTTTTTTTTTTGGATGCATCTTGAGGCTTGTGGGATTTTATTTCAAGTTCGAACTCTGTCCATCAGCAGTGAGAGCATGTAGTCCTAACCACTGGAGCAACAGGAAATTTCCATGTGATTTTTTTTTTTTTAACAGAAATGATGTGAACAGCTCATCTGGAAGACCATTTGTTATTGAATGCAAGCTTGCTCAATGCACAGTGAGGCCAAACGACCATAATATTGGAGGCTGGAGCAGAGAAAGGTTAATTGCAGGGGTCAGAAAGGAGAATTGGTGACTCATGCTCTAAACTCCCCATTGCTTTGGGGGGAGAAGTTATTATAGGTAAAATCTGGAGTGAGGACTACTGGGTGTACAACTATCCTCTAATTGGTTGGTGAGATAACAGGGTGGTATTTAAGGATTCTTGTGCTTAGCCTGAAGTTACCATGCTCCATCTGTGTGGATGGTTCTTGCAGAAGAACCAGGGTCCTGGACTATAGTTTCTTGATTGTTTCTTTGTTTCTGCATTCCTTTACTTCCCTGATTTTTTATTAATAACAAAACAGGGGACACAGAAAGGCTTTTGTGCCTAGGAGGGCCCCACAGAGTCCTGCTCAGTTTCACAAGCAAGGATTGTATGTTTACTTGAGCTGAAGAGTTAAATAAATGTAAGCTGGCTAAACTGAACTCTCTTGCATTGTTTATCTCTCGAATATCTACAGATAGAAGAAGGATGTGTGTGAGCTTCTAGGTGAAGTCATAGCTTTCATTTAAATTTTAAGAATCTTCAACAGAAAAAAAAAAAAAAAACGAAAGAAGGAAACACTTAAGAAGGACTCTTGGTAAAATCAGAGACAGAAACAAATGTTTCTTTATACAAGAGGCCTAATGAGGCAAAGTGGTTTGTCCAAGGTTACATGACTCTTGTTGAACCCAAGTTCACGTGCCCAACTCACAGTGAAGCCAAGCAAATTGAAATATCAGAATTTGGAGCAAGAAAGATTTATTTTATGAGCCAAGCAAGGAGAATGGGCAGCTCATGCTCAAAAGACCCTAACTCCCTGATGGTCTTCAAGTAAGAGTTTTTAAAAGAAAATTTTGTGACTGTGGGCTGAGGGGTGTGTGACTTTCTTCTGATGGCTGGTGGTGAGATAACAGGATGGCATGTTGGAAATCTCAACCTTCTGGTTCAGTCTGTTTTGATCTCAGCCTTCAGGTTCAAGCCAGTCTGGAGTCCACGTGTTTGTGCTTAGCCTGAAGTCGCCATTCTCCACCTGTTTGGGGGCCTTAGTTCCTATAGAAGAACTCATAGATATAGATCAGATTGTGATTGTTAGGTAGTTAGAATAGGAAAAAGGAGTCCAGAATGGCAGTGGCTAAAAGACAGGAAGGGAAAAGCCTGAGAAAATAGAACAAAGGAAGGTCTCAGGACCTGAGTGAGGACCTCAGGTAAAGCAAACAGCACTCCTGGCTAGCCCAATTTACCTAGGGCAGGTCCAGGGGGAGGAGAAAAAACACATAAAAAGAGGAGCCCAAGGGCCAGGACTCTCTCTCTTTGTCTCTCTCTCTTCTCTTTGTGTCTTTTGGGTCGGCATGCCCTCATGCCTCGAAGACTTATTTTCCTTTATTTTCTAAATAAAACTGAGCTGTAACACAGAGCTGTGACACTGGCCCATCCAAGGGCTGTAACGCTTTCACTTCAAATTCTTGTTGTGACGAGACAGAACTGAGGAAATTACACACTTCCCCAACATGATGTGTATCCCTTGAGGAGGGATCAGTTCTCTGCCTTATCGCTGTACTATTGTTTCATGACCACATTTCCTTTGTTTCAGCGTTCCCTCATTTCTAACTGGTAACTGTTTGAATCCACCTTTTGTAACTCAGGGAAGGTCTGGGAGGATGTACCCTTTTCCCTACAAACATGAAATGGGGAAAACAGAAAGGCTTCCGTACCCAGGAGGGCCCCACAGGGTCCTGCTCTGTTATAGTTTCCTCTTTTCTTTGAGATGAACAGCTGTAGGACAAGAAAGGGAGAGAATTTTGGACAGGAAGGTTAGTCCTAAACTTGGTAGAGGAATTCAGTTTTAGGAGGCTCAGCTTCATAACTTGAAAGAACAAATTTAGGACAGGAGCTCAGGCCTCTGGCCCCTCCCCCACCCTCCACAGCCTCACTACCCGGCTAACGTGACCCCTGGATGGATCACACAGGGAGGTGGCTTCCCAACCTTCATACAGGTTGCACCTTCTTTTTTTTTTTTTTTTTTATTATTTTTTCCACTGTGTCTGGTTTCAGTTGTGGCACGTGTGGTGATCTTTGTTGCATCATTCAAGACCTTCCGTTGTGGCACATAGACTCTCTAGCTGTGGTGTGCTGGCTCAATAGTTGTGACACATGGGCATGTGGAATTCTGGTTCCTTGGCCAGGGATTGAACCTGTGCCCCCTGCTTTACAAGGCAGATTCTTAACCACTGGACCACCAAGGAAGTCCTGGTTGCACCTTCTTTTAATTCAGCTATCACTTATTTAGCATTTCCAGGCACTGGGCATTGTACTAAGAGAGACTGTTCTCTCTTTTCCTCTCACCTTCCTTCCCACCAACATTTGTTGACCTTGAAATAGAAGTCAGGCACTTACTACCCTATGTTAGAGGCTGAGAGACAAAAAAATTTAATGTTCATTTAGAAAGACAGAAATGTAGACAGAAGTTCTGAAACCATGGGACACGTGTCTCAGGAAAGAAATATACCACAGCCGTGAAAGCCTGGAGATGATGCCTCATAGCAATAAAACCTTGTAACAAAAAGGAAAGTCTGAAAAGAGAGTCCCTCATTTCCCTAGGCTATTCTCAGGGACCTAAAGGCATCTCAAACGTGGCAACATCTTTGTCTGTCTTGGCAGCGGTTTCTGACCCAACTGATACCCAGTCCCATGGTCCTCCTTGGGCAGAGTCTTTGAGCAGGAGTTATCTGACACTGGACTGAGGACCACACTTTGTGAATAAGCTCTCCATGCATTTCCCAGAGCTAAAGATCGGCCCAGAACCCAGGGCATCATCCACAAAAGTCAGAAAGGGGAGGAGAGACTTGGGGCTCAGTGGAGGTCAGCTCGGGGAGCCCTTCCCTCTTCACCCACCGTGCTCACGACACCCCAGAGCTTGGCAGTATACGTTTCTTACCTCCTTACCTGCCACAGACTCAAGACATGTGAACATTGTCTATGCTCTATGTTTTTGGCCCCTTAGTGACTTTGAAAGTGAAAGTCACTCAGTCTTGTCGGGCTCTTTGTGACCCCATGGACTATACAGTCTATGGAATTTGCCAGAATACTGAAGTGAGTAGCTTTTCCCTTCTCCAGTGGATCTTCTCGACCCAGGAGTTGAATCAAGATCTCCTGTATTGCAAGTGGACTCTACCAACTGGGCTATCAAAAGTCCTTATTTAGTGACTCTAGGACAGATAGAAAGTCAAAGAGGTCTGTAACCTTAAATTCTTATTCTTAAGCATTTGCCAGAAGATGATAGAAAGATTAGAATATAAAGGGTTATGATGATTACATTTAGAGCGTCTCAGACTACGGCCAGTAAAATACAAAACTGTCTAAAATCATTTTAGAACGGTGATACAGACATAGATCATGCCTCACCACCACACAGATGGGAAACCCTCCTGACTACCTTCCCTCCTGTCTTACAGGTAAGACAGAAAGCAGAGATGCTTTTTACTTTGCTGGGATGTTTCGCATCACCAACATTGAGTTTCTTCCTGAATACCGACAGAAGGAGTCCAGGGAATTTCTGTCAGTGGCACAGACTGTGCAGCAAGTGGTGAGGTGATGGTGGGAGCTGGGAGAGGCTGGGAAAGGTGAGGTCAGTGGGGGGGAGGAATGGGGGCTGAAGGAAGAACTCAGGAAAACATGGGATTTAGCTCATTGTTGTAAGATAAAATTGCTATTTTATAGAATTATTTCTTTTTTTTTCTACTAAAAATAAAAATGAATGACTTCCTGAGTTTCAGTTTTTCTTACCTATAAAATAAAGTATTGGATCAGGTGAACTTTAGGACACCTTCTAGTACAGGAATTACATGTATGCTGATTAATTATGTGATCCATACACATTTATTTCAACAATGATACACTGGCATCTCTTCACTTAAAAAACCCCCACTTTTCCTATTATAGAACTAATATGTATTTATTATAAACATTTATTAAATTTAGAAGAAGTAATAAAAAAAGTAAAATCTCCTTTAATGCAATCTCCAGATATAGGTCCTCTTTTGATTTTGGACCACATAGACATAGGATATAGCATAGAACTGGAGTATTAGTAGATATTTAGTTGTATAATCTGACTTTTTCTTCTTAATATTGCATGTTTCTATGAGAGTACATAGTCTTTAAAAAAACATAAATTTTGATAGCTTTGAAGTTGGCAAGTCCTTTTTTATTAGACATTTAAGTTGTTTCCAATTTTTGCTGTTACAGACAATGCTATAACAAAACCACTATGAAATAATGGATCCACACAATGATTATCTTAGGTTGCTAGCAACTCAAAAAAAGAAATATTCAACATTATACGCTTCATAATCAAAATACACAATACTACCTAATAAGCATTATTACAAAAAAATGAGCACCTGAAATGACCAAGCTTCTAGATTTAACTATAGGAAATATAGGAGATTGAGGATCTATTAAATATTATTATTATTACAAGGATGCAATTAGCAAAGTCCAGACTAAGAAATTCTGTAAGACAAATGATCTAGTTTCCCCCCCCCTCCCCAAGTAAGTTGAAAGAGTGTGGGAAAAAGAAACAAAGAGCATATCTATAGCTTAAAATAGATTTAGGAAACATTTCAACAGTTAAATTTAATGAACCTCATTTGGATCCTTTAAAAAGCATTTTGAAAAACTTGACAATCAAGACAATTTGAACACTGTCTGGATTTTAAAAAATATTGTAAAGTTAATACTGTTTTTAGTATCTATTACTGAAACAATACTGGACCACCTTACTTGCCTCCTGAGTAATCTGTATGTAGGTCAAGAAGCAATAGTTAGAACTGGACATGGAATAACAGACTGGTTCTAAATCAGGAAAGGAGAATGTCAAAGCTGTATATTGTCACCCTGCTTATTTAATTTAAATGCAGAGTACAATATGTGAAATTCCAGGCTGGATGAAACACAGGTTGGAATCAAGATTGCTGGAAGAAATATCAATAAACTCAGATATGCAGATGACACCATCCTTATGACAGAAAGCAAAGAACTAAAGAGTCTCTTGATGAAAGTGAAAGAGGAGAGTGAAAAAGTTGGCTTAAAACTGAACATTGAGAAAACTAAGATTATGGCATCTGGTCCCATAACTTACTGGCAAATAGATGGGTAAACAATGGAAACAGTGACAGACTTTAATTTTGGGGGCTAAAAGATTACTGAAGATGGTGATTGCAGCCATGAAATTAGACACTTGTTCCTTGGAAGAAAAGCTATGACCAACCTAGACAGTATATTAAAAAGCAGAGACTACTTTGCCAACAAAGGTCCATCTAGTTAAAGCTATAGTTTTTCCTGTAGTCATGTATGGATGTGAGAGTTGGACCATAATGAAAACTGAGCATTGAAGAATTATGCTTTTGAATTGTGGTGTTGGAGAAGACTCTTGAGAGTCCCTTGGACTGCAAGGAGATCAAACCAGTCAATACTAAAGGATAGCAGTCCTGAATATTCATTGGAGGGACTGATGCTGAAGCTGAAACTCCAATACTTTGGCCACCTGATGTGAAGAGCTGACTCATTGGAAAAGACCCTGATGCTGGGAAAGATTGAAGGCAGGAGAAGGGGACGACAGAGGATGAGATGGTTGGGTGGCTCACTGACTCAATGGACATGTGTCTGAACAAGCTCTGGGAGTTGGTGAAGGACAAAGAAGCCTGGCATGCTGCAGTCCATGCGGTCACAAAGAGTCAGAAACGACTGAGCAACTAAAATGAAAATGAATGAATCTGTGTGTGTCTCTGATTACTTCCTTAGCTGAGTTCCTAAAAGTATAACTGGTCAAACAGAAAAATATCTATCATGGCCTTTCTTAAACATCAATTACCTCTCCAATTAGCCCAAAGAGGGAGACATTGTTTGTAAATCTCCTTAACATTTTTTTCCAATCCCAGGCACTATTCCTCTGTCCCCACCCAAAATCATTCCTCTCTACCCCTGGAGTGATCCTTCAACAGTAACATTTCTCCTTTGGTGTAAGGATAACATACTGATTCTGAAGAATGGCAGGCAAGCACTTTTCTTTCTTTTTTAATATATTTGTTTTAATTGGAGGCTAATTACTTTACAATATTGTAGTGGTTTTTGCCATACATTGACATGAATCAGCCATGGGTTTACATGTGTTCCCCATCCTGAACAAAGCAAGCACTTTTCTAGATCTGTCCCCTGATCAACCCAGTCTCATTTTTCACTACTTTCTCCCACAGAAACTGTGAAATAAGGCAATTGTTGCTTGTTATGAATAATCGCTGCATTTACATGTCTGGTGGCTCTGATTTCTCATGTTACTCACTTTGGACCTAAACCATTCTTTCCAGCCTCTAGGGAATGAAATTTCACCCATCATGACCCATCCAAAAACCTCTTTCTCAAAGCAACCCTCCTCGGCCTCCTGCAGACTCAATGCTGGCTTTGTGTAGACTCTGTTTGTATAGTTAGTACTGTGCTCAACACATTTAATTATAGCTATTTATCATCCCACCCAAAGAAGCAGGCATTTTTATCACATCTTTACAGAACAAAAAAAGAGAGAAAGCAGCGGGGGAAAGGAAGCTCAGTAGGCCAAGGTAATGTGTTCTTTGTTGCATAATGAATTTAAACTGCGTGGATCATATTTTTCCATGATGCTGTGTTATTTCTAAGGTTTTGGGAGTTTTTTGTGTTTTTCTACTGGGCTATTTATTGTTCAGTCATGTCTGACTGTTTGCAAACCCATGGACTGTAGCACTCCAGGCTTCCCTGTCCATCACCATCTCCCGGAGCTTGTTCAAACTCTTGTTCATTGAGTCGGTCATGCCATCCAACCATCTTGTCCTCTGTTGTCCCCTTCTCTTCCTGCCTTCATCCTTTCCCAGCATCAGGGTCTTTTCTAATGACTTGGCTCTTCACATCAGGTAGCCAAAGTATTGGAGCTTCAGCTTTGTCATCAGTCCTTCCAATGAATTTTCAGGATTGATTTCCTTCAGGATTGACTGGTTTGATTTCCTTGCAGTCCTAGGGACTCTCAAGTCTTTTCCAACACCACAGTTCAAAAGCATCAATTCTTCAATGCTCAGTTTTCATTATGGTCCAACTCACATCCATACATGACTACTGGAAAAACCAGAATTGTGACTAGATGGACCTTTGTCAGCAAAGTGATGTCTCTGCTCTTTAATAGACTGTCTAGATTGGTCATAGCTTTTCTTCCAAGGAGCAAGTGTCTTTTAATTTCATGGCTGCAGTCACCATCTGCAGTGATTTTGGTGCCCAAGAAAATAAAATCCGTTACTGTTTCTATTGTTTCCCCACCCATTTGCCATGAAGTAATGGGACCCGATGCCATGATCTTAGTTTTTGAATGTTGAGTTTTAAGCCAACTTTTCCACTCTCCTCTTTCACCTTCATCAAGAGGCCCTGGTAGGTTAGGTAGGTAGGTGATTTTGCTACTTTGTAGGAAGGGGAAGACTTGGTAGAAGAAACAGGTTTTAGAAATGCTAAGTAAGGGCACAACATGTCAGTTGATTGAAATAGCTTTCTTTTTGAGATCCATTTATGGTATTAAAAAAAAAAAAATCCTGAAACTGGAGAGTTCTAAAGGGAGATGTAAGACCCTAAAGTGGGTACTACTTGCCCTCTAGTGGCTAATTTAGGAATGTGTCCTTGAGAATATACATTTTCCATGTACATTGATAGAAGAGATTGGGTCAAATACTTTGAAAATGTGCTTAAAGGAGTTTTACTCATTGTGGGGAAAATTTACTTTTGGAGTAGCATAATTCTGAAGTTAAGCTTGATTAGGGTGTCTAAAGACAGCAATAAATGAATAACTTAATAAATTAATAACTGATTAATTTTCACCAACAGCAGAATGACAGTAACTCTGACATAGGAAGTAATAAATTATTTTAACTCAAAGAATAATGCCTAGGGTTGGCATTAGAAGCCTTTAATTTGAGCCTGGTTTTTCTCCTTGGTAACTGTCAGAACTTGGACCTTCAGAATGCTGGGTACTGTGCAAGGAAGCCAAATTTGAAAGACTTCTGATACCTTTGTTCTTCTTTTGCAGATAAACCTGGTTTATACAACATCTGCCTTCTCCAAATTTTACAAGCAGTCTGTAGTTGCAGATGTCAGGTATGGAAAGTCCCTTGCTTTGGGATGTCTACTTTCACTGCTGTAAATTCCTCACAACGGTGTGAAAGGGCTGAAAGGGCACCATTTTCAAGTAACTTCTTAGGGATAATTGTGGGTTACTATCCATTTAGTACAATCGTGACCCAGGTCTTTGCCATGCTGAGTTTTTCTCTTCATTTACCAAAACTCACCAGGAACTCGCCTGGAGAAGGGAATGGCAACCCACTCCAGTATTTTTCCTGGGAAAATCCCATGGCCAGAGGAGCCTGGTGGGCTACAGTCTATGGAGTCGCAAAAAGTCTAACACTACTGAGAGACTGAACACACACAAACACCCGGCAGGAAGATCCTGGACCTCTGTACTAATGCTGCCAGGCAAAATGGCCATAAACACGTCCACTATTATTAGGTGAGGGCAAAAATAAAACACTGATCGATATATTTCAAAATATGTTCAGTAAAAAAACGGTCACTAGAGATCTTCTGAGAAAAAAAGCATCCCATGGTCAAATGATTTTCAGGAAAATTTGTGTGCTGTGTACTATATTTTGCCTTCTCCCGCCTCCACTATATCTGCAGAGATTTACAATTCATTTTGGCAGATTAAAGGCATTAAGAAGTCTTGTAGTAAAGCAATTTGTTTCCTTTCCTTCACTTTCCATTTCCCAAAATATGTGTGGTAGAACACTATGTTATGTTTTTTTCATAAAACATGACAATATTTATGTCTTAGGAGATTCTTTTCCAAGAGCAAACTGAAGCAGGAGCAGCTATGAAAACCAAATTAGGCTTGATTTCTAGATTTGTTACTCAGCAGCTGTATGATTTTGAGGTGACCCTCATTTCTTCATGTGTAAAGTTGGAAGAGTGATAGGCCCTTCCTCATAGGATTAATGGGATAAAGCAGATTTAGCACTGTCTAAAGATCCTGAGGTATCAAGCATTCTAACTGTTGGTATTTGTAATGGCAGTGAACACGGATTGATACCCATAGAAACAGTGTATTCTCCATGGAGATGCAAAATATACTAATGGTTCTAGATTTTAACCCAGCACAAGAATATACATATCAAGATGCTTTTCATTCTAAATTCTCATAAAAGGGGTCAATGGCTTTCTAAAGAAGGAAGTTATGTGTAGTTGAAGGATGTGCTCATTAGCTTCACCTTGAATTTTCAGTTGGGTCACTGGATCCTTATAAATGTCAACTTCCTAAGAGGCATATCCCTGAACTTCTTTGTCTTTTCACTGTAGCAGTAACAACAGAGGTGGCCTCCTTGTCCACTTTTGGCTTGTATTTGTCATGCCTCATGCCAAGGGCCACATCTTCTGTGAGGACTGTGTGGCTGCCATCTTGAAGGACTCCATCCAGACAAGCATCATAAACCGGACCTCTGTGGGAAACCTACAGGGTCTGGCTGTGGACATGGACTCTGTGGTGCTAAACGGTGATTACTGGGTAATTCTCCTTCAAGCTCTCCTTCCAGCAGTACTCTTGATACCGCTTTTATTGTAATCAATGTTGTCATGAAGTACAGTCTTCCCTCTGTGTCCATGGGCTCTGCATTCATGGATTCAATCAACCATGGATTGAAAATATTCAGAAAAAAATATTCAGAAAGTTCCAAAATGCAAAACTTGAATTTGTTACAGGATGGCAAATTTACACAGCATTTATGTTGAATTAGCTACTGTAAGTAATCTTGAGGTGATCTGAAGTATATAGGAGGATGTGGGTTTTAATGCAAATACTATGCCACTTTATACAAAGGACTTGAGTGTCCTTGAATTCTGGTGACCTTGCGGGTGGAGGTAGGTAGTTTTGGATCCAGTCCCTGGTGGATACTGAGAAATGACTGTATTCTTTTCCACAATCTCAGTGGAACAAGATTAGCTAAAGACTCTGGAACTACATTGATAAAGAAAGTTGCTAAATGTTATATACAATGATTAGATAATAGTATTGGGGTCAAATATATTTATGAAATTGAATTTATTAAAGTATATCCCTTCCCTCTGGGGCTTCCCCAGTGGCTCAGTGGTTAAGAACATGCCTGCCAATGCAGGAGATATGGATTCAATCCTGGGTCTGGAAGATCTCCTGGAGAAGGAATTGGCAACCCACTCCAGTATTCTTGCCTGGAAAATCCCATGGACAGAGGACCCTGGCAGGCTACAGTCCATGGAGTCTCAAAGGAGTGGATAGGACTGAGTGACTAAACAACAACAAATCCTTCTCTATACTTAATTTGGCTTCAGGCATCTTCAAACTAAGGCTCCAAGGGACAAAGTCCTGAAGAAGAAAAGTTTTTCTAAGGTTTACTTTCCTTGTTTCTTCCTTTGTTCAGACAGAACTGTGTCTGTGTTCTATAGTGTGTTCCAGTGCTCCAAAATGGCCTGCTCCATAGCACAAAATGCAAACTCCATCACTTGTCTTAACAGAAAAGTGGTTTAATTATTGTTTAAACCCCAAATTTATTACTTTGATTTAAATTAGATAGATAGATAATATAAGTGGGCATATAGTAGCTGGATGAAAAGTATTTGGAATAAGTAATGAATGAATGGAAAAAATTCTAGTGGAAAATTCTGTACCGCATATACTATTTCAGATGCAAAATCAGTTATTTTCATATTTGGTTGTTTTTTGTTGTTGTTGTAAAAAGTGTTTAAAACTTGGTACTGCAGATGATTTGAAGCGTAAAAATAAAGAGACTAATTCAATGAACTTTTACACTCTTTATCCAACTTCAGTTCAGTCACTCAGTTGTGTCCAACTCTTTGTGACCCCATGAACTGCAGCATGCCAGGCCTCCTTGTCCATCACCAACTCCTGGAGTTTACCCAAACTCATATCAATTGAGTCAGTGATGCCATCCAACCATCTCATCCTCTGTTGTCCCCTTCTCCTCCTGCCTTCAATCTTTCACAGCATCAGGGTCTTTTCCAATGAGTCAGCTCTTCGCATCAGGTGGCCAAAGTATTGGAGTTTCAGCTTCAACATCAGTCCTTCTAAAGAATATCCAGGCCTGATCTCCTTTAGGATGGACAGGTTGGATCTCCTTGCAGTCCAAGGGACTCTCAAGAGTCTTATCCTACACCACAGTTCAAACGCATCAACTTTTCCGCACTCAGCTTTCCTTATAGTCCAACTCTTACATCCATATATGACTACTGGAAAAACCATAGCCTTGACTAGATGGACCTTTCAACTCAACTACTATCAACTCATTACTGTTCTATTTGATCTCTAAATACCTAAATGACCTCCTTTACCCTTACAGGATTATTTTAAAGCAAATCTCAGATATATTGATTGCTTTTAAATGACTGAAAATATTTTTACTATACAAAATTATGACAAACTGATTTCTGGGACTGACAGGTGTTTTGTTTTTTTTCTATGTGCTTTTTCACTGCAGCTGGTCTTCGGTCAGACTACTCTTCAACCATAGGATCTGGTAAATTATATCTGTGGTTTCTTCCCTGCCCTTCCTCCCCCACCCATGTCCCTGCCTACAAATCTATATTCTATCTGGCTGTAGCTTTCCTGTTCAATGATATTTGTTAGTGTTCTTTCAGTTGCAAGTGACAGATGGATATTCAAACTAGGTTAAGCATGAAAGAAACTTGATTGACTCATATAACTAGGACATACATGGAGTATGTTGGCTGCAGGCATGATTGGGTCCAGGTTCTAAGGTAAAATATCCTCAGGACTCTGCATATTTGCTTTCTTCTGTTGAGGCTTCATCAAGTGGTTCTTTCAGTGTGGTGGTGTAAATGGCCACCAGCAGATCCAAGCTTATAATTTATCAGTTTAGCAACCATGATGGAAAAAAAGAATACCTCACCTATATTTCATGATAGTTCCTGCAGAAGACCTGGCACTGAGTCTCATTATCTCAAACTGGCTGACATGCCCCCTCCCGAACCAGCTTCTTTGGCTCTGATTGGTCAGCCTGGATTGTGTGCTCACCTCTAGATCTAGGGGTGAGTTTAACCCCAACCAAGTCGCGTAGAGGATGGTTTCTCAAAGTAAAATCTAGGCACTGTTATCAGAAGAGATGAGAGTGGATTCTAGGCTGGCAAAAGCAGCAGACATTCTCCATATGAGCTCTTTCGTTGTTTATTTTTTATAATAATTTCTAGAAAAATCATTCCTAAAACAAAACAAAGCAAAACCAAGTGCTGTCTCCGCAGACAAAGGCTGCTCCCAGGACTTCTACGCAGATCATCTGTCTCTCCGCTACCCTCTGGAGATTTCAACAACCTCAGGGAGGCTGATGTGCCACTTCAAGCTGGTGGCCATAGTGGGCCATCTGATCCGACTCTCAATAGAGTCTGTCCAGATTGAAGCCGACAACTGTGTCACCGACTCCCTGACCATTTACGACTCTCTCTTGCCAATCCGGAGCACTATCTTGTACAGGTAGGATGCAGGCACTCTGGTTAGCAAGTGAAAAGAGTTTTTATAACGTTTCTCTTTTGCAATTTCTGAGTTGCCCTTGGATTTTTTTTTAACCATTTTTGTGTATGTTCATGAGGTCAGAGATTGACCCATGCCTTAGTTAGTGCCCCATGGATTAGCCAGAGCCTATCAGACACAATGTTTCTTTTCACTTATAGCATACAAGAATTAAAATCAGTACAATGGGAACTTCAGTCAATAGTTTTGATATATAACAGATTTATGGGGGGTGGGGAACCCTAATTTTACTTCATTACAATCACAGTGAAGGCCATTCTTTCAATAGAATGTTTAAATATGCTCTCCTCCAGGGGATCTTCCTGACACAGGAATTCAACCCACAGCTCTATGTCTCCTGCATTGGCAGGTGGGTTCTTTACCACTAGAGCCACCTGGGAAGCCCATTTGAATAAATATTCTACTATGATTACAGAGCTGTAGAAAAATAAAATATTTTCCTGATTATAAAGATAACACAATGTTCATTGTGAAAGTGAGCTCAATCAGAGAAAATAATGTCAATTATTTTGCATTTCCATTACCCAGAAAAAAAATGTTATATTTTTGCATATATTCTTTCATTCATACATATACATTATTCTACACACACATATATATACATATCTTAGTATTTTCTACTTACTAGCAGACATCTTTTTGTGAGTTTTTAGTAGTTTGGCAACCTAGTAATGTCAGTTAGGCTTTATTAAGAATTTGCTATTTTTACTGCTTGTGCTAAAAGACATATGAATTATCTTATCATTTTTAATAATGTTTATGCATGTATAGAATAATATTTTTATAAGTCTTATTTATTCATATTTTGGTGGTGAATGAACATGTTAAAAATTCAGTGTCTAAAAATTTGTAATGAAAAATATTTGTGACTAATTCTCATCCCTCAATCATTGTTATTGGTTTCTTTTCACTATTTCCAGACACATTTAGTTATAATCTCATTTAATCCCCATCACAATGTTATAAGGAGTCTACTGTTATTATTACTGCCATTTAAGAGTTGTGAAACTGGCATTTATGAATAATTAGTTACTTCATTGCTCAGTTAGGTGATAGAGCTAAGTTTTGAACCCAGTTTTCCCTGGTGAAGAGCTATTAAATACCCTTCAGGTATACCTGTTTGCTCTCAAGGAAGGTCCAGTGACAGCCATCCAGGAGAATTCTCCAGTAGTCGCTGAATAAAAATTTCTGTACTATATCAGCTCCTCTCCAACTGTAGTGCCCTGTGGCAACTAACCGATGAAGACCTGGATGGCAGGGTCCAAGACATAAGAATGCAGATGGCCCAAGAAATGTGCAGAATTAGTGGCGGATGAAGGTTCAACCCTCAACAACCTATTATTTATGTGCCTCTGTGTTATTTGGTTTCAGAATTTGTGAACCTGCAAGAACATTAAAGTCTTTTGTTTCCACAAATAATCTCATGTTGGTGACATTTAAGTCTCCTCAGGTATGGAGGCTGTCAGGAATTCGGGCATATTTTGAGGTCATTCCAGAACAAAGTAAGTCTTTCCCAGTTGAGATAATTTATGAGAAATATTTGTTTTGATAAGATACTCCAGTCATATCTCTCCTGAGGCTGTGTTGTAATACTAGTTGCTTTAAGGCAAGACCCTGAGTCAGGATCTGGTCAGAAGAGGGAGATCTTATTAATTATTCTAACAGAGAGGATTTAATATAAAGAACTGTTAGCTCAGTGTAGATGTGTAAAAATGGGTATCTCAAAAGGCAAAAAAAAAAAAATCCATAAAAACACGAAAACGAAAAGACTGTAAGTTATCATGGATGTAACACATGTAGGAAGCAACTACTGCTGGTAGATTTTGGGGAACAAATAAAAGCAATTGGATTGATTACAGTTTAGGACTTGGAGGAGGGGGTCTGTGGAATGGCCTCTGAGGAGGGGGTCATGCCTAGCTGGTGTTCATGTCTATGATTTCAGAGGCAAGTGTTCATTAACTTTGGACCCAGGCCTTTGAGGGGAGGGTGCCAGACAGCTGAGTTGGCATCTTTGAGGGAGACACAATAAAGTGGAAGCTGGAAAACTGCCAACAAGATTGATTCTGCTACAAGAAGGAGGAGAACCTGCAGGGGTGAAGCAGCATTGCTGGGGTGACACTCCCAGAAATAAGAGACAGACACAAGTCTTGCTCTTCCTCTCCAGATTTCTAGCCTCTCTTTAGCACCCCTTACTGGCAGAGCCTGTGTACTGCCTGCTAAGTTGCTTCAGGCGTGTCCGACTCTGCAACCCTATGGGTTGTAGCCCTCTAGTCTCTTCTAGACTAGAATCCATGGGATTCTCCAGGCAAGAATACTGGAGTGGATTGTCATGCCCTCTCTAGTGGATCTTCTCGACCCAGGGATTGAACCTGCATCTCTCATGTCTCCTGCATTGGCAGGTTTTTCTTTCTTTTTCTTTTTTTTTTTAGCCACTAGTGCCACCTGGGAAGCCCTCTGGCAAAGTCTATCAGGGTGTAAAAAAAGAGAGAAGTTTGCAGAGTCCCAGACCAGCCTTGCAAAGCGGAGAGGGATGGGTTTGGAGCTGAGGGACAATAGCTCAGTAGAGCACATTCTTTTGTGAATTCTCATTTACAGTAATGCACATGAGTGCCAGGCTTCCCAGGTGGCGCTAGTGTTAAAGAACCCACCTGCCAATGAAGGAGACATAAGAGATGTGGGTTTGATCCCTGGACCAGGAAGGTCCCCTGCAGGAGGGCATGACAACCCGTTCCAGTATTCTTGCCTGGAGAATCCCATGAACAGAGGAGCCTGGCAGGCTACAGTCGTAGGGTCACAAAGAGTCAGACGCAACTGAAGTGGCTTAGCATGCATGCACATGAGTATCATCCTAGAAGGTGCTTGTGATGCAAAACCCAGAGGTTTTCTAGTGAGCAAAAAGTGACCTTTCTCTTCATTCTTCTCTTTTTGATTTGGGTTGAAATAGTCAAACTGAACAGAATGAAAAGAAACTCACTGAAACTTGAATGTTTTTGTAACATTTTTTGCCTTGGAAACTGCTCAAATCTTACAGGTCATGTTTTGCTTACTTCTTTATGAACATCAGAGACTTCCCTGGTGGCTCAGATGGTAAAGCATCTGCCTACAATGTGGGAGACCTAGATTCAATCCCTGGGTTGGGAAGATCTCCTGGAGATGGAAATAGCAAACCATTCCAGTATTCTTGCCTGGAAAATCCCATGGACAGAGGATCCTGGCAGGCTACAGTCCATGGGGTCACAAAGAGTCGGACACTACTAAGCGACTTCACTTTTACTTTATGAACATCAACAGAAAGATGAGAAAGGGAGATGGGAGTAAGAAGGGAAGAGAATTGGGCTTAAATAGATGGTGAGAGCTACAGATCCATCAATATTATAGGGCAGTGGCTCATTTTGGTAAATTTTTACAAAACTGAATGTAAACTTAATTTATTGAATAAAATTGAACTAGATATTTGAGATATTGTTTCTTTGAAAGTTATCTGTAACTCCAAAGTTTTAAAAACAAGAATTATAACAGAAATACGGTACTGGAATTTGTCTGTTCACTCAAAATATACTTATTGAATGTCTGTTGTATGCCAGAAACTACTTAGGTGTTAGGGAAATAATAAGCAAAATAGATTAAAAAAAATCAGTGCTCTCAGGCAGCTTGTATTTCAGCAGAAAGATGACTATATCAGTAAGAATAGACATTTAGATTGTCTTAAAGAGTATAACATGTTATGTAAACTGGGTATACTCTTGAACATCAAATACACACCAGTTTGAACGAAATTAACTCAGAGCTTTAGAAATATATATTTATAGTGCTGTATGTAAATATATATATATATATATAGGGTTAATATTTTAATTATAGCTCAATACAAGTGGAAGAAAAAATATATTTAAACCATGTTTTCCAAAGAAAGGAATAGCATCCTATAGATCTATAACCAAATAAATCATTTGAAAACAAGTGTAGACTTTGAACAGTATAGTAACTATATATTCTAGGGTACTATTTCTTTTTAAAAAGTAGCTTAAATTTCAAAGTATTTATTGACCAAGTAAATGTGTATTTATAGTTAAAGAAATGTATGCTATCTATTTCTCATAATTTCACAACCGCAAATCACTGTGTGTTACTGGGTATTTTTTTCAGAATGTGAAAACACAGTGTTGGTCAAACAAATCACTGGTTTTGAAGGAAAAATTTCAAGTCCATATTACCCAAGCTACTATCCTCCGAAATGCAAGTGTACCTGGAAATTTCAGGTAGCCTAGTTTTTTCACTAACTTAGAAAAATATTGTTATCCTATTCTTAGTAGCAATTTATCTCTGAATTTAATTATACTGATTGTTTAAATTATTGAAAAGAATGTTAGTTTTATAATATTTAAGCTTTATTAAAATATTTTACCTACAACATGCAAGTTTGTTGTAATTTCAACTTGTTGCCCACAATTAACTCTTGTTTGCAACCTGGAGCTTATTTGTCCAGTTTCTTACTTTGTTTGTATTAAAAGATGCAGGCTTTCCTGGTGGCTCAGATGGTAAAGAAACTGCCTGTAATGTGGGAGACCAAAGTTTGATCCCTGGGTTGGGAAGATTCCCTGGAAAAGGGAATGGCTACCCACTCAAGTATTCCAGGGGCTTCCCTGATGGTGCAGATTAAAAAATGCAAAGACATTAATAGGATCACACAACTTATTTTATTATGATAGAGCTCATATTTTTATTAATTTTTAATTACTTCATCAGCAAGAATAAATTAAAAAATAAAAATTAAATTAAGCAAGAAATGGCAACCCAGTCCAATATTCTTGCCTGGGGAATCCAATGGACAGAGGAGCCTTGCAGGCTACAGTCCATGGGGTTGCAAAACGTCAGACACGATTTAGTGATTAAAACAAACAAAAAACATATATATCATTGTATAAACAAATCAGTGCAAATTTATATGAAATACATACAACTCCTTCTAGTACTAGACAGCGAGTCCCTGGTTTTTGTTTGTTTCTCTGTTTGTTTTTAAAATCTCAGTTTGTTACCTATTTTTCTTTCTTCAACTTAATATTCATGTAGAGGGAGATAGGGCAAGGTGTCACCTTGCTTTTCCAGCATTTGCACATGAAGTCATTTTTGTGAGACCATGAGATGTAGATATTGGATGTAAGCAGCAAACACTGTCTAGTTTGTATTCATTCAGCATGTTGTTATTAAATGCCTGCTATGTGTCAGGCAGATTTCTGGACACTAGGATCCATGAAGTCTGACAAACACACACACACACACATACACACACACAAGCTCTGCTCTCGTGGAATTCACTATAAAGTAGAGGGAGACTGGTGACAAATAAACAAGTAAAATGTTTAGAGGTCCATATAGTCAAAGCTATGGCTTTTCCAGTAGTTATGTGTCGATGTGAGAGTTGGACATAAAGAAGGCTGGCGCTTTGGAATTGTGGTGCTGGAGAAGACTCTTGAGAGTCCCTTGGACTGCAAGGAGATCAAAGCAGTTAATCTTAGAGGAAATCAACCCTGAATATTCATTTTAAGGACTGATGCTGAAGCTCCAATACTTTGGTCACCTGATGCGAAGAACTGACTCACTTGAAAAGACCCGGATGCTGGGAAAGATTGAAGGCCAAAGGAGAAGAGGGTGGCAGAGGATAAGATGGTAGGATGACATCACCAACTCAATGGACATGAGTCTGAGAAAACTTCAGGATATGATGAAGAACAGGGAGGCCTGGTGTGCTGCAGTCCATGGACTCTCAAAGGATTGGACATGACCAAGCAACTGAACAACAGTGACAGAAATGTTTATAGCGCATTCCATGATGGTAGAATGCTGTGGAGAATGAAGCTGGGCAGGGGCTTTGTAGCGGAGTGGGGGTAGGGGTGTGAAAGGTAGGAAGTCAGGGATTTGTTGTCTCAAATAGGATGATCAGGGGAGGCCTCGCTGACAAGCGCCATTTGCACAGAACCCTGAGACACAAGGGAACTAAGCTGGTGTGTGCCAAGGGCAAAGGGAAAAGCTGAGGCAGAGGCTCCCAGGCAGGAGCCTGCTTACTGCACATGTAGGATTTGTGCAAGGTCATAACCATTAAATGCTAAAATCATTTTATTATACCCAAATCTGTACTTGGTGTCAATGTCCTGCCAGCATGCATCCTTAAATTATTTTTTAATCATTATCATAAACATTTAAAATATATTTAAGACATAAAGGTGCTGAACTCTGGCTCACTGCCAGATTCTCAGTGCCTCAGGGAAGCAGAAGCTCAGAGCCTCAGATGGCTAGCTAGTGTGAAGGTGGGGGAGGCGGGAAGAGGGAAAAAGAAAATGAGAAGGGTTGGGGAAAGAGTAGGGAAAGACATCAAATCTGTCTCTTCAATCCCTTCAATGAACAGTTATCTTCTTTATAATATCTAGAACAAGAAAGGGGCTTCCCAGGTGGCACTAGTGGTAAAGAATCTGCCTGTCAATGTAGGAGACGCAGGAGACACAAGAGACGCAGCTTCCATCCCTGGGTGGAGAAGATTCTCTGGAGTATGAAATGGCAACCCACTCCAGTATTCTTGCCTGGGAAATCCCATGGACAGAGGAGCTGGGAGGGCTATAGTCCCTGGAACTGTGAAGGGTCAGACATGACTGAGTGACTAAACAAAACCTCCAGGCGATTTTGAAATTCCTTTTGAGATAAAACAACTATCAATCCCAAGTATAACTTAAAAGTTCCTAACTGTTGCTGTAATTAAGTTTTGGTTTAAGGTACAAATGAGCATATCAAATCAATGTCTTTTTCACTGAATCAAGGGTTAGAAATGCTGAATAAAAGGAAATCTTTATAAAGAAAAGAGCCTGGAGGTGGGAAATGGGAGCAGGAAATACTGAGGATAAACTTATGGAATGACACCGTTTCCCAGAGATCGTTCTCAGTGTAGAGGTTAAATAAAGCTGTTCCTTCCTTGGAATGCTTTGAGCAGCCACCAATAGCAGCATGAGAGCATGTTTCTGAATGGAAATCATGTAAAAACTAATTTGTCACCTGAAAAATAACTGTGCATTTATTAAAAATGATTAAGAACCAGATGACTTAAGTAACAAAAATACTGACTCAAGCCATGATAAACCTTTTTTACCCAAGAGTTGATTATGTCTTCCACAGTCCTTCTTAGCGCCTGGTCCAATTTTCAGATCTACCAAAGAACAATCAATTCGCTTTGCCAGCTCACTTTCAGCTGAGTTTTTAAGATCTTATTTATCTGAGAAAGCTTAACTCTTGCTCCAACTTAAAGCCCATCTGATTCTTCTCCCACGCTCCCCTGTTCATTCAATGAACATTTGCAGAATGTCTGCTACATGTCAGGCAGGGCACTTGTACAGGCTTGCCTATTAGCAAGGTGACCAAAGTCCTTGGTAGAGCTTTCAGACCACAGAGAAGGGAGATATTAAATCAGAAAAACCAAAAAAGGACTTTGAGGTCTGCTTTTGTTTAGTGTGCTCAGTGGCATCAACTCTTTGTGAACCCATGGATTGTAGCCCACTAGTCTCTCTGTCCATGGGATTTTCCAGGCAAGAATACTAGAGTGGGTTGCCATGTCATTCTTCAGGGGACCTTCCCAACCCTGGGATATAATCCAAGTCTCTTACATCTCACTAGTGCCACCTGGAAAGATCCACTTTTGTCTAGTATTTTAGTGCTTTCAGCACACATACATTTTACCCTTCAAAATATAGCTCTGATGTAGGATAAGATTCTCTAGTTATGGTTTATAGATAAGAAAACAGAAATGGGGGCAAATCATTTGCCAGAAGCCACTCCAATAGCGAGCAATCCACATAGAATTAAAAGGAATCATGCTTCCTCCATAAATAAATTCAGCAGCTCCTCCTTTTCTGAGCTCTTAAAGATGTTCAGACCCTAAAGAAGGCAGAAAGCCAAAGAACTGATGCCCTTAATCTGTGGTGTTGGAGAAGACTCCTAAAAGTCCCTTGGACAGCAAGGAGATCAAACTATTTGATCTTAAGGGAGAGCAACCCTGAATATTCACTGGAAGGACTGATGCTAAAGCTGAAGCTCCAGTATTTTGGTCATCTGATATGAACAGGCAACTCATTGGAAAAGTCCCTGATGCTGGGAAAGATCCAGGGCAGAAGGAGAAGAGGGTATCAGAGGATGAGATGGCTAGATGGTATCACTGATGCAATAAACATGAACTTGGGCAAACTCTGGGAGATGATGAGGGACAGGCAGCCCTAGAGTGCCACAGTCCATGGGGTTGCAAAGAGTAGGACACAACTGGGCAACTGAACCACAACAACAACAAAGATGTTCAGCTTCTCTGTGTGTCACAACAATTAATTATCTGAACATTCACCTCCATCTCTCGTCCATTTCCCGTCCCCCCTGCAAAATGATCAGTTTTGCTTTAGAGTCTCAGAAGCAAAGAAATAAGTTGTCTTTTGAGTTGTTTTTATCACAGATGTTATCAGCCCAACACCCTATACAATTAGACATGTTCTACCAGACATAAGCAGGGATCACCGTGGGCCGTGGGAGTTCACCTCCTCATATCAGATGGGATTCCCAGAAGGAAGTCTCTCTTCCATGCTTCTGTGGCAAGCATCTTTGCTGCAGAATTCTCCAGTGTTCATCTAAAGTTCATCTGAGCTGTGTGTACACAACCATTGGCGAGCTAGGGGTGATTGAAGATAAGACATGTCCTGCTTTCTGTCATCATCTTTGACTAGAGAAATATTTAAACACAGCAGGTCCAGATCAGGAGACTTCCTCCCCTTACTTGGTTAAAGTTCGTAAAGAAAAGGCAGGGCCTGGCAATGGTAATAGAGGGTATAGAACATAGAAGGAGATAGCGTACTTAGTAGATTGTTCATGTTTCTTGTTCATTTGTCAAATTAACTTGCAATGTTTTGTGAAACTGCACTTTGCCCCTCCATTTACCATCACAGTAACATCAACAGCTCCTCCTGGTTAATCTGAGTAAGAAAGTAGAAAGTGTGCCATTCTGTGTCAGTGGAATCAGTGTGCAAGGGGACAGATTTCATTTCACTGTAGACAGGCTTTGTGTTGGGGCGAGGGGGTAGTGGTGCCTATAAATCCATTTTGTTTCAGTGCTCTGAAACTCAGTGAAAATGCCTAAGCAAGTTTCTTGGTGGAGGGTTACAACTGGAATATGTTCTTATGCTGTACAATTTAATTGATTCCTTGAAGAGTTTACTATCTCTTAGTTTGTAACTATTTTTTTTTTTTGTATAGAGAAATAGTCAAATGACAAGTGGAAAAAATGTGATATGTGTTCTCATGAGTCTTACGGTGAATAAAAAACAATCCTGTTGAGTTCCCAACATTGATCTCTACTTGGGACTAGGAAAAGGAGGCCTTCAGAGACGTGTAGGACTAGTTTGGACATGCAGGAGTAGTTCATTTCTTCACCTTGGGAAAGTTACTTGTCTTTGGTTAGTCTAGATTTCTTCTTCTGTAGGGTGGGTATCATACTACCTGCCTAACGGTGATGTTGGGACATTTAAATTGGAGTCATAAAGTACCCAACCCATTTCCTCTCAAAGGTAGGCTAAGGGGGGAAATCTAATATATTTAAATACAGATTAGAAACAAGCACACCACACAGCAAAGATATTATAATATGAAATACGATGACATACTGAAAAACCAAATGTCTGTCAGAGAAATAACAGTCAATGGACAAAATTCATATGTTAAAAGAATGCAAAAGTAAGATTGAAACTTAACTGTTTTTAAAAGACAAAGTGAAATTAAAAAGTGATTTAATAAAGCTGAAAGTAAAAATAGGCAGTTATACCAGACCATGTAAACAGTAGGAAAGCAGGGATCTCAACCTTAATGCCAGACAATACTGAAATCAGGGCATTCAGTGAGAAAAGGAAGGCAATCTACAGTGAGAAGGAGGGCAATCCACATAAGCATCTAAGTAGTACAAGTACTTATGCACCAAAGGACATGGTGTTATTGCTGGTAAAACTCATAGGAAGTACAAAGAGAAGTGGAGAGTGCTTCAGTAAGAGATTTTCCTTTTTCTTGGCTCATGACAGAGACAGTGGGGGCAGAGGTCAATAAATAAGGCTAGGAAGAGTATTAAATCATACAAATAATAAGTTTTGTAATATATGTAAACAGAAATTACCCTACTTTTCAAAATGACCTTGGAGACTTCGTTCATTTGATCACAACAAAATTCTTGGTAAATTAAAAAGTTAAAAACTACACTGCAATAAATAATCTCTTATCTAACTTGGATAGAATTAAAACTTGAAGATAAGGAAGCCAAAATTCTACTCCCTAAACTGTGAGAACTCTCTCTTAATCTCTGGGTCAAAGTGAACATAAAACAAGTATTGTGGCATATCAGATGTGATGTGTGTGTATAGCACACAATGCCGCAACAAGGCCAGTTGTGTTGTGTGTGTGTGTGTGTGTGTGTGTGTGTGTGTGTTCACTTGTGCATGTACCAAATAGGTAACTGCTTCTCTTGTTTGATCTTTTCTGAGAATAGGGATGACTCATTTGCTGCCTTCCAGAATACCAAGGTTTAATATGAAGAGGATATTGATTCATTCTTCTTTTTTCTAAAGAATCAGAATAGTGTCTTAAATAAACTATGTCATTATTGTATCTAGGGAGGAAAGTGTGTACACTTGCTAACAAATGGGTGTTTCAAAGTTGAGCTCATTTACTGGGAGGAAGCAGAAACGTAGAGATGAACTAATGTATCTACTCCAGGTCACCTGGCTCATCACTCTGATGTCTCACAAGCTGCTTCCTAAGCCCTGGGTGGTTCACTTCCATCTCTCTCATGTTCTTCTTAGGTGGGTTTGTTCAGGGGACCAGGTCTACTTCACCAAGTGCCACAGGGCACAAAGAATAAACTGCCTTTAGACAGCAAGCCCAGGGAGTGAGTTCTGAGTAACAAAATCTTAGTCTGAAACATATTCTTCAATTGAACCATTTTTCTGACACTGACTTACCTTTGTTTTTCATAGTCTCCCCTGTCAACTCTTGGCATAGCACTGAAATTCCATAACTATTCAATAACCAAGAAGAGTATGAAAGGCTGTGACCATGGCTGGTGGGAAATTAATGAGCACATGTAAGTGTTTTCCATATGTGAAGAATTTAATGAAAAGCCTTGCCCAAAACTGAAAATACAGGAGTTAAGTAATTTTCTCTAGGTTGCTCAGCTCATAAAAAATTAAGCCAGGATTCATAAATCCCTGTTTCCATCACTGCTCCATGCTGTTGAGCTATGGATATACACACTCCATACTTGGCAAAAATAATTGGCAGATAAACCATTGCAGTCCTGAAGGAAAATAGTAAAGAGAAGCCTTGGTGATTATAAAAGCTAGAAACTGTTAGCCAATTCTGTGCAGTAGGAGAAAGAAACCGAGAGAAATCTAAGTGTCTGGGCTTCCTGAATTGACCTAGTAGGTCCTCACTCTATCCCTTAATTCATTCTTTAGTTGTTCCTACTGTTTATTTGCTTCTAAAGTTGTAATAGTTCTCGTATTAAAAAAAAAATTACAAGATGCCTTGTTTTTGCCAATTAGCTTCTCTGTTTACTTTAAGGATCCTTGTGAAGTTAGCCTGAGAAATCTGTCTGCTGACGCTTCGCTCCTTGCTCTTCCATGAATGAAAGATCTTCCCTTTCTAAATGATTTTCCTGAGCAAACTTCTTCAAGTTTTCTTTAGACTCTTAGACTTTCCAGGAGACCCACATTGGATACTTGGGTTAGGAAGATCCCCTGGAGGAGGAAATGGCTACTCACTCCAGTATTCTTGCCTGGAGAATTCCATGGACAGAGGAGCCTGGTGGACTAAAAGCCATGGAGTCACATAGAGTCAGACACTACTGAGTGACTAACACTTTTCCTTTCATTTTCTGCTTGTTTTAAAGGCTTTCTTGGATCCATTATTAATATGTTGCTTGTATTCCTTTGGAAAGTATTTTTAAGTCAAGAGTCTATTATGTAGGAGGCAGAAGACCTAGGTTCAAGCTGCAGCCCTGTTATTTAGTAGCTATATTAACTAGGGCAAATTATTTAATTGCTTTGACTGTCAGTCTGTAAAATGAGGTAATAGGGTGGAATTTTTTGGTAAGCATTTGCTGAAATGATGCTTATCATACATCCCAAATATATTAGCTGTGATTAATATGATTAAGATCGTTAAGGAAATGACATCAGATGCATAAATACTATAGTATATGCCCCAAGGCTTTAAAGATACTGCATTTTGGTATTTAATTAGAGGTTCAGAACACAAATCTTTTGTAAGCTTATATGCTTAAAGCAGTGCTTTGAAAATGGGATACTTCCCCCACCTAAGTAACAACCCCTACCACCAGGATGTATTGCTGCCAAAATATGGGCAGTTTTCTCCCACAAATACCAGGAAAGCTCTCTGCCCTAAATACTTTTCCTGAAGGGCCAGTTCTTTCCCTTGTCTTGTAGGTTGGCTGAAATCCTATCAGATTCTTTTGATGCTAGCTGTACCCAAAGATTTTAAATGCCAGCCCTTCTCTCGATCAGTTCTCTTTATCAGAAAGGCTCTAATTGAACTAATTTCTAACACTTTGCTGTTAAGTAGCCTAAAGGCTTTGGATCTATAGTAAGGAAGGAAGAAAAAGTAACCCTGATACCAGGCAGCCTGGTGATCCTAAATTTAGAGAACATGGGGGTAGGGTATGAGTGCTCAGGGCAGCTAGAATGCAGTATACAAACCTGAAAAAGGAGCAGCCTTTCCAAAAAGCTTTTGTACAACCAAGTTCCTGAGAGGAAGGCAGCTGGTTTGATAGAAAATGTAAAGGTTTAGTATCTGTTGAACTCCATCCTAATCCTATCTTTTCTTATTTGCTATTTGAACTTTAACAAATTATTTCACCTCTTACATCTCAGTTTTCTTACCTGTCACCCGTCTGTCCATGTAATCTAGCACTTGCTGGGTTTCTCAGTCTCTCACTTTATTTTACATTCATTTCATAAACTACCACTATCAGTTCAGTTGCTCAGTCGTGTCCAGCTCTTTGTGACCCCATGGACTGTAGCACGCCAGGCCTCCCAGTCATCACCAACTCCCAGAGTTTACTCAAACTCATGTCCATTGAATCAGTGATGCCATCCAACCATCTCATACCCTGTTGTCCCCTTCTCCTCCTGCATTCAATTTTTCCCAGCACCAGAGTCTTTTCAAAAGAGTCAGTTCTTCACATCAGAACTACCAGTATGCTCATCTTTGCAAGAAAACTCTAGTAAATGTTAAAATCACTATAAGATACTGATACAATCACTGTGATATTAGAATGCAGGAGTCTGATTCCAAGATGAATACCTAGAGTAGACTCTGGACCCAAGAGCTTGACTCAGCTTTTAGGTGCCTCTTGGATGCTGGCTCCCACTTAGCCAGTTGGGCCCTTGCAGCATCTCATATCCCCAGAGCTGGTATATTCACCCATCAGCTCCTGAACTTCAGCCAAATGCAAAAGATTCTTCCTGAGATATACATGAATGCTTTGAACTGTGGGGCTTCCCTGATAGCTCCGTTGGTAAAAAATCTGCCTGCAATGCAGGAGACCTGGGTTCAATCCTTGGGTTGGGAAGATTCCTTGGAGAAGGGAAGGGTTACCCCCTCCGGTATTCTGGCCAGGAGAATTCCATGGACTGTATAGTCCTTGGGGTTGCAAAGAGTTGAACAACTTTCACTTCACTCACTTTGAGCTGTGAAATGATAGGCTCTTCCCACTGAACAGCAGCATCTGATCCATGGAACATGTGTGGTTCCCAAATGCTTTGGGGACCTGGAGCGATTGCCATTCACAGATTCCAAAGGAGAATGACCCACCTCAAGCCTAGTGTTTATTGGTTCCCTTTAGAAACTTACGTATTTCACCTGGAAAAGTCTTGACCACATAGGGCAGAGCCTAACTTACCATAGGTACCCAATATATTAATGATTATACTTCATGTTCCGCTAACCATAGTGCTCATATAATAAAAATTACTAATAGGAGGGACATTTTCTCCTAACTGATGAGAAGTAAGAAACTGAAGTAGGGAAATATTGCAGATAGATATCACTATTTTGAAATTTTGCCAAGGACAGGCCCTGAAGTTCACCAGAGTTCAGTTTAAAAATATTGAACTGAAATATTGTTGTCTTTTCTTTTAAGTGTTGCTGGAACTTTTTGCATGCCTTTAACTTTAGTTGATGAATTCCACTCTGTTCTGTAGAGAGGTCTGTAGCCAAACAAAGTAGGCAATTCTTTTTTTGTTAGGCAGTTATATTTGCTGAAAGAAGAGAGAAGACAAAGAGATATAAACCCGTATTTCTTCTAATTTTAAGTATTGGTGGGGGAAGTAACAGGTAATAGTGTTTAGGGCACTGCTATAGTTTTATTTAGCAGGGGAGAAAATCTAGGGGACAGAAGTGACTCAGTCACAATCACTTAGCGTAGGACGGATGATTACCTCAGTGCTGCTATAAGCATCTCTGTTTACGAAGCTCAACTGACAAAAGTATCAGTGAGTTTGGTCCACAAGCAGTTAACAGTCTCATACTGTGTGCCCCCAACCCTTGCTGGCAGGTACTGTGGCTCCTACATGGATCACCAGACGATTTTCCGAGTGCCCAGCCCTCTGGTTCACGTTCAGCTGCAGTGCAGTTCAAGGCTTTCGGACAAGCCGCTTTTGGTGGAATATGGCAGTTATAACATCAGTCAACGTAAGACGAAGATCAGTCCCTTAAGAAACCAGAAAAGGTTAAACAGAGGCCAACATTTTATGGCTCTAAACTTTAAGATTTTGAGGAATGGAAACTGCTTCTTTACTTCTGCTACGACTAGCATACTTTTATAATAATATTTAAATAAATATATAGTAGAAACAAAATATATGATAAATAATACATACAATTATGTAGTTATTCTACTGAACTTTAAATTATAGAAGAAATAATATAATTGCTTGTTATAATTGAAAAATAGTTTCTTACATTATTCCTGAAATATCAGACAATTTCTTGACTCACTGTTCTTCTTGCTATCCATAATTTTTTGTAAATATGAGGTTTATGCCATCATTTGGTGGATTGAAGAGCGATAGTTGCAACTAACTGTGGCCTCTGATACATAGGGAGAGCTGGTCGTTCAAGGAGAGTCCAAATGTCAACCTTCAGAATGCTGAACTTCACACTGAGAACCGCTGGAACTATGGCCAGGAAGTGGTCAGCAGAAAAGGCAATGTCTGAGGGAAGTCATTAGTGCTGGAGAGAGTAGACACTGACTCAGGAAATTCACAACCTGATTCAGAAGTGGGGAAAGTAAGGGCTAATCACTTAGGAATCCATGAGGTGAAGACTTGAGAGAAAGCTCAGTTAGACTCTTCCATCTCTGCCAATACTAATATATCTCCTTGTGGATTCAGAATATTACACTTCTGAATATCAGAATATTACAATCACAGTGAGGGTACAGGTAAATAGTAAACTATCTTATTTTTAACTATTTTTTTTTGAACAATGAATGTTTTCTAGGAACTCATTCTCCCCATTGTGTGCTATTGAGACAGTGGTTGACCTGACCATAGGTACCATAGACTAGGTAGCTTATAAAGAACAAAAATTTACTTCTCACAGTTCTAGAGGCTGGAAGTCCAAGATCATGTTCCAGCTTGGTTGAGGGAGGACCAGCTTGGTTGAGGGAGGACCATCTCTGACCTCAGACTTCTCATGTCCTAGAGTGATGGAAGGAGTGAGGATGGGCCCATTAGTGAAATACAGGCACTCATCTCATTCATGAGGGCTCTGTGTTCATCATTTATCACCTCTCAAAGGCCCCATCTCCTCCTACCATCACCCTGGGCATTAGGATTGCAACATATGAATTTGGGGGGTGAAGAACACAGTCCTTTAGACCATGGCAGAGAGAAAGCATTCATTATTATTATCATGTTTAGCTACAAGCCCAGGAGTAAAGATTCTGGGCCAGGCAGCAATGAATCTTTGATGAGTAGGCTGGCTGAAGTGCATTAGGAGTCCTGAGTTTTGAGAGCAGTTGTTAATCTCTCTAGGTCCAACTTTTAAGATGAATGATTACTAATATTTATGGTAGAGATCACTTGAAAATGTAATTAAATGCACAGCCTCCACAGAATAATGTATCTGATCATAGAGGATTCAGAGACACCAGAAAGCCATTTAAATTCCCCAGAGACTCATTCTGAGCCTCCTAGATTCAAAATCACGCTCCAGTTTTCTCTTTCTTTGAGTCTGGGATAAAGCCAAAACTCACATCCTTGCTGAGTCGAAGATAGAGGTGTGGGAGTTTGATTGTACACGGTGACCTGGATGCAGTGTTGACTCAGCTTCTCATGGATTCGTTTGCTTTCTTTGCTCTCTTTAAATTCTCCCTTTTGCTCTTTCAATTATCAGCTATAGCTTTGCTTTGATGGGGAAATTGTATTATTACTATTGCCACAATGCTACTCATGTCAGTTAGCAACTCACATTTCTTTGTTAATGTGTTCTGGTGTGTTTTAGGGACCCACACAAGATTTCCTGTTTTTTATTGTCTCTAGCCTGTCCTATTGGATCTTTTAGATGCTCCTCTGGTTTGTGTGTCCCTCAAGCCCAGCGATGTGATGGAGTAAATGATTGCTTTGATGAAAGTGATGAACTCTTCTGTGGTGGGTATTCAAGCTTTTATTATGACTTTTCTTAAGAATAAGTAGCCTGCCAGGAACATTGTTGGCGCTGATACATATCCTGGTCTTTGGAGCTGTTATCTATTGCCACATAACAAACTCCACCCCACACTCCCAAACTCAGTGACTTATGATAATCACTTGTTCTAGATTATCCCTCTGTGGGTTGTCTGCAGTATGATTGATCTAGGCTGGACTCAGCTGTGTGTCATTACCTAAGCTGTGGGTCCTCCTGAGCTTTGTTCTTCTCAGGATGGAGTTCAGTCTACTTCTCACGGTTCTTTTCCTCATTGAATTAGTGGACTGGCCACAGCAGTGGTAGAAACAAAGGTGGGGTGGCCAAAAATACAAGTTTCCTCTTAAGTCCTGGGCTTGGAGCTGAAACACTATTACTTGTGTCATATTCCATCAGTCAAATAGTGAGGCCATAGTCAAGGGGCAGGGGAGTTTATTCTTCACACTTTGGGACCATGGCAAAGGTGGAGGTGCATAATACTATTATAGGGAGTGAAGATCTGTGGCTAATAATCCAATCTACCACAATCTTAAACATGATCCCATTTTAAAGCACAAATCTTTCCTCTAGAAAGAAGTTCAGAATCTGTGGAGAAGTAAACTATTTCAGAATGCTCGTTTATGGAGTACAGATGTTGAAAATAAAAAGACTTTTTTTTTTTTACCTGTATAGTTTACATCAATATCACACTGGTGATAATTAAATGGTAGAGTATTGGATACTATTATTTTGGGCAGAGAATCTCTGATTTGGTTTTTCATTACTATGTGCACATCATTTCTGAATCTATCTCCAGTTTTAGGGAGCAATACAGGGAGAAGAGTTCACCAGACCATATGATGCCACTGGTAATACTTTCTCCTAAAGATCCAGAGTTTGGAACTTCCCTGGTGGGCCAGTGGCTAAGACTCCATACTTCCAATGCAGGGAACTCTGATTCATCCCTGGTCAGGGACCCTGATGCCACATGCTGCAACTAAAGATCAAGTGTGCTGCAACTAAGGCCTGGTGCAGCCCCAATAAATAAACAAATATTAAAAATAAATGAAAATCCAGAGTTTAATGCAATTGCTATGGTGATGCTATTTAATCTTTTTCATATTTTAAAGAAATATAAATAACTGAAAACTTATGTCCATAAAAAATAACCTGTGACCCTACACCTTTTTTTAATTGACAAAACAAAATAAAACCCTCTTAACCTAGGCTTCATTAACAATTTAAATCTATAGGAGCTTCTATTTCTTAAGAAAATATATCCCATTATATAGGGATTGAGGTTGTTTTTGTTTTTTATGTTATTATTCCCCATTAATGCATCACTTGATGCTCCAAGTGAAAGTGACTATTGTTACTTTGTAATAAGAACTGTGCTTTAGTAATCATCATTTCTCATCATGCCATGTTGTGAGCTGTTCTCTAGGAGTTGACTAGGTTACCAGCTACTCTCAGGGTAGATAAATGAACTATTTCAGGGCAGAAATGTCCTTCTTTCTGCTCCCCTCAAGATGCACCTCTGAAAAAACAAGAGCAGATAGTACAAATAATGACTTCTCAAAAAAACCAGAAATGTCTAAGAACTTACACCTTCTAAGAGTGCTCGCCAATACGTTGTATCTGTCACTGGTTTAAATGAAATTCCTGAAAATATTCCAAAGAAGAAAAATTATAATAGATTTATACTGGTATTTCCTAATTTAGGAAATGAATGTCTCCAGGGTAAAATAATTTTAAAAAGAATTTTCCTTACCAATAGACTACAAGTCTGTTGTTACTTAAGATCTCACATTCATTAATCTATTCAGTAAACTTTTAGTGAGCACCTACTATTTGATCAGACTTCCCTTGTGGCTCAGGGGTAAAGAATCTGCCTCCCAATGCAGGAGATTGATCTCTGTGTGAGGAAGATACCCTGGTGAAAGAAATGGCAACCCACTCCAGTATTCTTGCCTGGAAAACCCCATGGACAGAGGAACCTGGTGGGCTACAGTCCTTGGGGTCACAAAAACGTCAGACACAACTTAGCAACTAAACTACAACTATTTGATCAAGCACTTGAAGCACAGAGATGAGTGAGATAAAATCCCCAGTCTCAGGACACTCCATCTTGTTTGGGAGTGTAAACAAGTTCAGTTTAGCCAACAGCTTATGATTCTTATTTTCCTTAAAATCTTATGATCCATTTAATTGTAATTAAATAAACCGCCAAAATGTAATACATTTACGCACAGCGAAAGTCAGACAGATCTGACAAACTCAACGTACAAAGAATTACACCAAAGCTTAAACATCTACTTTTCCTCTTGGAGCTGTCAGTTTTGAGAAAACACACATTTTATTTTGTTTAAGTCATCTTAACCACTTGCGTGTTTCCAGGGGTCCCGCTGATGTCTCAGGCTCACCATCTTCTGCCTGTTCTCCTTCTAGTGACTCTCAAGCCTGCCTGCAACGCCAGCTCCTTCAGGCAGCACAGCACTCTGATCTGTGATGGCTTCCAGGACTGTGAGGACGGCCAGGATGAGCAGAACTGCACTCATAGTGAGCAGGAGTGCTCTGCGCTCTGCTGTTCTCCCTAGCACACTCTTCTTTTTCTTTTTTTCAACGTTCCCATTTTATTTTATTTTTATTTATTTTAAATCAATTTATTTACTTTCACTGGAGGCTAATTACTTTACAATATTGTGGTGGTTTCTGCCATACATTCACATGAATCAGCCATGGGTGTACATGCCTAGCACACTCTTCTAAGCCAAAATCAAAGCATCTCTGTTGAGCGAGGGCAATCGACTTGTTCTAGTTTCCCTACCGAAAGTCTTGGGTCCCAGGAATCCTCCTGGGCCCAGATAAAATGGATGAGTTGGTCACTAATTGGGGTGGAGTCTACACGTGTATGTGTGGAGAGAGAGAAGGAGAAAGAGAGAGAGAGAATACTGGAAGATTTTCCTTGCTGATGTAATTTTAATGCTGCTCTTGACTAAAGTATACTGTGGATCTGATATAGAAGGATGTACCAGATACCATGATTGGGTATAGTCTATTTAGCCCCTACAAAAACACACACAGCCAGAGTTGTGAACAAATGTGCTGTATATTCTCAAAATCTGTCCATTTCCCCCTCTAATGGTATAAAAGGACTGAGTATGATTTTTGCTTTAAAATTTTCTTGGAGAACAAGACAAAGTAACAGCAAAGAGGTCATAGTTAAGCCACTGATACAGCCAACTGCTTGGCGTCTCCCCTACAGTGGAAGAAAGGAGAGGCTTGTTGGATTGATTCTCAGCTAGTGCCAGCCTGCCTTTCAGTGGCTCTGCTGAGACACAGGGACAGGACACTGTGGGGCTGCTTCAGTTCCCTCTGCCATGTGCAGCAAATACTGACCCTGAGGCTAGGTCATCCTTGGTGGACAGAGCTCAGTGTCACTCACTCAAATCAGTCTCTTCTTTTGTTCATTTTTAGGTATCCCATGCAACAACAGAACTTTTAAGTGTGGCAATGACGTTTGCTTTAGGAAACAAAATGCAAAATGTGATGGCAACGTGGACTGTCCGGATGGAAGCGATGAAGAAGGCTGTAGTGAGTAAAACACGTTCCTTCTGATCTTTTGTATTTCTCCCTCAGTCGACCTGGTTTTCATTTGCATTTCATTCTTGGTATAGTTCCCTGGGCAGAAGTTGCCACAGGCCAGGGAAGGACAGTAGATACTGGTGAACTGAATCTGAAGTGGTTTCTCAGAATTAAAAATTCTAGAGTGAATTCTTTGATTCTTTCTTAATTCTTAAGAATAAGAAATAATTAAAAATGGTTTTTCTTCTTTATTTTCTGCCTTCTTTCTTGAGAATAAGTATTCATGCACTAGGTGTTTACATGGAGAACGTTCACTTTCTAATAACCCTAATCAAGGCATAAGCTCTTAAATAAAAAATATATATATGAGAAAAGAAATAGGTACTGTAATACTGTGGATGATTTTATTAATTATGCCTTATGTTGTGATCAGTGTCAAGAGCTGATTCTTTCTTTATCTATGACCTGAGAACTGTAATCTGCCATGTGTTATTATTAATCACGTGATCTCTAATTGGCCATGCGCCAACATATTAATTATGTATCTGTCTCAATACTATTTACAATGGAAAATAATTGTTTTGATACCTAGTTTTCTTTCTTAACTAGGTTTTCATTTGTTTTGGACTTACAAATTCTCTCCCAAATCAACACAATTTCAAGGACACTCTCAACTCGGTTGCTTTGGGGACTAATCTTTCTTCTCTACCTAACAACCTGAACTCCACAGCTGTTTTTATCAGTACAGCTGTTCCTAATAGGTCCCTTCCTCCCCTCATGTGTGTTACTGTACAGAGACTGCATCAAGGCCTGTTTTCAGGAGGGAGGTAGTGGTCTGTTGGTGCTGGTTTCAGACAGACCCACGTATTGACTCTCTAGGTAAGCAGGGGCCTTCCAGTTGCTTACCTGGTTAGTTACTTCCCCACCCAAACTGAGTGCTTGGCTTTTCTTCCAAGTCTGCCTGTAACTCATGGGATCCCCTCCTCTCCTAAAGCCTGCAGCAGCAGTTCCCCCACCCTCCACCGCATCATCGGGGGCACCGACACCCTGGAAGGGGGTTGGCCGTGGCAAGTCAGCCTCCACTTCGTTGGATCTGCCTACTGTGGCGCCTCAGTCATCTCCAGGGAGTGGCTCCTCTCGGCTGCCCACTGTTTCCATGGAAGCAGGTAGAGCATCTCAGTTCTTACTCTGAAGTGACCACAGACCACAGAGCTTCTCTGACATTATGGGAAGAAGCTTGCATTTGGATCCATTCAATCAATTCAGTTGGTCGTTCTTAATTTCGATTTGTTTCTGTGACACCAATTGTATGCCGAATATTCTTTTTAAGTATCACTGGCTTAAACAGGGAAGGTTGCAAAAGCGTATCAAGAATGAATAGGCTTTTACTAGGCTGAGAAAATAAGATAGTGCTTTCAAGTTGGAAGGAATTCTATGGGAATGTGTGAAGACTGTGGAGTGTAGGTATGTGTGGAGCACAGCACTGAGGGATGACTGGAGGATGGAGATCGCTATTCAGGGTGTGAAGGCAATGATTCTGTATCCAGTTTCCAGTGTGGTGGTGGGGAGGGTTCCCACACCCCCGAGCAATTGTCTGACACCAGCTAAGTGTCCTGTAATTCAACTCAGTTCTGACTTTGTCTGCCCAGATAGACAGATTAAGCACCTTAGGGGCTCAGTCTAACAAATCTACTCCCCTCCCCCCAATTCAGACACCAGTAGAAAGTCCAGGTTGTCACCTGCAGTTTTGACTGACCGGTTATAGAGTATAGGTTCCAGTGATCCCCTCCTTGGATTTTACTAATTTGCTACAGCAGCTCACAGAACTCAGAGAAATGTTTCACTTGCTGGCTTGCCAGTTTATTATAACCAGATACAGTTTGGGGAGAGCCTGATGGAAGACATACATAGGGTGAGGTATGAGACAGAGTGCAGCTTTCCACACATGGACAGTATTCCCAATCTTCATGTGTCTACCAATCCGGAAGCTCTCCAAACCTTTTGGGCTTTTATGGAGGCTTCCTGACACAGGCACGATTCACTGAATCATTGATCGCTGGACACAGATTCAATCTCTAGCCCCTTCAGCCTTAGTTGCAGTCCCAAAGTAATCTCAGTAACATAACAGAAGACACTTTGGTTCCTCTCATCACTTAGGAAATGCTACGAGTTTTAGGAGCTCTGTGCCAGGAATGGAAGGATGACCAAATGTATATTTTTTATTATAAATCACAATTTCACAGAGGAGGATCACAAACAAGTCCTTTAGGGTGATTGTCGGGAGGGCTTTGTCTGACCTTACCGATGGGATTATTGTGGGCCAGACATTCTCCCCACTAAGGGTGAAAGGAAAGCTCAGACAACAGCTTCACTTAAAATGTAACCTTATTTGGAACCAATTGAATCCTAGGTACAAAAATAGTATCAGTTATTTCTCACTTAGAATTTTTAAAAGTCTTTCAATGAATTTATACAATTAGAGCATTTGTTTCTCCTGGAAATTACAGGATTCATGTTAATGACTGAAATGGCTGTGCTTCTGTTCCATCACTAGTCTTTTATATGACCCTTATATGACCCTTAATACTCCCCTGGGTCCCTGTACTGCCTGTGAGATTAGGGGCCATGCACTTTTGGATCTGTCCTTAGTTTTCTTCCAAAGCGTCCACATTCTCTTCACTCTACCAGAGCAAGGCTGCTGTGCTGGTGGAGATTACAAAGCCCTCATGGCTTCATGCCAGTCCACTGGGGGGCTCATAGGGAGTGGGGCCCTGTGAATAGTCAAGCTTGAGCAGTTAGAGCAGCAGTCTTTAAGGCTTCTGGAAGTTCGCCAAAAGAAATTTCCTTAAATTCCTGCTTGGACCACTTTGATTTCTAATCTGTCTTGGTATCATTTGAACTTGGTAAAAAGGTCCCCAGACCACTGTCTTACTGGCCCTGTCTGTCTCCGTCAAATATCACTGTCAGCATGAATAGGGAGAGGGTACCAAATAGATTTCAGTCACTAACAATCTTGATTTGTGGGTAGTTCCTGAAATACCGATGGCAAGAAAATTTCTAGCATGTCCTTAGAATTCACTAAGGAAATGTTCTGGAACCGAGCACTCATCCACCAGCCCTAATCTACCTTACTTCATCTTTGGTTTTACTAGGGAGACAAGGGAGGCTCAGAGGCAGAGTCAGTTACTACAACAGGGAGTGAAATTCAGACCTCCCTTCCCACAGCCCCTCTCTCCCTGTGGAGTGCTCCTTCCAAACCGTGTATGGTTCTTCAAGCCTCTGACTTCTTGCTTCATTCCTTTTGTACCAGGCTGTCTGATCCCACACCGTGGACTGCGCACCTTGGAATGTATGTGCAAGGGAATGCCAAGTTCGTCTCCCCAGTAAGAAGAATTGTGGTCCATGAATACTATAACAGCCAGACCTTTGACTATGATATTGCCTTGCTACAGCTCAGTGTGGCCTGGCCTGAGACCCTGAAGCAGCTCATTCAGCCAATATGCATTCCTCCTGCTGGCCAGAAAGTGCGCAGTGGAGAGAAATGCTGGGTGACCGGCTGGGGGCGCAGGCACGAAGCAGGTGTGTGTGTCAGGGAATGCCTTCCCCTCCCCTCCAGATCACAGTTACTCGTGTTGATGTGGTGCTTTGGGGCTCATGGAGAGGGTTTTTGTATAAGATCTCATCTGAGCCTTCTAACCACTCTGATAGAGAGACTGAAGGAGAGTATTATAATTCCAGTTTCACAATGCTCTCCCTTTGTCCCCCAAAGAAGTGAGAACTACTTCTTATGGGAAGGTCTATGAGCAAGGCAGGACTGGATAGTACAGGCAGTTTTCAAACTCAGAGGGGTTTGCTATGTTTTCTGCTATATAAGAACATTTCCTCCATATTTTCAGTTTCCTTTTCATTTAAAAATATTGACTCATTTTCAGAAAAAAGAGAAGGTTGCTCATACACAACTTACATGTCAACTCAGAGACAATTGTCTGGAGAATTATGCAAGTATGTCCTTCACGAGGGCAACTGGCCAAGTGGATGAGAGTGAAGGCTGAAATCCAGATTGTCCTCAGTTCCCCAGACTGCAGATTCAGGCCTGGGGGGCAGTCACATCAGCCTAGGAATGGTCCATCAAGAGAGAATGCCATTTTAGAATCCCCCTACCCAGAGGGAGCATCTTTATCATATGCACAAAGGTCAGACTGTATGGCAGGGAAGTCCCCTACATGTGTCCTGCCAAGGTTTTTATGGCTTAGAATTCTAAATACACAGTCAAGAAAAGAATCCAAAACTTTGTGAACATCTCCCCCAGAGGTGAAAGCTGATGCTTTCCCTTGATCTTCTAGTCTTTATCTTGGATTCCCTTATAGTCATTTCTAAGTGCTTAGAACAGGTACATTATCTTTAAATCTTGAACCATATCTTGGCCTTGCTTTGACACTCTCTAAAGATTCACTATGAGCAGCTTCTCCAGGGCTAACTGCCTACCTTTAGTTATTGAACTCATGAAATTCACCACCTGTCTGGGCCTTCTGGAAGAAGGCAGATCACTGCTTGAACACCTATAAACCATCAGGACTGTGCTCAGGGCTTTCATTACATCATTGTATATCATAAGAGGAAAGAGTTTCTTCAACCACTTTATCATGGGGTGTTTTCTTTTCTTTTTTTAAAAAAATCATTCTGCTGACTTTAATGTTTCTAATAGTATTATTAAATATTTACTACACACAAAGAACATTTTTAACATCCATGTAAAGTATAAAACTTTGCATGACGCTGCCGTGTTCCCCAACCTCAGAGGTAGATGTGACCACCACTATAGCTGCCGCACAGCTGTGAGCAGATGCAGGTCACTCCCACACCTTCCCGGGAGCCTGGGCAGCCCGGCACTGCTGATGGATATTTTCTTTACAAGCATGAGTGTGTCAATGGATCATCTTAGCCATATGGGTAAAAAAGGAAGTGAAAGTGCTGTATCCAAACTGTTACGTTTTTATGGCTCCCAGGATACTCCCAGATGTCAGTTATCATGTTCCACTTAAGGGGTCCTCTTGACTCACACAGTCTTAAAAACAGGAGGTAAATGGAGAAGGACCATGGCACCATAGCTCAGATGGTCAAGTCAGACCTTGGGTCTGAATCCTGCTGTATTTTTGCTATTTGTGTGCCATTAGATAAGTCCTTTGGAGAAGGCAATGGCACCCCACTCCAGTATTCTTGCCTGGAAAATCTCATGAACGGAGGAGCCTGATAGGCTGCAGTCCGTGGGGTCGCAAAGAGTCAGACATGACTGAGCGACTTCACTTTCACTTTTCACTTTCATGCACTGGAGAAGGAAATGGCAACCCACTCCAGTGTTCTTGCCTGGAGAATCCCAGAGACCACGGAGCCTGGTGGGCTGCTGTCTATAGGGTCGCACAGAGTCGGACACGACTGAAGTGACTTAGCAGCAGCAGCAGCAGCAGATAAGTCCTTTATCCTCCTAAGCCTCCATGTCTTCATTTGAAAAAAAGATCATAATAGAATTTACCTAAAAAAAAATGTTATAAAGTAAAAGGAGAAAATGAATAAATTGTGTAATAAAGTAAATGTAATCATTGCCTTGGTTTCTACTTCTGTGTATTTTCTAGACAATAAAGGTTCCCCCATTTTGCAGCAAGCAGAGGTAGAGCTCATTGACCAAACCCTCTGTGTTTCCACCTATGGCATCATCACTTCAAGGATGCTCTGTGCGGGTGTCATGTCAGGCAAGAAAGATGCTTGCAGAGTAAGTCATCTTATGTTTTCTTTGTCTAACATGTTGTACTTTCCATAAATGCTTTCATGTTTAATCTACACCATACTAGCAATAACCAGGCAGGTGATTGCCTTAATTCAGATACTAATTATAATCCAACTGTCTGAGATGAGGGAAAAGTGATTAAATACTAATTGGATCTGTAAAATTCATTTTCTAGTCCTCATGTATTTTCCTCCAACAATTAGAGAATGGGGTCAGCATTTATCATTCTGCCATGATTGTCTTATAATCAGAAACTAAAACACATAGCAAGACACACACACACAGTGTTTTAGGATTGCTACCCATTTCCCTAGCAGTGGCTGTGTACCTTCTAAAATAGCAAGTATTTTATTCACTTACTCTTTTGACACACAGGCTGGGGAAAAGAAAACAGGAGTGGGAAAGGTGACTGGAGGCCTCCTGACAGTGATGAAGCTGAAGGTCACCTTTGGGGGGATATTTCTATCAGTCTCAGATTCCAATCTATGCAGATACCTACATGATTACCAAAAAGTGAGCAGATGTTTTAGAGGACGAGCCAGTGCAGGAGACTCGGGTTTGAAACCTGAGTCAGGAACATTGCTTTGAGGGCGGCATAGCAACCACTCCAGTATTGTTGCCTGGAGAATCCCATGGACAGAGGAGCCTGGTGGGCCACAGTTCCTGGGGTTGCTAAGAGTCAGACACGACTTGAGCACACGTGCAGGCAGAGGGCAGAGGAGCTGTTCCCACATCTTTCCATAACCTTAGACACTGTGCTACAAAAACTCATCTTATTATAAAAATCACTTCTTTCTTCTGAACTCCTATTTTGTGGCAAGGACTGTGCTAGGATCTTAACACAAATTCATTGAAATTATTCTTTCATTCACATTTTATAGAAGAGGAAACTGGGGCACAGAGAACCTAAGTAAATTACTCAAGGTCACACAGCTAGTTGAGCTGGGATTTGAACTCTTATCTCTGAAAGTAACTATATTTTGAGTGCTACCTGCAGGTAGTTGGTTATATAGTCCTGTTCTTGACAGCTGCCAGGGTTTAGAGGTTAAATGAGGCTTCACAGTTAAAAAAATTCTAGTCTCTCTACTACTTAGAATTTATCTAATCAGGTTTAGAATTTTGGGGGTGGCATCCAAGGACAAATCTGGAATGCTTTTTATCTTTGCCTCTGAGTAGGCAGCTGTAGGGCTTCCCTGGTGGCTCAGATGGTAAAGAATCCACTTGCAATGCAGGCAGACTGAGTTCTATCCCTGAGTTGGGAAGATCCCCTGGAGAAGGGCATGGCTACCCACTCCAGTGTTCTTGCCTGGAGAATCCCAGGGACAGAAGAGTTGGTGAACTACAGGCCATGAGGTCTCAAAGAATCAAACATGACTAAGCACTCACAAACACCTTTAGCTGAAAATAAAATTTCAGGTTTTATACTTTAAATAATGAACACTGTAGAAATTCTATTTAAACACTGAATTATTTCAGGCTTTATTTTTGGAATTAAGATACCAGAAAGGGCTATCAGGTGAGAGTGATTTCTCTGTAACAACTATCAGCCAATGATCCTTGGGGTTGTATCATTGGACCCTGCCAGCTAAAGAGGGTCTCTTTTCTTTTTTTCCTCAAGGCATGAGCCAACACTGAAGTTGCATGTCATAGAGTTAGAAGTCAGCTAATCCTCCAAGATAACCATGCCTCAAAAGATTATTGTGAAGATTAAATGACCCAAAACAGTGCTTAGCACATACTACCACTGAATGAAAGTGAAAGTCACTCAGTCATGTGCAAGTTTTCTTCTTGACCCCTCCCTTGCAGGATATTGAACACCTTCCAATCTGGGGGGCTCATCTGGTGTCATATCTTTTCATGTTTTCAGACTGTTCATGGGGTTTTCATGGCAGGAATATTGGAGTGGTCTGCCATTCCCTCTTCCAGTGGACCGTGTTTTGTTTGAACTCTCCACTATGACCTGGCCATCCTGGGTGGTCCTGCACAGCATGGCTCATAGCTTTATTGAGTTATGCAAGCCCCTTCACCATGACAAGGCTGTGATCCATGAAGAGGCATAAGGTTATTATGAGGATTCAATGACCCAAAATAGTGCTTAGCACATCCTAGCACTAAATAAGTGTTAGCTATTATTATTACTATTACTACTACTACTATTTTTATTACTGAGGTTTGCTATTTGTTTGGAGGTATGTGAAAGTTGATTCCTTTGCAAAAATCTTCCAATGTTACTCCTGGCCTAAAGAATAAGTTTCTTATGATTAATGTTCCTTTTTGATTACAGGAAAAATAATTCTAAAATGACATTAGAAGTTTCACATTACTTCTTGATACTTCCCCAAACTGCATAGGAATTAGCTAAGAACTCTGTCAGACTGGGAGTTTAAACACAATTCATTAGGCACTTTAATAACAAAATTGACAACTATGGAACAAAAGTGCTTTTTACTTACATTATCTTCTTCTGTAGGGAGATTCAGGTGGACCTTTATCCTGTCGAAGAAAGAGTGATGGAAAATGGATTTTGACTGGCATTGTCAGCTGGGGTCATGGATGTGGAAGACCAAACTTTCCTGGTGTTTACACAAGGGTGTCAAACTTTGTTCCCTGGATTCATAAATACGTTCCTTCTCTTTTGTAATTGTGCAAGTTTGATTTTTTGACTGTGTTTTATGTGACAGATTCTTTTAAAAGGAATGCAATAATTGTCAATAAAATGAGATAATGTTTTTCTTCTGGAAATTTCAGATTGCATATATTTGGTATTTATTGAAAGATAGAAAGATTAATATGTATTTTATTCCAAGAAAAATTGCATCTAGGATACAGCTGTATTCATTCTTAAGGATCAAAAGGCCCTTGATTCAGGAATGGAAGAAAACTAAAGTAACGTCATTAACCAAGCCTCTAAAATAAGATAAGTCTGTGAGATGTTCAGGAATCCACATCTTAATTTATGTTCCTATTCAAGGGCAGATATTTATAAAGATCTAGGTAAATATGATTTATTGAAATAAGTTCCATAAAAAAAAATCATGCCTGATCTTCAGTGTTCTAATGGAATGCATAAAAATTATTCCTTCACAGATGCAAATAAAGGCAAACTCTGTTACTGACAGAGAAAATACCTATAATGTTGTTTTCCAATATTTGGTCTAACCATATCATGGGGACATTTTTTCAGCAATAACATGGTAGTATTGTGTACAGAGAAACCATCAAACAGCTAACAAAACTAACAGTTAGTATTCTTCATTAAAATGATAGAATGAGGCATTGTGGTAGGAGGATTGAAAACATTTACATGGGATTTAAAAAAAATTGTGGCAAGGCTGGCCAACAGTTGAAAGACAGAAGAGTTCTGGTTTTGAAAGGGAAAATTTTTAGAAATCAGCTAACTTTTGATTCTTTTATAAAACTCAAATGGCCAAGATTTTATTTTCAGGGCCTTACAATATCTGGCATAGTTGTAACTCTATAGTACATTCTCAGTACATCACAGTTATTGATTTATTTTGTCCTGATTTAGTGTGTTTTGCATTTAATCTCAGAATAAACTTCTCATTAAAGGAGGCCAGACTTAATAATATCACCAAATAGATAAAAACAGCAGAAATAACAATGATATTATTTTTTTCCCCTGGGATTAAGTCAAAAAAGTAATAGCAATGCTATTTTTTGGTAGGGCTCAAAATAGTGGGACTGGTCTTCATATGACTTCAGAAAATCTTAATGTAACAGCGAAAGAAGAGAGAGCAAAAGGTGTCACAAGCGGGATCAGATAGTGAGACTGAACTCTGAATATGATTTCCCTGAGATAGTGAATATTTTCCAGTTTGTAAAACATATTTTGATTTACTAAAAGACCATTTCCTTCAGATAAAGGGTAAAACATTTTAATGATACCCTCTTCATAGATCTTTTCAGATTCATTATCTGGCTGTGGCATAGTACAATTTAGAGGGCCAAGTCACCACTTAATCCACACATGGGGACTTAGCTACTGAATCCACTGCAGGGAAGAGCAAACTAGGGTGACAGTTCTGAAAACCAAAGTTTATTTTGTCTCATAATGCTGTGACCTAGGTACATGGTGAATTGTACTTTTTATTTATGACCATTTCTAAGGAAATTTCACAACTTACTTTTTTATCTCAGTTAGGAAATGAAGGACGGCTGGCATGATCTGTCAGATTCATCAGAGGGAGTTTTCAAGCCACACATACTTGGTATATTCTAAGCACCAGCTGGTGCTGATGTTGAGTGTACCATGTTCCTCATCAGTGTAGAGATGGAGGAAAGGTTGAGAAACACCAGCCTAACTTATAAAGGCCAAGATGCCTTTATAACCTGAAGAGTGTGGAAATATCTGCTTCATTCTTGCAAAAGTGTGAGTAGATGCAAATTCCAAGATTGGTCTATTTAGCAGTGGGGAATGGTCTCCAAAAACAAAGACTGGAGCATTTCCATGTGTCAGACTACCGGGGAGAATTTGTAGGGACTCCCGGCCTCCTTCACAATGCCTTGATAACTGCAAAATGCAACACTACAAGCCAACCAACTATTTCTCAGTTGTGTTCTGCTTGATTGTTCTGCATGGCTGACCCAACTGCTGGTGTTCAGCATAGTACTGCTTGCCATCCGACAACATATGGGTACAAACTGTGGTGTTTTGAAAAGGCATAGATCTATTTGAAGCTAATGATTTGCTTTACTGATGTCACTTTAACGGTATTACTTTTTGTTTTATATGATAACCATTTGGGAAATTATTTGCTCTTACAGGAGATGAAGAAAGAACAACAAGTATCATGGCGAGAAAAGCCAAACTGAACATTTTATACTGGTCAGCAAGTCTTGGCAAGAAGCATGTCTTAATTTTTTAATGTTATTTATATTTGACAACTTGAACTAACTAAAGTAACTGAGTCAATAATAATTTTTAGATTATATTAGAAAGAACTATTTGTGCAAGAACAGTACACTTTTTGAAAGCACATTTAAAGAGGTATTTATGAAATAATAATATCCTTTAAAAAGCCACCCTTATAGAAGTTTTGAAGAAAATACAAAAACGAATCTAGATAGAATTTGGTTCCTCATTCACAAATCCTAAACCTTCAACAAGAATTATTTAATCTAAATTTGGTTCTACCTCCAGGGAGAAACATTTCTTTCTAACTCCTTCTGAATCCTTAGTTTAGAGTCAGACTGGCAGAGTGAAAAAAGTCCTCCAATAGAAGTTGCAACATCCATATACATTCTAGGTCAGCCGTCTGGAGATGAAGAAATTTGTAGTTATCGGAAATCAGAACAAGTTACAAGTAAGAATGTAAGTCCTTCATTGTGAGTAATATTGTGAGGTGTCAGCAAGTGTCAGCAATCCAGAAAATATGATGGGACAGGAACACAAGTCAATATCAAAAGAAAATATATTCAATACATAAAGGTTTTTTCTGGGGGCAAAGAATTTGAGGTGGGCAGGTATCAGTTACAGAGATACTCATAGTCATGGAAAAGAAAGAAACATTGGGAATATTTACTGAGATTCTGCTTTTGCTGGGCACAGGGATAAATGCATTCTTTAACTGCCTCATTTAATCCTCCTAATTCTACTGGGTTCAGTTCAGTCGCTCAGTTGTGTCCAACTCTGCAACCCTATGAACCGTAGCACGCCAGGCCTCCCTGTCCATCACCAACTCCCGGAGTCCACCCAAACCCATGTCCATTGAGTCGGTGATGCCATCCAGCCATCTCATCCTCTGTCGTCCCCTTCTCCTCCTGCCCTCAATCTTTCCCAGCATCAGGGTCTTTTCCAAAGAGTCAGCTCTTCGCATCAGGTGGCTAAAGTATTGGAGTTTCAGCTTCAACATCAGTCCTTCCAATGAACACCCAGGACTGATCTCCTTTAGGATGGACTGGTTGGATCTCCTTGCAGCCCAAAGGACTCTCAAGAGGAACCATTTTATAAGGAGGAGAGAAGCTCATAGACTTTAAACAACTTGCCCCAAAACACACATATAGAGAGGGTTTAAATTTGAACCTAACTCTTCTTCAAAACCTATACTACCATAGGGATGTCAACAGTGTACAAGTGCTAGGTTTATGAAATTCTGGAAATGTATTAGAATCTAGGTAAGAGAATGTATAAGCCTCACTTCACTGTACTCAGAAGGCATCGAGAAATCCAGTGTAGATTGTGCATGTGACAGGAAACAGTAGTTTTTGATTCTCTGGAGGAGTGAAGGAGATTTATAGACATCTGCTCATGGAGAAACCAGGGTTGGAAGATAGCTACAATCCATCTGACATGACAGAAGAATCTCTCACTGAGACTGAGCTTTTATGGGAAAAGTTCCCTGGGGCTGGGTAAGAATGGGGGTTGGGGCTTGAAAGCTTTTAATGGTTCTAATCAGGGCTTCCTTGGTGGCTCAGAAGAAAGAATCCACCTGCCAGTGCAGGAGATGAGAGTTTGATCCTAGGGTCAGTAAGATCCTTTGGAGAAGGACATGGCAACCCACTCTAATATTCTTGCCTGAAAAATCCCATGGACTGAGGAGCTGGTGGGCAATAGTTCAGTGTTTGTGTGAGCTCAGTTGTGCTCTTTGAGACCCTTTGGACTGTAGCCCACTAGGCTCCTCTGTCCATGTAATTTACTAGGCATGAATACTGGAGAGGGTTGCCATTTTCTTCTCCAGGGTATCTTCCTGACCCAGGGACTGAAACTCCATCTCATGCATCTCTTGCATTGCAGGTGGATTCTTTACTACTGAGCCATCAGGGAACCCCTGGGGTAAAAAAAGTGTTGGACATGACTTAGCAACTAAACAACAACACAACAATGATTCTAGTTGGGCTCTTAGGCCTTGGGTCTAACAAATTATCATTTCTGAGACTAGTCAACTTAATCAATACTTATAGAGGGCGCTGTGCTGGATAGATACCAGGAGTTTAAACAAATGGAGGAGACAGACAAGGAAAAAAATATTGCTGCTTATACTCCATTTCAGCCATTCTGGCATCTTTAGTGGTTCTCAGACAGTAGAAGTCAAACAGCCTCCAGCCTCAGGTTCTTGGTCCTGGAGTTCCTTCTTTTTTTCAGAAATCTGTACAGCTAATTCCTTTATCATCTTTAACTCTTTGGTCAAATTTCATTTTCTTAATAAAGCCTTAGTTGGTCACCCAATTTATAATCACAGCTCCAAACCTGCACCACTCAGCTCTCCAGCCTCCTTTACTCTGCTTGTCTTTTCCACAGCACACATCACCTTTAAATATTATAGAAATATTATTTACATTCGCTTCCCATCAATAAATATTAGCCTCACGTTGGCAATGAGTTTGTTTTGTTTAGCTATCTCTTCAGACACATCTCAAGCACCCAGAAGAATGCCTGAAACATAGCAATCACTCAGTACGACCGGTTGAATTAAATTAGACTGGATATGTGACATGGTTAGCCCAGGAACAACATGTGTTGGTAGCAGAGAACAGTGTGGATAACTTTCGGTGGAGGAGGGGTATCAGAGAAAGTTTATTGGGAAAAAGTGTGTTTCAGCTAAGATTTAAAGATATATGGAAGTTCTCCATATGGAAATGGGCTGGAGTGGAAGGAAAAACATTTCAAGCAGAGAGAACATCATTCACAAAGAAGTAGGGGTGGCAACAGAATGGGGGAGGGGGAGGGCCAACCAGGAAGAGGAATGTGGTTAGGCCAGAGGAGTCTACTGACTACTGAATGTCTGAGAAGGAAAACTAGAAGTTGGTTATTGCAGGGAAAAGTATATGAGTGGGTTCCTCTCTCTTTGCACCTCTGATTCATTCTCTGCTCTGAGCCTGGGAGGCTGACCCCCATCCTCTATCACTAGTTTCCAGTGGGAGTTACCGGCAGGCTCCTGGCAATTGGGGAGAAAATCAGAGTATTTTTCCTTCTTGTTGGAGCACACAGCTTCCCAGGTGGCACTGGTGGTAATAATAATAATAAAAAAAAACAGCTGCCAATGCAAGAGATGTAAGAGGCTCAGGTTCCATCCCTGGGTTGGAAAGATACCCTGGAGAAGGCATGGCAATCTACTCCAGTATTCTTGCCTGGAGTGGGACAAGAGGAGCCTGAAGAATCTCAGGGACAGAGGAGCCTGGCAGGCTACAGTCCATAGAGTTGCACAGAGCTGGACATGACTGAAGCGACTTAGCATGCACACACACACTGCTAGACCATGGTCCTGGCGGTGGCTATAACTGCAGATCCTATCAGAATGGTACCACTTAATAAGCTCTGGTTTTTAATCAGGCTCTACTCCCTTTTAGGCCTTACGGTACAGAGGGCTTTCTGCTGTTGTTAGTCCTTGGGTGCCTCAGCATGCCTTCTTGGTTCCCTTAACCCTTGCTCCTTCATTAAAAATCCTCTTGAAGAATTTTAGCTGAGAATGCAGACTGAGTCCTGTAAGATCTGTCTTTTAGGATTGAAAAAGCGGAAGTCAGTGCCGGCCAGCAGCTGAGTGGCTACAGTTAGCTGGACCCCATGTGGCAGGCTGATGGAATCCCAAGTCCAGATGAGTAGGCAAAAAACAATTAGAGAGACCTGATATCTAGGCAGTATCTGAATAACAGGCATTAAGGATGCTGGATTTTTGGACACAAGTCAGTGTCTTCTGAAATGGAGCTAATTTTTATGTGACCCGTCTACAAGGCAAACTTTTCTCATTATGTGTATTTGTTGCAGACAGGGATGAGAAGTAAGGAAGCAAACCGGCTCTTCAGCACATCCTGCTTCGCAAACATTTTCAGGCTCATAAGATCAGAAATTCTGAACCATGGATTGTGGGTTGGTGCATAATTCTTTCCTCAGATTGTGTGTGTGTGTATGTGTATATGTGGTGGTGGTGTTGGTGGGAGTGATGGTGGGGTACCTGTGACTACTCTTCTCAAAGGCATTTAATAATCGCCAAGGTTTATGAATGTTTGCTGTGTATGTCTGACTGCTTTGCTGACATCAACTCTTTTAATCCTGGCCACAACTCCATTAGGTGGGTATTAACATTAGGTCAACTTTCCAGATGACAAAACTCAGCACAGAGAGCTCAAGCCCAAGGTCTTGAAGTTTGGAACCCCTCTCACAGTGAGAGGGGATTAGTCTAGGCAGCCTGGTTCCTGAGCCTGCAGTCCCTTTCTCTACTCATCAATGTGTCTTTGTCTGACTCTGGGCTCAAAAGGAAAGAGTGGGTTTGTGTGTATTAATCACCTTCATTTGCTCAGTACCTTGCACGATGGCTGGCACTCAGGAGATAGCTATATGTTCATTGTTGCTGTTGTTCAGTCACTCAGTTGTGTCCGACTCTTTGCCACCCCCATGAACTGCAGCACGCCAGGCTTCCTTGTCCTTCACCATCTCCCAGATCTTGATCAAACTCACTTCCATTGAGTTGGTGATGTCATACAACAACCTTGTCCTCTGTTGTCCCCTTTTCCTGCTTTCTATCTGTCCCAGCATCAGGGTCTTTTCCACTGAGTCGGCTCTTCTCATCAGGTGCCCAAAGTATTGGAGATTCAGCTTCAGCATCAGTCCTTCCAATGAATATTCAGGTTTGATTTCTTTTAGGATTGACTGGTTTGATCTTCTTGCAGTCCAAGGGATCCGTAACAGTCTTCTCCAAACTTCAGTTTGAAAGTGTCAGTTCTTTGGCACTCGACTTTCTTAATGGTCAACTCTCACATTCATACATGATTACTGAAAAAACCATAGCTTTGACTACATGGACTTTTGTCTGCAAAGTAATGTCTCTTTTTATATGTGGTCTAGGTTTATCATAGCTTTTCTTCCAAGGAGCAAGAGTTTTTTGATTTCACGGCTGCAGTCACCATCCACCGTAGTTTTGGAGCCCAAGAAAATAAAGCCTTTTACTGTTTTCATTGTTTCCCCGTCTCTTTGCCATTAAGTGATGGGATTAAATGAATGAAATTTTGCTAGGCAGTGAAAGCTGGAGCAAGCCCTGGCAACAGACAGCTCCTTGGGGAGGATGGAATGTCCATCCATGTCAAAGCCCAAAGCCCAAACAGGCCACCCGCTCAGCTTTTGCTTTGTATTGAATTGTGCGAATTGAAAACGGTAGAGCAGGCAGCGCCCTGAACAAACCAGAAAAACAGCCTTCTTCCGCCGTGCTCCTGAACTCACAGCTGGGAATGCCTGTGGCGCCCGGAGGGAGCGAGGCGCGCTTCCCCCGCGCTAAAGCCAGCGGCCTGCCCGCCCCGCCCCGTCGGGCCCCGCCTACCACCCGAGGCCTCCCCGCCCGGGGGTGGAGTGAGTAGCTCGCTAGGCCACTTTGGACTCTGCACCCGCGGGTGTAGCGTCCTGCTTCCTGGCGCGCTGTTAAGTACCCCTCTGCCGGTTCATGGAGGGGGCCAGTCCCCCACCTCCAGGAGATGAGCTGGAGCTCTCGGTGATCCAAGGGCAGCCAGATGAGCAGACGCCTCTCAACGGAGCCGTCCAGGGCATCCTTTCTTTAGTCGAGGAGCCCTGCGCAATCCAGGTAAGGTCTCCTTGGCTCTGGCCGCTGTTATCCTGGCTCTCTGCCAGGCTGCAGGCCCGGACCCGGGCGTGGCAGGGCACAGTTTCAGGTTTCCAGGCAGCTCCAGGGGCGCAGCCGACCCCCTGCGCCCGTAGTGTGCTCTGGAACATTACGAGTGGAGCAGACACAGAAATGCCCTCCAGCCTGAACCTGCCCTCGGATCCCTCAGCCTCAGGGAAATTAAAGAGTCTTATCTGGGAAGGGTGCGCTCTTCTCTTCAGAGAGAGAATCACCAGAGGTAGAGGTGGTTTTGAAAATTATTTTCACTTTCAACCTCCCCAACCCCCACCCCCCGGTGCAAAGAATTAGAATGATAACTGGAGTCTTCTTTTCTTGAGACTCTCTTAGCCTTCCTTTTCGATACTGCCTTGCCACTTGTTCCTCTACCACCCCCAGCCTTCACCCACTGCCCACTATCATCCATCTTGGCTAACCATCCCCGGGGTCCACACTTTATGTCTTCGCCCAGTCTGGTTTCGCAGAAAGAGATGTAGGGGAGAAGGGAGAAAAGGGCAAGAAAAGGAAATGGCAACCCACTCCAGTATTCTTGTCTGGAGAATCCCACGGACAGAGGAGCCTGGCGAGCTGCAGTCCAAGGGGTCGCAAACAGTGGACACGACTGAAGCGACTTAGCACTTAGCACAGAGGACTGGGGTCGGGGTAAGAGGTGGGAGTGAACTTGCCGTACTTAACCGAGTTTCCAGGTTCATGTCTCAAAGAACTAGATTATGATCATTTGCTTTGGCCTCGTTTCAGTTCCTGAGAAAGTCGCTGGTGATGTTTAGACAGGACTCTTTTCTGATTCAGCCCTAACAGTGACAGGAAACTTATTCATTCTCATCAAATGCTTGTAAAACAGCAGAGACTTTGAATTCTACCTTCTGATTAACCCTTCAAACTGGCTTGATGTTTACTAGGTATATGGACCTGCCCATATTTATACATAGGCTTCCAACCTGACCTTTCTGGGTCCTTCTCCTCCACTCCTATTCCTTTCACCGTTCAGCTGATAATTTGAGGGGTAAAAAGGAAATTCAGAAGTTGAAAGCATTGCTTTTGCCTTCTTCTTGATTCCTGAAAATAACGTAAAGTCTGCTTTTATAGGTACCCTGGAGAGTAATGTGGTACTTTATATTTGAATGAAAGATGAATGCCATAGGACAATGAATGTTGAAGAAAGATGATTTGATCTCTGTGTATGTGATTGTAATGGTGGGCTTGCTTGGGTGTCGGACTTGTATGGATCCTCCAAGGCAGTGTCAGGGAGTGGGAATTGGGAGTACTTGCCTCATGTTGAGTAGACCCAGGAACCCCAGGGACTTCATGGTTTGGTACTGAATCCAGACATCTGAGTTCTGGTGACACCTTCCCAACTAAAAGGTGTGTCCCGAGGCAAGGAACTAAGGCCTATATTTTCTTTTCCCAGTTGTCAACTGACAGTAATGTAATGTGGCCAACCAGTCTTCTTTGTGAGCCTGGGAATGCACATTGAAGACAGTGGAGGAGCTGGACATATATAAGGTGTCAGTATTTTATTATCGTTTAGTACCTACCTGGTAGAGACTGCTCTTTCATGTTTTAATTACTTCCTTGTTAGCCAGGTGTATACAGATATCTGAGACTTCCTTGTGAACTAGCTTTGTAGGTCACTGAATAGGAAAGCTGTATGAGGAACAGAATGGTGTGAAGATGAGGGTTACATCAGCATTTGGAGAACATTCTAGAAATGCTTGAAGAGGAAAAACTTTAGAAAAGAGGAAAAAATCCTCATCTAATGTGTTGATCATTCTCTTTGGTTCCATAGCATCAGTGGAAGTGTATTTTCAATTGCAAAGTCAACAAGTGTAGCATAAGCATGAGATACAGACTCTTAAGAATTTGGTGTGTAGGTCTCTTTATACTATATGTTAAGATTTCCAATTTTGAAAGGTAGCATAAGACTATTTGTTTTTATTAACCATATGTTTTGTACCTATCATGTGTCAAATACTTCTGTTATATAAATACATTTAATTAGCACAACTAACTTCTTTCCGATTTGACAAAGAGTGAAGAACTTGAGGCTCAGAGGAGTTACTAAAATACTGAAGTTCGTTGGCTCTGAGATGGAACACAGGCTTTTTAGGATTCAAACTTATGCTGCTTTCGTTTATTTATTTTATATGTGTGCATATATATGAAAAGTGAAAGTGTTAGTCTCAGTCCTGTCCAACTCTTTGCGATCCCATGGACTGTAGCCCACAGGCTCCTCTGTCCATGGGATTCTCCAGGCAAGAATATTGGAATGGGTAGCCATTCTGTTTTCCAGGGGATCTTTCTGACCCAGGGATGGAAGCATTGTAGGCAGATTCTTTACTATCTGAGCCACTAGGGAAGTATATATATATATATATATATACATACATCTAATTTGAATATATAAGCATAATAACATAATTTATATTCATTTGTATATAACTGACTAAGTTATATACTATTACTAATTCTGTAAGTTATGGAACATAGGTGAAATACGAGGAGTTGAGTGGTGTATCGGGACTGATGAGGGAGTTACAGGCAGATGGGTAGATGTGTGAGGAGCAGGGAACAGTTTGGGCATCATTGGGAAGAAGACATCCCATATCATGGAGTATCTTCCTACTTGGAAGGGATATCTGAGAGAGTATTCAAGGGTGATAGGAAGAATTCTTTCCCTTTCTTAATTTGGGTTTGGAAACTGAAGGAAAAATTGTAAGCCATTGAGCTTCACTTTGCCTACTGTCAGTGTAAACAAGGCAGTGTAGTTGGGTCAAAACTGGAAAAGCCATCAGGGATAATTGAGCCAGACTAGTTTTTTTTTTTTTTAATCAATTATTTATTTGCCTGTGCCTAGTCTTAGTTGCGAGACATGGGATTTTTAATCTTCATTGCGGCATATGAGATCCTCAGTTGCAGCCTGTGGGATTTGGTTTCCCGACCAGGGATTGAACCTGGGCTGCCTGTGTTTAAAGCATGGAATGTTAGCCACTGAACCACCAAGGAAGTCCCAAGACTAGTTTTCTTTTGCGGTTTATTATGTGGACTCTGACCTCAGTTTTTAAACAGAAGTCTTAGAGACATTTTAAGGATAGTAGCCTCATAATAATAATAATAACTATTAATTCAGTACGTAGAGAGTCTTGAGGCAGGCAAGACAGATTTGAGTTGGATAAAAATTAGCCCATTGCCACATGTTGTTTAGAATTTAGGACTAGGATCAATTGGCTCTTTTGTGCTTCAGTCAACAAGTAGATTAAGTCCCCCAATGAAGATTAAAATATAGATTTTACTGTGTGCTAAGAAAATTTCCCCCTCATTTATATTATATCTGGGTTTCCCTGGTGGCTCAGTGGTAAAGAAACTGCCTGCAATGCAGGAGCCGCAGGAGACATGGGTTTGATTCCTGGGTTGGGAATATCCCTGGAGGAGGAAATGGCAACCCACTCCAGGATTTCTGCCTGGAGAATCCTGTAGACAGAGGAGCCTGGTGGGCTACAGTAAAATAGCATCACAGAGTTGGACCTGACTGAAAAGACTGAGCATGCACACATATAAAGTCTGCTCCTCTTTGAGCCAAAGAGAAGAAAAGCCTTTTGTATTCAAGAGCTATGTAGTTGTTGCAGGACCTTATGTCATGTATTTGAACCTTATCTGAAGAGGGATGTGAAAATCTGGGGGAATAGGCAGAGAAAAGTCACAAAAATTCTTGGGCTGTATGCTTCAATCATAGAATGTAAGACGCAGTTTATAAAAATCTTTAAAGGTCACTCTGGAGAAAAAACTTCCTGTGACCTCTCCTCATGACCTAGAATTTGGGCGAGAGACTAAAAAAGGCAGTGAAGGAGGCAGTGTGTTTTATGACCTAGTGTGCACAAGTAGCACACATCTTTTGTGTCAGAGTCTCTGCACCTTCAAGATCCAGTGGAATCCCCTGGGGGCACTTCTAAAAAGAATTCTTGGGTTGACTCTAACGTAGAGAGAGCGGAGAACCCTGTACTCGGTTGTTGTGTTGTGTGTGGCTGACAGACCGTTTTACTATGACTTAAAGGGTGTGAAGATGAGTCATTCAAAGGATAGTGGTCTCTGCCTTGGGGCTGACAGCAGGCAGGTGAAGGGGGCTCGTGTAGGATGGCTGTGATGGGCTGGACCGGAAGAGGCATTTCCTACAGAGGAGGGCTGTGTAATTCTGAGCCGAGTTCACCCAGGAAATCAGAATGTTGGTTTCCTCAAACCACTAGGGTCCTGGTTGTGGTCTCTAGGGGACAGCATATACGAAGGCCCAAAAGACCAGAGAGGTACATGACCCTCATTCTCTGGGTCATTTGAGACTCCAGGACATTTCATGTAGGGCCACCCAAGATGGTCATGGTGGAGAGTACTGACAAAATGTGGTCTGCTGGAGAAGGGAATGGCAAACCACTTCAGTATTCTTGCCCTGAGAACCCCATGAACAGCATGAAAAGGCAAAAAGATAGGACACTGAAAGATGAACTCCCCAGGTTGGTAGGTGCCTAATATGCTGTTGGAGATCAGTGGAGAAATAACTCCAGAAAGAATGAAGAGATAGAGCCAAAGCAAAAACAACACCCAGTTGTGAATGTGACTGGTGATAGAAGTAAAGTCTGATGCTGTAAAGAACAATATTGCATAGGAACCTGGAATGTTAGGTCCATGAATCAAGGCAAATTGGGAGTGGTCAAACAGGAGATGGCAAGAGTGAACATGGACATTTTAGGAATCAGTGAACTAAAATGGACTGGAATGGGTAAATTTAACTCAGATGACCATTATATCTATTACTGTGGGCAAGAATCCCTTAAAAGAAATGGGGTAGCTATCATAATCAACAAAAGAGTCCAAAATGCAGTACTTGTCTCAAAAATGACAGAATGATTTCCATTCGTTTCCAAGGCAAACCATTCAATATCACAGTAATCCTAGTCTATGCTCCTACCAGTAATAGTGAAGAAGCTGAAGTTGAATGGTTCTCTGAAGACCTACAAGATCTTCTATAACTAACATCCAAAAAAGATAAATAGATCCTATAAAAAGATTCTATAAATAGATCCTTATAGGCTGCTGGAATGCAAAAGTAGGAAGTCAAGAGATACCTGGAATAACAGGCAAATTTGGCCTTGGAGTACGAAAAAGAAGCAGGTCAAAGGCTAACAGAGTTTTGTCAAGAGAATGCACTGGTCATAGCAAACACCCTCTTACAACCACACAAGAGAAGACTCTACACATGGACATCACCAGATGGTCAATACCGAAATCAGGTTGATTATATTCTTTGCAGCCAAAGAGGGAGAAGCTTTATACAGTCAGCAAAAACAAGACTGGGAGCTGACTGTGGTTTGGATCATGAACTCCTTATTGCCAAATTCAGACTTAAATTGAAGAAAGTAGGGAAAACCACTAGACCATTCAGGTCTGACCTAAATCAAATCCCTTACAATTATACAGTGGAAGTGACAAATAGATTTAAGGGATTAGATCTGATAGAGTGTCTGAAGAACTGTGGACAGAGGTTCATGACATCGTACAAGAGACAGTGATCAAGACCATCCCCAAGAAAAAGAAATGCAAAAAGGCAAATGGTTGTCTGAGGAGGCCTTACAAATAGCTGTGAAAAGAAGAGAAGCAAAAGGCAAAGGAGAAAAAGAAAGATATTCCCATTTGAATGCAGAATTCCAAACAATAGCAAGGAGAAATAAGAAAGCCTTTCTCAATGATCATTACACAGAAATAGAGGAAAACAATAGAATGGGAAAGACTAGAGATCTCTTCAAGAAAATTAGAGATACCAAGGGAACATTTCATGCAAATATGGGCACAATAAAGGACAGAAATGGTATGGGCCTAACAGAATCAGAAGATATTAAGAAGAGGTGGCAAGAATACATAAAAGAACTGTACAAAAAAGATCTTCATGACCCAGTTAATCACGATGGTGTTTCAGTCACCTAGAGCCAGACATCCTGGAAGGTGAAGTCAAGTGGGCCTTAGGAAGCATCACTATGAACAAAGCTAGTGGAGATGATGGAATTCCAGTTGAGCTATTTCCAATCCTAAAAGATGATGCTGTAAAAGTGCTGCACTCAATATGCCAGAAAATTTGGAAAACTCAGCAGTGGTCACAGGAGTGGAAAAGGTCAGTTTTCATTCCAGTCCCAAAGAAAGGCCATGACAAAGAATGCTCAAACTACCAACACAGTTGCACTCATCTCACATGCTAGGAAATGCTGAAAATTCTCCAAGCCAGGCTTCAACAGTACATGAACATGAGCTTCCAGATGTTCAAGCTGGATTTAGAAAAGGCAGAGGAACCATAGATCAAATTGCCAACATCTGCTGGATCATTGAAAAAGCAAGAGAGTTCCAGAAAAACGTCTACTGCTTTATTGACTATGCCAAAGCCTTTGACTGTGTATTACAACAGATTGTGGAAAATTGTTCAAGAGATGGGAATATCAGACCACCTGACCTGTCTCCTGAGAAATCTGTATGCAGGTCAAGAAGCAACAGTTAGAACTACATGGAACAGCTGACTGGTTCCAAATTGGGAAAGGAGTACGTCAAAGCTGTATATTGTCACCCTGCTTATTTAATTTATATGCAGAGTATACCATGTGAAATGCCAGGCTGGATGAAGCACAAGCTGGAAACAAGATTTCCAGAAGAAATATCAATAACCTCAGACATGCAGATGACACCAGCCTTATGGTAGAAAGCAAAGAACTAAAGAGCCTTTTGATGAAAGTGAAAGAGGAGAGTCAAAAAGTTGGCTTAAAACTCATTCAGAAAACTAACATCATGGCATCTGGTCCCATCACTTCATGGCATATAGATGGAGAAACAGTGGAAACAGTGAGAGACTTTATTTTTTAAGGCTCCAAAATCACTGCAGATGGTGACTGAAGCCATGAAATTAAAAGACGCTTGTCCCTTGGAAGAAAAGCTATGACCAATCTAGACAGTATATTAAAAAGCAGAGACATTACTTTGCTAGCAAAGGTCCATCTAGTCAAAGCCATGGTTTTTCCAATAGTCATGTATGGATGTGAGAGTTGGACTCTAAAGAAAGCTGAGCTCTGAAGAATTGATGCTTTTGAACTGTGGTGTTGGAGAAGACTCCTGAGAGTCCCTTGGACTGCAAGGGGAGCCAATCCTAAAGGAGATCAGTCCTGAATGTTAATTGGAAGGACTGGTGCTGAAGCTAAAACTCCACCTGATGTGAAGAACTGACTCATTTGAAAAGCTCCTGATCCTGGGAAATATTGAAGGTGGGAGGAGAAGGGGTTGACTGAGGGTGAGATGGTTGGATGGCATCACCGACTCGATGGACATGAGTTTGAGTAAGCTCCGGAAGTTGGTGATGGAAAGGGAAGCCTGGCATGCTGCAGTCTATGGGGATGCAAAGAGTCAGACACGACTGAGTGACTGACCTAAGCTGAACTGACTTGCTGTCCCTGCTGTCTCTTGAGAACTAGAAGTGTGTCTCAGGAACTCTGTTAACAGGAAGATATGTTTCTGTCCCCTGAGAAGTTCAAGGCTTCTTGTATTGGGCACCTCTTTTCCGTGTGCCCCTAGCCTCGTTGACCTTGGACAATCTTCAGGTGAGAGTGAGAGGTGATTACGCCCGGACTCCAGACACACTTGCCTCACGAGAGTCTGCCTCTGTCTAGATGTTGCTGGGCCTTTATGCTCTCCCCCCACCACACACCACCTGAAGGGCCAGTGTTCGCAGGGGCTCCAAAGTGTGACCTCTACTCTAGAACTTTTCAAAATACATTTTCAGAATTTGGGACACCCATTGTAACTCAGGAACACATATTTATTAAGTGCCTCTTACCTGTATGAGGTGTGGGATATAAGAACAGGGGAATTTTAAGAGCCACTCCTCACTCTGGGTGGTTTCACTTTCCCTAGGAAGATAAGGCCAGTATCTGTTTATATATTTGGACCTGAAACCAGACAAGGCAGGTGGTAGCCACAGCTGATGAGCTGTGTGGACAGCTCATATACTGGGTTGCTCTCTAAGGGTAGCCTGGTAGCGAGGCCTCCAAAAAAGGGAGAGATTTTACCTGGTTTCCGGAGAGCAGGAGGCTCCAGACCAGGGCCCCCCACCCACCTCTGGTAAAGCAGTTGATTCACGTTGGGAAGTTAACATTTTCAAACTGGGGCTGCCTATTTCCCCAATAATCTGGGCCTAGGTGTGTGTTGTTTAAAGTCCCCTCAGGAGATTCTGAGGGTTGGGACCCACTCAGCAAGAAAAACTGAATTATCCTTATGTGGACAGTTTTCTTTCCTGATGGCTCCCGCTAAAGTCACCACAGGAGAGAAAGTTAACAAGGCATCAGTTTAGGAAGTGCCTGCTGCTGCTGTGGGAAGGTGTAACCCTCGGCTCCCATGTTGAGAACCAATGTCAAGTGTGCTCAGGGGTGCCAAAGCGCGACCTCCACTCTGCCCTTGTTTAGCAAGTGCTTCGTCTGCGTGATCTCTAGTTTTTACAACTGTCCTGTGAGCCAGATTTATTACTTAATTTGTTTTATAGTTGTGAACCTTGGGGCCAGTGAGTTTCAGTGAGTAGTTTGCTGATAGTCACCCTGCCTTTAAGTGGTGTAACTGGGATTGGGATCCAGATCCAGTTACCCATTTTTTATCCATCATATTCTATTGTTTGTTTCCCGTGGTTTCCTGTAGGACATAGGAGAAGAGGAATGGAACATTTTAGGGGTTAACTACAGTACTGAGAGAGGAGAAAGCTGGGTGCACATGGAAGCTGGAGCTCCACACACGGATGCGGGGAGGCTGTGGACTAGACGGAGAGCACAGGTCGGGGGCAGTGACACTCAGCCAGGATACAGCCCCATCCCCGCTAACCTCTCCTAACTGCTTCTTTAAAGTGGACTTATCTTTGTTCCTTTGTAGGCATTGTAGTCTCCTTGGGCTGCCATGACAGAACACCACAGGGCAGGTGGCTTAAACAACAGAAATTAATTTTCTCACAGTCCAGGAGACTGGATGTCCAAGATCAGGGTGCCAGTGTGGTTGGTTTCTGGTGAGCGCTCTCTTCCTGGCAACAGAAGGCCACCTTCTGTGTATTACCCCATCCCTTTTCTAGGTGCATGTGCACAGAAGGAGAGAGAGACTGTGAGTTCTCTGGTATCTCTTCTTATGAGGACACTGCGTGGTGTGTGTGTGTGCTAAGTCACTTCAGTCGTGTCTGACTCTCTGTGACTCTGTGGACTATAGGCCTCCAGGCTGTTCTGTCCATGGGATTCTCCAGGTAGGAATACTGGAATGAGTTATCATGCTCTCCTCCAGGGGATCTTCTCCAGCCAGGGACTGGAATAGCATCTCTTATGTCTCCTGGATTGGTAGATTCTTTACCACTAGTGCCACCTGGGAAGCCCCGCAAGGACACTAGTCCCGCCCTTAGAACTTTATTCTCTATTATTTCTTTACCAGGCGCATGTCCAGATACAGCCGCACTGGGGTGGTGGGTAAGGTGGTTTAGGACATCAACATATGAATCTAGGGACAAAACCATTAAATCCACAAGAGTAGGCAAAATGAATTTTCTCTAGCTGCCTTCAAGATTTTTTGTGTGTTTGGATTTTAGCAATTTGAATATTTGTTTAGGTACAGTCTGTTTGTTTTCCCTAAGTTTGGACTCTTAAGTTTCTTAAGTATGTAGTTTTGTGCCTGTCTGTAGTCTTAGGATATGTTTTATCCAATATTTCTTCAAATATTTTATCTGCCCCCAGGTTTTTATTCTCCCTCTGGCATTCCAGTTATCTTTGTAGTGTGTTGTTTAATATTGTCCCACAGTTCTTCATTGCTCTGTTATTTATTAACTCTTTTCTCTTTGCTTTTCACTTTATGTAATTTCTATTATCCTAACTTCAAGCTAGGGCTTCCCTTGTGGCTCAGTAGTAAAGAATCCACCTGCCATTGGAGGAGACAAGGGTTCAATCCCTGGGTTGGGAAGATCCCCTGGAGAAGGAAATGGCAACCCATTCCAGTTTTCTTGCCTGGGAAATCCCAAGGCTGGAGGAGCCTGGAGGACTACAGTCCATGGGGTTGCAAAAGAATTGGACGTGAACTGACGACTAAGCAACAACACCAACACCTCCCTTGCAGGGCTGTTTAGATAAGTGAAATGGTGTTCAGTAGACCATAGTGGTCTATTTATTATTTACTTTGACCCCACCCTCTGCATCACTGAACACATAGCAGCTTATTTCCTGGTGTTCCTTCCTTATTACATAGAGTCTGGGCCACAGCAGTAGGTTCTTAGCTTTTTCTTGGTCTAAACTATACATTATTTTTCTCTTAATCTTCTACTCAGCTTTTCGTACCAAAAATCTTCAGTAGTTCCCAGTTAAGACCAAATTAAGTCTATACCACTCCGGCAGCATTCAAGACCCTCTTCAGGGATGCTCCAACCTTTCGTTCTCTCCAATCTTAACTGTTGTTACTTGCCTCTAAAACTTGCATTCTCATCAGATGAATCTTTTACCCAGTTTCATTATGTCATTGCTGAGGATGTTATTTCCTGGGTTTGGAATGCTTTTCTCTGTCCATCTTTCAAAATCTTGCCTGTTCTTCCCAGCTCAGAGTCCCCAGAGCATGCTCTCCTTAACTTCTTTTTTTTTTAACCTTTTTATTATTATTATTAATTTATTAAAAATATATTTTTTTACATTATTGTGTTGGTTTTGCCATACATTGACATGAATCTGCCATGGGTATACATATGTTCCCCTTCCAGAACCCCTCTCCCTCCTCCCTCCCAATTCCTTCTCTCTGGGTCATCCCGGTGCACCAGCCCTGAGCATCAAACCTGGGCTGGCGATTGATTTCACATATGATAATTAACATGTTTCAATGCCGTTCTCCCATATCATCCCACCCTTGCCCTCTCCCATAGAGTCCAAAAGACTGTTCTATACATCTGTTTTTTTTGCTGTCTCATATACAGGGTTCTTGTTACCATCTTTTTAAATTCCATATATATGCGTTAGTATACTGTATTTTTGTTTTTCCTTCTGGCTTACTTCACTCTGTATAATAGGCTCCAGTTCCGTCTTTATGAGGTTCCATCTGTCTTTTGCAAACTTGACTCAGTAGAGTGGAGTTCCTTGAGATTGGGATCCTGCTGCCTTCATTTCTGTGTCACTGGCCCATAGTAAGCATTAAAAAATGTTTCTTGAAACCAAATGACTGTATCACAGTCTTCCTCTGCTTTCCAGGCTGACAAGGAAAGCCCTTGGAGCTCCTGTAATAAGAAGTTGATTGGAAAGTGCAGACTCTGGATGATCCTCGCCTCTGTTTTCCTTAGTTTCATTATAGTCATCATCATAGGCTTATGTCTAACTGGAGGTAAGGGAGTTTTAAACATGACTAAGTTGATGTATTTTGAGAACTTATGTAATGCTTATGACTTAAACGCTGAAATCAAGGATGTACTTACTGCTACTTCATCACTTATAATACAAATTTAAAACTGCTTTGGGGTATGCTGTATAGATGGCGATATACATGATTTTTGTTTTTTTTTTATTTTACTTTTGGTTTGTTTGTTTGTTTTATAAACTCTGGTAGAAGTATGGGGACCATTGTTTTGCCTTAAGCTTTATGCATCGGATGTTGAAGATTTATTTAATTTTTAATATACTTAAACAAATTGATATTTTATTGTATTTCACACATGTTGTGTTTGAAAATTTTTTAAATAATTTATTTAGTGAAGATAATTATTGTAAAAGGTTATTATTGTATAAAGCCAACTTTATCTGATATACCTGGCGCATCATTGTAATGACAAAATAATGAATAATGTATTTGAAAGCATTTTAAAAAGTATAAAACCATGTATCTGTTAGCTGTCATTATCTTAACTTCTTTTAAAAATTACTATGTTTGTGTTGTATGGGTGTGCAAAATAAAAACTCATATGGTGCTGGTGTTACCTATGTATTTTATATATATTATCTCATTTTATTTTTTATTCTGAATATGAAAATAGTACATGTTTAGTTACCCATAAAGCCCACCCACATTATTAGGATTTTGTTACACTTTTCTCTAGTCTTTTTCTTACTTGTGTTTTAAGGATAATTTGAGGTTAGTTTTTTTTTTTTAATAATTTTTTGGCTTAACTTTAAAATTTTAGTGTTACATTGCAATCAGTATGACAATTCATTAAATGTTATGTGTGAACATATATATATATTTTAAATTACTGGTTGATGTACTCTTCCACACTTTTAAAAAGTCTTTTAGGTAGTTGCTATTATTTTTTTTTTATGATTATCTGTATTAAGGTTTTTATGATGCCAAATGTAGCACTTCCCAGTGGGCAATCATTTCTGTTTCAAAAAAGAAAAGAAGAAAATGCTTTCATTTGTGTGTAGGGGTGATTGCAGGCTGCAGGGGTGTGGAGGGGCTCTTCTGAGGCAGGGATACTCAATCATTTCTGTTTCAAAATAAGAAAGAAGAAAAATGCTTTCATTTGTGTGTAGGGGTGGTTGCAGGCTGCAGTGGTCTGAGGGGGCTCTTTTGAAGCAGGGATACTCACTCTGAAGCGGACCACGAGAGTGATCCGGTCACCACAGGATTAAGGTTGAGCCGGTTTGTCCGTAGCAAACCCAGGCACAGAATGAGAGCAAGAATGGCGGCCCCTGAGATTCTCCAGAGGGGCCCTGGGAATTCTCCTGAGAGACTGCATTTGTTATTCACCTCCTGTTCCACCTTGTCCCAACCCTTTCATCTGCTGTCTCAAGGTTTTATGGTCCTTGAAGGAATAGGAAAACTGATGAGGTGTGCCAGCCTCCAGCATGTGAGCCTCCCAGGCAGCCACCACATTTGCTTAGTAACTTAGGGCAGTGTTGAGGTGGGATGCTGTGGCTTTGTGGCCATAGACTGGTCCTGCGGTAGGGGGAAGCTGAGAAGGGGGGCTGCTGCCCCTCCTCCTTCACACTGAGGACAGTAGGTTTAGTGTGAGTGTTGGTACTCCCTCTTCCCATCAACTCCCACGTGTAGATGTAAACTGAACTGAGTCACACAGCCTTGTCCTGTCACAACCAGCCAATGCTGTCCTGAAAGTTGGCTGATCTATCTGCTGGCATCGGGAGCCTATAACAGAGGGTGATGCCACAGATCTGGTTGGTCGGATATTCAAGATTCTAAAGCCCTGGACCCAGGCACTTCCCTGGTGGTCCAGTGGTTAAGACTCCATGCATGAGTTTGATATCTGGTCAGGGAACTAAGATCCCATCAAGTGTGTGGACAGAAAAGAAAACAGACAAAACCCAAAAGACTCAAGACCCGAGAGTTGTCTTCCATTCTCAGAGAGTCATCTGACTTCAAGTCATGAAGAACAACCTGCAGAGGAAAGAATTCCATTTCCCTCCTCTGCCCCCTCAGAGGACATGAGAGTTTACAGGATCAGACTTAGGGAAGAACTTTTTCTTAACACTTGTGGTTCAAACTTTCTTTTTAATTTAGTTATAAAATTCTTTAAAAGTATTGATGCTCTAAGATATTTTCAAACTTTTACTTTTTTTAAATCAGGGAAATACTTTTACTTTACTTGGCACCTGAACTTTCAAGGGTTTGGGCCTGTGGGGAGAGTCTAGTGCGGGCAGTGGGGGGTATGGTAGGTAAGAAGGAGGAAGGACAGGACTCCCTCTGGGCTTCCCAGCCTCACCCAGGGCAGCTCCATGGGTATGTCTGGGATGATAGTCTGCAATAATCAGCCATTGTTCAATTGCCAGGCCCACTGATATGAATCAAATGTTGATAGAACCTCTCGGCACACTGGCAAGTGCAGCTGCCTGGGAAAAGGGCAGTTGGGAAAATCGAAGGCTGTGCCTTCATTAGTGACTGTGGGAGGGGCGATATATGGGTAAGGGGGAAAGAAATCCAAACTTTTAGGTATAAAATAAGCTACAGGAATATATTTACAACATGGGGAATGTAGCCAGTATTTTATAATGACTATGAATGGAATATAACCTTTAAAAATTGTGAATCACTATATTGTACATTTGATAGCTCAGTTGGTAAAGAATCCATCTGCAATGCAGGAGACCCTGGTTCGATTCCTGGGTTGGGAAGATCCACTGGAGAAGGGATAGGCTACCCACTCCAATATTCTTGGGCTTTGCTTGTGGGTCTGCTGGTAAAGAATTTGCCTGCAATGTGGGAGACCTGGGTTCAATATCTGGGTCAGGAAGATCCCCTGGAGAAGGGATAGGTTACCCACTCCAGTAGTCTGGCCTGGAGAATTCCATGGACTGTATAGTCCATGGGGTCGCAAAGAGTTGGACACAACTGAGCAACCTTCACCTTCACTTCACTTTCTTTTCATAACTTATATAATAGTGTATGGCAACTATACTTCAATATATTAAAAAAAAAGAATGAGTATACATTTGTTAAGAAGTGATGCTGTCTCTTTATTCAGAAATGAAGATTCTCAGGACCTTGTTTTCTATTCCATTCCTCCTGCTTCCTTACTTTACTGTCTCAAGGCTCTGCAATCCCCAGACTGAGGCTCAGAGATGAAGATGATAATAACCATGGAGCTGAAGTGGACAAAGAGGGGACATAAACTGTATCCCAGTGTGGCTGCTGCTGTTGCTAAGTCGCTTCAGTCATGTCTGACTCTCAGCGACCCCATGGACTGCAGCCTACCAGGCTCCTCCGTCCATGGGATTTTCCAGGCAAGAGTACTGGAGTGGGGTGCCATTGCCTTCTCTGTCCCGGTGTGGAAGAATATCCAGTTCTAGGGAAGGGACAATAGAGTACCCAGAATGAGATGCCTGGGGGAGCTGTATCTTGTCACTGACATTGATAAGAATGGCCATGATGTGGTGGTAATACATGCAGACCATCCTGTGGTCAGTTGCATTATTATTAATTCTATACAGACCGTGCACCCCTTCTTGCCTGCACCTGGGATGAGCTGTCCCCCAACTATACCCTTGGTATGCCACTGAACTGATAGAAACTTAGGATCACAGCTCAGCTTAAGGCATTGACCCTGGGCTGTGTCCCTACTGTGGAGCGGAGGCTAACACCCCTCCAGGCTCACGGAGACAATGAAACTTTATTATTATTTTCTTTTCTTTTTGAGACCTTAAAATGGACAATTTGGGGGCAGGGCATAGGTAAGAGAATCCTTCTTGTTGAATCTAGAGGCCTAGTTTTGTCCCAGCTCTCAAAAAAAAAAAAATATATATATATGTATTGATGGAGTCTCTCTTTCTCCCTAAGGAATTATAAATTCCTTGTTGTGAAGGGTGAAGGCAGTGGGGGTGGGGTGGGGGGAAGCTTTCCTCTCTGTCTGTCTCCCTTCCCCTCTCTAAGTCCTTTCCTGTCTGGATAATTTGAAGAATCAGTTAAGCATCCTCAAGGCCTCTGCTTACTAATCTGTCCCAACCAGGCAGGGGAAAGATCCTTGAACACCTTAACTAGTGAAACCCTTCCTTGGTTTGGGCCAAATTATTTTAAATGTTACAGAATGCAAACTGTGACAAGTAGGTAGATGCTTAGACATGTGATTGAAATATGACCATTTTTAACAGTTTAGAAACCCTTATGTGATGTCTCCCAACTCTCTTACCAGATCTTGGGAATAAGAACCGCATCTTACAACATCACACAGTCCTGGTAGATTAACAGGTTGCACAGGTTACTCCCTGGTATAGGGTGACTTTGGGAAAATCCTAGGCAGACAGCAAGGTCCTTGGGAGCAGGAACTTCATAGTCCAGGACCTTGAAATTCCTCTGCATTTTCCCTTGCTTCCTTTTCCCTCATGTATCATATGATCCTCTGCCTTCCTAAGACCAACCTCTTCACCTGTGCTCTCCATAGAATCCTGTCCAGCTTCTTCCGACCTGTGGACTTCCAGACATTGCATGCCACCCCCGCCCACACACCACCTTTACCCTTCACAATAAGGAATTTATAAGGCCCAAAAGCATCCTCTTGGGCCTCTTCAGATGTGCTCATAGTCTCTCCTTCAGAGCAGTCTTCCATCAGCATCTTGCTACTTCATTTAGATATTTCTCTCTCTTTTTTCACTGGCAAACTTCTAGAAAGAGAGATCTGTACTCCTAAACCACTGTATCCATTGGTCTCAAATTCTCTTCCTAAGGTCAACAGCAAGTGGCTGATGATGAAGCCCAGTGGTCTTTCTCCCTTCCCCTTTCTGCCCTGTTTGCAGCTGTCAGCTCTCTCAGCTGTGTTGTACTCTTCCAGGCCTTCAAAACTCCCAGACTTAATTTCTGCCTTTGGCCTCTGTGTTGTGGTTTTAGGAGGAGTTGCATATCTTCAGGTTTCTGACTTTTTCTCATTCTTCGTTCTTTCCCTGCAGAAGTTCGTTTAGTCTCAAGGCAGTGGCCATCCCCACCTTGGAGATGACTCCGAGAAGTTCATGCATACGATTTTCCTGAGTTTTAGCCATGCTCTTTGCTGGAGTTCTCTACCTGGAAATAACTATCACCATCTTAATCATTATTCATCTGAAACTACTATTTGTGGGAATCCCCTTCCTCACCCTTTATATTTTCGTGGTGAATCTTGAAGCCCGGTTTATATCATCCAATAGTGTAACTTTAGGCAAATTCTTCAATGTTCTTGGCCTCAGTTTCCTCATTTGTAAAATATAAGTGTTTTCTGAATCTATGTCTATAAATGTACCCTGACCCTCCTACTTAACTAGCTCAGTTGACCTAAGCAAATTATGCCTTTTTTCTAAGAATGTCTTCATTTTAAAATGAAAACATGAATATTTAATTCATAAGGAGGATTACATTAGGTTAAAAACTACAAGTGCATAGCAGGATGTCTGTGTATAACACTTAATATAGCAGCTATTATTCTTCCTGTTACCCACGCTTGATTCTTTGGAACATTTTTGATTTCTTCTTCTCTCTTATAGCTAGATAATGAGTAGGTCTTATCAATCATTCCTTGGTAGTGTCTTGATAGTAACTTTCAACACTGACTACCCACCTACTTCTAGGCTCCCTGCTGGATGTGGTGGTTCTTACTTTTACCATCACCTACAATGTAGGCATTGGTATTTCTGTTGAGGAAACTGCTTCAGAGATTTAAATGACTTAAGTCACATGGCTTGTGACTGGCTGAGGTGGAATTCAAACTAAGTCTGGCTACCTTTACAGTCAGCTCTGTTTCCACAATCCTGGTCTTTCTCTTCCCTCTTCTTCCTTCCTCTTCTCGCTACTGTCAATTGAAATCTGTCTTTCCTATTCTTGTGTCCAGTGGCCTCTTTACCTCCAGTCTCCCCCAGTTCGTTTCATCCCATCTGTCACCAGCATATTTTCCCCTGTCTCCTTCTTGGGAGACATTTAACAGCTTGCCATTATCTTCTGAAGACATCTGGCATGTAAGGCCTCCTTCTCTGGGCTCATTTCTTATATTCCTGCCAAATAGCTCTTTTTGTGAATTTCCAATATACTTTTGTATGTACTATGATTTTTAAAAGACGTTTTCTCTACTTGGAAATACTGCCCAGATTAAATCTCAACAATGGACATGAACTTGGGCAAACTTTGGGAGATGGTGAGGGACAAGGAGGCCTGGCATGCTGCAGTCCACAGAGTCACAAAGAGTTGGACACAACTGGGCCACTGAACAAAAACAGCAATGTACTTTGCGTATGTGCTATGATTTTTAAAAGACATTTTCTCTACCTAGAAATACTGCCCAGATTAAATCTCATTTAATAACATAAAAATTCTGCTGACTGGCTAAGTCTGTTGTGGCTGTTGTTACTATTTTAACAAACACAACTCTTTAGCTAGTTCTTATACAGATTCATTATTCAGAAAATACAAGTTATTAAAGTAGAGCTATTTTTGGAGACCTCTTTTTGATCTCAGCATTTCTTAATAGAAGGCATCCTAGTTGGAAAAAGAAGTAAAAATGTCACTATTTGCAGATAATAATATGATACTATACTTAGAAAATCCTAAACATAGTACCAGGAAACTACTAGAGCTCATTAATGAATTTGGTATTTATTGGATGCAAAATTAATATGTAAAAATCTGTTGCATTTCTATACATTATCAATAAAAGATCAGAAAGAGAAATTAAGGACACAATAACATTAACTTTCATACCAAAAAGAATAAAATACCTTGGAATAAACCTACCTAAGGAGGTGAAAGACCCTTACTCTGAAAACTATAAAACGCTGATGAAAGAAATCAAAGAATACACAAACAGATGGAAGGATGTACCATGTTCTTGGATCAGAAGAATCAATATTGTCAAAGTGACCATACTGTCCAAAACAATCTACAGATTCACTGCAATCCCTATCAAATTACCAATGACATTTTTCACAGAACTAGAACAAATTAAAAAACTTTTAAAAAAATTTTCTCTAATTTATTGTGTTGGTTTTGTCATACATTGACATGAATCCGACATGGGTATACATATGTTCCCCCTCCAGAACCCCCCTCCCTCCTCCCTCCCAATTCCCTCTCCCTGGGTCATCTCGGTGCACCAGCCCCGAGCATCAAACCTGGGCTGGCGATTGATTTCACATATGATAATTAACATGTTTCAATGCCATTCTCCCATATCATCCCACCCTTGCCCTCTTCCACAGAGTCCACGAGACTGTTCTATACATCTGTGTTTCTTTTGCTGTCTCGCATGCAGGGTTATCGTTACCATCTTTCTAAATTCCATATATATGCGTTAGTATACTGTATTGTTGTTTTTCCTTCTGGCTTACTTCACTCTGGATAATAGGCTCCAGTACTGTCCACCTGAGTAGAACTGATTCAAATGAATTTTTTTTTAGTGCTGAGTAATATTCCATTGTGTATATGTATCACAGCTTTCTTATCCATTCGTCAGTTGATGGGCATCTAGGTTGCTTCCATGTCCTGGCCATTGTAAACATTGCGGTGATGAACACTGGGGTACACGTGTCTCTTTCAATTCTGGTTTCCTCGGTGTATATGCCCAGCAGTGGGATTGCTGGGTCATATGGCAGTTCTATTTTCAGTTTTTAAAGGAATCTCCACACTGTTTTCCATAGTGGCTGTACTAGTTTGCATTCCCACCAACAGTGTAAGAGGGTTCCCTTTTCTCCACATCCTCTCCAGCATTTATTGCTTGTAGACTTTTGGGTGGCAGCCATTCTGAGTGGTGTAAAGTGGTACCTCATTGTGGTTTTGATTTGCATTTCTCTGATAATGACTGATGTTGAGCATCTTTTCATGTGTTTGTTAGCCATTTTTATGTCTTCTTTGCAGAAGTGTCTGTTAAGTACTTTGGCCCCCTTTTTGATTGGGTCGTTTATTTTTCTGGAATGGAGCTGCAGGAGTTGCTTGTATATTTTTGAGATTAACTGTTTGTCTGTTGCTTCATTGGATATTATTTTCTCCCATTCTGAAGGCTGCCTTTTCACCTTGCTTATAGTTTCCTTTGTTGTGCAGAAGCTTTTAATTTTAATTAGGTCCCATTTGTTTATTCATGCTTTTATTTCTGATATTCTGAGTGGTGGGTCATAGAGGATCCTGCTTTGGTTTATGTTGGAGAGTGTTTTGCCCATGTTTTCCTCTAGGAGTTTTATAGTTTCTGGTCTTATGCTTAGATCTTTGATCCATTTTGAGTTTATCTTTGTGTATGGTGTTAGAAAGTGTTCTAGTTTCATTCTTTTACAAGTGGCTGTCCAGTTTTCCCAGCACCACTTGTTAAAGAGGTTGTCTTTTCTCCATTGTATATTCTTGCCTCCTTTGTCAAAGATAAGGTGTCCATAGATGTGTGGATTTATCTCTGGGCTTTCTATTTTGTTCCATCGATCTATATTTCTGTCTTTGTGCCAGTACCATACTGTCTTGATGACTGTGGCTTTGTAGTATAGCCTAAAGTCAAGTAGGTTGATTCCTCCAGTTCCATTCTTCTTTCTCAAGATTGCTTTGGCTATACGAGGTTTTTTGTATTTCCATACAAATTGTGAAATTATTTGTTCTAATTCTCTGAAAAAGACCTCTGGTAGCTTGATAGGAATTGCATTGAATCTATAGATTGCTTTGGATATATTCTCATTTTCACTATATTGATCATTCCAATCTATGAACATGGTATATTTCTCCATCTATTTGTGTCCTCTGATTTCTTTCATCAGTTTTTTATAGTTTTCTATATATAAGTCTTTTGTTTCTTTAGGTAGAAATACTCCTAAGTATTTTATTCTTTTTGTTTTGATGGTGAAAGCCCAGGACCAGATGGCTTCACAGCTGAATTCTACCAAAAGTTTAGAGACTAGCTAACACCTATTCTACTCAAACTCTTCCAGAAAATTGCAGAGGAAGGTAAACTTCCAAACTCATTCTATGAGGCCACCATCACCCTAATTCCAAAACCCAACAAAGATGCCACAAAAAAAGAAAACTACAGGCCAATATCACTGATGAACATAGATGCAAAAATCCTTAACAAAATTCTAGCAAATAGAATCCAACAACACATCAAAAAGATCATACATCATGATCAAGTAGGCTTTATCCCAGGGATGCAAGGATTCTTCAATATTCACAAATCAGTCAATGTAATACACCACATTAACAAATTGAAAAATAAAAACCACATGATTATCTCAATAGATGCAGAGAAAGCCTTTGACAAAATTCAACATCCATTTATGATAAAAACCCTCCAAAAAGCAGGAATAGAAGGAACATACCTCAACATAATAAAAGCTATATATGACAAACCCACAGCAAACATTATCCTCAATGGTGAAAAACTGAAAGCATTCTGCCTGAAGTCAGGAACAAGACAAGGGTGCCCACTCTCACCACTACTATTCAACATAGTTTTGGAAGTCTTGGCCACAGCAATCAGAGCAGATAAAGAAATAAAAGGGATCCAGATTGGAAAAGAAGAAGTAAAACTCTCACTGTTTGCAGATGACATGATCCTCTACATAGAAAACCCTAAAGACTCTACCAGAAAATTACTAGAGCTAATCAGTGAATATAGTAAAGTTTCAGGATACAAAATCAACACACAGAAATCCCTGGCATTCCTATACACTAACAATGAGAAAACAGAAAGAGAAATTAAGGAAACAATTCCATTTTTTTTTTAATTTGTATGGAAACCTGAAAGATCCTAAATAGTCAAAGCAACCTTAGGAAATGAAAAAGGAACTGGAGGAATCAGGCTCCCTGTCTTCAAACTATACTTCAAAGCTATACTCATGAAAATAGTATCATACTGGCACAAAAACAGAAATATAGATCATTGGAACAGGATGGAAAGCCAGAAATAAACCCATGCAATTATGGTCAATTAGTCTATGGCAAAGGAGGCAAGGATATATAGTGGTGAACTTGGCATTTCTTAGTGCCCTTGAGTTCAGCAGTTCTGTGACTCCTGTATCCATTCTCTGGCATCCCTGTTCTTTTCTGAGGTAATGATATCTACTTTGGAAATGCACATGGTGGGTGTAGAGCTCAAAGATACCCATTGCAGCATTATTTATAACTTTGGAAAGCTGAAAACAGTAAATGATTTTAGAACAATGTAGCTATTAAAGTAATCTTTGCAAGAAATTTTGAACATGTGGGAAATGTGTTTGATATGTTAATAACATCAACAAAAGAATCAAGACAGATAAGTAATGAGGGCAGCAAACAATAAAAAGCAATATACAAATTACCTTTTTGTTAAGACCTCAAATATATAAAATATAGGGGGAGACCTTTTTGATTAAAGAATTATTAGTAATTTTTTTTTTTTTGCTTTGCTACAGTTTTCTATACTTTGCAAGTTTCCTGCTTTGAGGACATAAGTCTTTTTTTTTTTTTTTGACTGGTGGTTTGTGGGATCCTAGTTCCCTGGCCATGGATTGAATGCAAGACCATAGCAGTGGAAGTGCCGAGTCTTGACCAGTGGATCACCAGGAAATTCCTGAGGGCATAACTTTTTATTCTCAGACAAAATAACATGATGACTTACAACAAATAATGATGCAGGGATAATTCCCTGTGTTGGGGTTCCCAGGATTATCCCCAGATTCATCGATTTGCTGGTAAGACTCATGATACTCAGCATATATTGTAAAGGTGATTTATTACAGGTAAAGGATATAAAGCAAAATATAGAGGAAACCAGGGGCAAACTCCCAAGAATCCTCACCCAGTGCGGTCACACAGAGTGCACTTACTTCCTCCAGCAATGAATTGTGACAACATGTGAAGTCTTGTCCACCAAGGAAGCTCATTAGAGGTTCAGTTTGTACTGGGATTGGTCACATGGGCAGGCTCTGCCTGGCACCTACTAAAACCCCAGACTCCCAGAAGGAAAGGAGAGGCTCGGCACAAGCCACGCTGTTTCTGTAAACAGCTGAGGCCCAGCTAGCCACTCTTACCAGGGAACATGGGAATTCTCTGGGAATCCAAGTTCCAGATTCCAGTAAAGGGGTCAACCTTGCACCGGCCTTGCCAAGGCTGGAAGCCTCTGACCTGCTCTGTTAACTCTTCTGCAACTTCCCTTGATCCTTGTGGCTCACACTGCAGACTTCCTCAGGGAATAAGGACCTGGACTCTCACTTCCATCATAAACCCAGAATCGATCCCACGGCGGCCTTTGCAAAGTCCAGTAAAGAGACTGATAATGTCATGTTTGAGGCACAGAGAGAAGTCCATTGCTCACAAACACCTGGTTCCTCCCACCCACGCTTTTCTCAGGGCTGGAGAGGTGGTCCTCGAGTGGTGCTGGCAGGGAGCCAGGGAGCTTAACTAGTGCCAGTGTGCCAGCTTCAAGTCCCTGGCTGCCGACTTTGTGTGTTTTTCCTTTGGCTCTAACTACTTCAAAATCACTTGGCTCACAGTCCTTGGAATGCAAGCAGCACAGAAATGTTGTCTTAGGAATATAAGTCCCGTGGGCCCTGGGGCTCTGAGTGCAGTTTGGGTTCCTTCTACAAACAGAGTGTGTCAACACTCCCCCTGTGGGACATCCTGGAGAGTGATGACTTCACGCTCACTGGCTCGGATTCTAACCCAGGAGCTGTTCTCAATGATGTCACAGCCTCAGCGTGGGTACAAAACCACAGGGGATTCAGGGAAATTCCTTGCTCTGCTCCTGTCCCCTGTCTCCTGTTGTTTGTTGGCCATCTTTAACACCTGCCTTGACACCTGTGAAAGTAGCTAAGCTGTAAGAGTCAGTTTGACAAAGAAATTCATGTTCTTCCCACCTCTTCCAGCTGCCCTTCACCCAGTCTGTGTTCAATGGAATCTGAGCCCCCTCTGGCATCACATAAAGAAACAAAATTGTCTTGTGATGAAGGCAAGCCCCTGTCTTTCTTCAGCCTACCTGAAAAAAAGAAAGCATTTCTGCTCATACTTGCTTACTGTGACTAGGCTTGATGAATACTCATTGTTTATTTAAGTATAGCAGCCAATGGAATGAATGTTTGTTATTTTATGCATGTGCTTACTTTTACTTCTTATCCCACCTCCCCCATTCTGTTTAGTAACTTATATTGATGAAGATGAAAATGAAATACTTGAATTGTCATCAAATGAAACATTCTCGGTCATGCTAAAGATTCCTGAGAAGTGTGTTTCTGAAGAGGAATTACCTGATATGCTCGAGAAGCGGGTAAGTTACTTTATGTATTGTTCTTCTGGAGCAGCTGGGTTAGAGCTAGTCAGTAAGTAGCTTCAAGCTTGGATTCTTTGGATATTGGCAGAAACCAGTGCTTAGAAATAGATTTTCTGTAGTGCAAAGCCAGAAGGAAGAGCCCTGGCCTCCAGCTGAAAGTGTCCTGGAGGACAGTATTCGGTTTCTCACTCTGGTCTTAGGTTTGATTCAACCTGAAATTTTACTGAAGGTCTGTGAGGTGCTAGACAACATGCTTAGTGCCAGGGCCACAGAGGCTGTGCCCTCAATGGGGGCTCAAAGTCCAAGTTGGAAGAATTTGGAGTCCAAGAGGAAAAAATTAAATAGTTATTAGCAGTGTGGTATGTTCCATCACTGAGATATGTTCAGTGTGATTTACAACCACAGAGGAGGGATGGAGGCTTGGAGGGCCTCCTGGAGGAGGTGAGACTCAGGATGAGTCTTGAAATGTGAAGTAGGGGTATTCCAGATTAGAGAGCAGGGAACACAAGGGTATCTGCCCAGCAGTGTGCTATGACCTCCACATACTGTGTAGCAGAAATGCAGAGATGAGGCTGAACAGAAAGGAAGGGGAGAGATCATGAAGGTTCCTGGTTCTTTGCTGAGGTCCTGGAAGATTTTAATCTGCAGGTTGACATGGTCAACTTCTCATTTTAGTCTTTCTGTGATGATGGGAAACACTGGAAGTGGAGTGCTTAGTTAGAAGGTATTGCAATAATCTGGGTGACAAGTGAGGGAGCCTTGAATTAGGGCAATGTCAGGGGAGATAATTGAGGTTCAGGTGAGATTTCAGAGGTCTGTTCCCTCAATAGCACTTCATGGCTGGTAGGATGTGGGCTGAGGGAGAGCATGGCTCCAGGCTTCTGGTTGGGTGACCACATGGGTGGATGGTGACATCATTCATGGAGCAGGGCATGCAGAAGGAGCCTCTGTGTGTTATGGGGGCTCTGCAGTGAGACCATGAGGGTTGGTTGGAGCAGCCCTGGTTATCTTGTCAAAGACGGAGTGGTTCACAGTCAGACCCAGAAAAGTTTTTGAGAACAAAATCTAAGTATGACCAGCCTGCTATCTGTTATTCTCTTCCCTGCAGTTAGATTGGTTGAATGGGGAGAGATCCCTTTATTTTCTGAAGGCCAGAGTCTTAACCAGTGTATGGCTAGGCAAGTCCACTCTTTTTTACTGTTTTTGATTGAGAGGTTTTGCATTGGCCGAGGAGAAACCAAGTGAGTCAGCATCCACAGGTGTCACTGTTACAGACTGGTCTCTATGTCAGAGGGAAATGGATATCACTCACTCACTTGAAAGCCGTCTCTCTTGTCATAGAAGCAGATGTGAGCAGATTCTACAGGAGTTTTTAGTTCATCATGGTATAATGGCGGAGGAACAGGGACTAGTGGGTCTCTTGGGCAAGTTCACAGGCCTCTTTGAGTTGGTTCCTACTGTGATAAATGAAAATCACCTCACTTTCCCTGTATACCCACAGATGCATATAAAGAACTTTGTAAGGCATTTTTTAAAAGAATTATCTGATTTGCAGATGATAAACATAAGGTGCAGTGTGATGAAGAAACTTCTGCTCTCCGGTATCCCAACAAATGTTCAGGAAAAAAAAAACAAATGAGGAACTTGGAGATACTACTATCTTATTGTCAGATCAAGAACCCTTTTCTTCCTCTTAGGCCAGTTTCTGGGTTTGGAAAGTCAGAGGGAATATATATTGAAACACTGCACCCTCTCTTTTGCTTTATTGTCTTGCTTTTCTAAGCACAGTTTTCCTGGCTCCTCTCCTATCTCACTGCCAGTTTCCTTCTATTTGGGTTGGGCTGATATCTCTGCTTAAGCTGGCTCAGCGTCATAGCTCAGCTTACCTGCTCGATGCCAGAGGCAGCAGTGGCCCCTATGATAATGCAGGGAACGTAGCCCTCTTCCTCTGGAAGATTTTTTTTTCTTTTTTTTTTTTTTAACATTATCACTTTAAAAAAATTGAGATATAGTTCATACACAGTATTATATGTTTCAGGTGTATGACATAGAGATTCACAATTTTAAGGTCACATTCCACTTATAATTGCTTAAGAATATTGACTATATTCCCTGTGTTATATAATATATCCTATCGCCCATTTATTTTGTATATAGTAGTTTGTACTGCTTAACCCCCACCCGTATCTCGCCCCTCCCCCTTCTTGCTCTCCCCTGATAACCACTAGTTTGTTCTCTGCATCTGTGAGTCTGTTTCTTTTTTGTTGTTGTTATATTTACTCATTTCTTTTATTTTTTAAATTCCACATATAATTGATATCACACAGTATTTGTCATTCTCTGACTTATTTCACTTAGTATAATACTCTCCAAGTTCATCCATGTTGTTGCGAACGGCAAAATTTCATTCTTTTTAATGGTTGGGTAGTTTTCCATTGTCTACGTATACCACATCTTCTTTGTCCATTCATCTGTTGAGGGACTCTTAGGCTGTGCCCATATCTTGGCTATAGTAAATAATTGTGTGTATGTGTTCAGTTGTGTTCGACTCTTTGTGACCGCATGGACTGTAGCCCATCAGGGTCTGCTGTCCATGGAATTTTCCAGGCAAGAATACTGGAGTGGGTTGCCATTTCTTTTTCCAGGAGATCTTCCCACCTAGGGTTGAACCCTTGTCTCCTGACTCTCCTGCATTGGCAGACAGATTCTTAACCATTGGACCACCTGGAAAGCCCCATTGTAAATAATGGAAACTGGTTTCTGATGAGCCCTGTGCCTGACTCTGGTGATCAACTCACTGGGCTCAAAGCTCAGCTTACACTCAGCCTCACTGGCACAGTTTGGGGAACACCAGAGCAAGGGGCAAGGAGCGCCTCTTTTCACTTTTGTGATCCCAAAGTAGTGTGGTTGACAGCGCCTAAATATGTAAATATTTCCTACTCATAATAAGTGATGGTGCCACAAAAAAAAATGTTAGAGTGGACACTGAAGTTGATCTAGTATACCACTCCATCTCTTAACATGAAATTTTAAAACTTTTTCTGAGTATCAATGTGCAAAACACAGTGCTTAGGACCCTAAGAATTAATGACAGGAAGAATGAGGGGGAGGGAACAAAGAAGGAAGGACAGACATAATTTCTTACAAAAGAAGCTCAATCTAAAAGGAGGAGAGGGATAACCAGGTGGAGTTTGATGTATGACGCAGGGCACCCAAAGCTCATGCTCTGTGACAACCTGGAGGGATAAGGTGGGTGGAGGCTTCAGGATGACCGTGACACATGTATGCCTATGGCCAATTCATATTGATGTTTGGCAAAAACCATCACAATATTGTAAAGTAATTATCCTGCAATTAAACTAAAAAAAATAAAAGGAAGAGGGAGATACTGTTGTTGTTTTTATTATTGTTTTTATTTTCACCGCTTGAGAAAAAAATGCCCTCTCTAGCATCCTCATCCTCTTCCCTGTTCTTCTGAGCAGTCCTGGGACTGCTCCAACCTCCGGGTTTTCTAAATGACTGTTGGCCTGTTGGCAGCTTTCTCTGGGGCTCAAAAACTCTAAGATGGCCCAGTCATTTCTTAACGTTTTATGCTACTTTCGTCCTTGTTGTTCAGGAGACACTTTCCTCTTTGCTTCATCTCCACTGAGTTGTGTGGTAAACTGGGCTTAGTGTCTGTAACATCTAGGACTAGATTCCTTACTAGCAGAGTGACCTAGGGCATGCTTTGTAACCTCCCTGAATGCCTAGAATTTTTTTTTTTTTAATCAGCACAAAGGGAATGGAGAGCAGAGATAGCAATGCCTCTTATGTCAGTTTCTTATGCAGATGACAGCCGTAAGTGACAGGGTTAGAGGAAGTGCTCTAAACTCCTCTGCTCTACCTTGGAGAAATTGGATTGTCACCAGTGAGTGTAGTGGGTGCAAACAAGGGATGCAGCCTCCTTGAGATTCTGCTGAGGGTGGGTGGGAGGTGATGGGCAGGTTTTCCTTGGGGATAGTTCTGCTATTTGCTGTGGAATAAAGCAGTGAGGTGACAAGCCATGATGGGTGCAGCTGGGCACACCGAGCTCAGCACAGAGGAACCTGGGGGTGAAATTTCCAGAACGATGTTAAGGCTGAGGCTTCAGGCCAGCAGGAGTGGATCTAGCTACAGGCTTGCTTCCAGCCTCAGAGATGGATTCATGCTGGGGGTGTACCCAGATCCCAGCACTGTCTTCCTGCCTGCTAAGAACAAGGCATTTAAATGTCAAAGTAATAATTTTAAAGAGATGCAATGTAGATACGTTCCGCCACAAGTTCTGGGGTACTGTAGGTTAGGATTTACATCTATGAAACATAATGGAAAGATTAATCAAAGAGTGGGAGCTCTTGATTAAAAAACCAACAGCTACTATCCAGAGTGTGAATCAGTAAGAAAAATGCAGCCCAAGAGAAAGAACACTAACAGACAATTCAAAGGTGAAAAATCCCACAGAGTGAATAGACACATGAAAAGACACTCAACCTCACGAGAACCTAATATGACAGTGTGAAACGCAATGAAAACTCATCAGATTGGCAAAAATTGAAAAATCTGGTAACCTTAAATGCTGGCAAGGCTGTGGGCAATAGAGCACTTGTACATTGCTGGGAGGGCAGTGAAATGGAGTGCGATTCAGAAAGAGTTAAGGTGGAGATGTGCTAAGTCTTAGAGCCAAGTCCACCTCTTGGTATATGGCCCAGGGAATCGCTTACCTGTATCAGAAGAGAGGCTTAGGGATGTTCAAGTAGATCATCTCAGCATAGTCGTGGCAGGAGACAATCGGAAACAAAGCACATGGCCACCAGGAGGGGAAGGGGGAGGGTGGAGCTGTCATTTCATGGAATCTCTGCAGAGTTAGGAGTCAGACTGAATGACCTCCATCTGTTGTTGTTTAGTCGCTCACTTGTGTTCAACTCTTTGCCACCCCATGGACTGCAGCATGCCAGGCTTCCCTGTTTTTCACTATCTCCTGGAGCTTGCTTAAACTCATGTCCACTGAGTTGGTGATGCCATCCAACCATCTCGTCCTGCGCCATCCCCTTCTCCTCCTGCCTTCAGTCTTTCCCAGCATCAGGGTCTTTTCTGTTTCAGTGAGTTGGCTCTTCAAATCAGTGGCCAAAGTACTGGAGCTTCAGCTTCAGCATCAGTCCTGTCAATGAATATGCAGGGTTGATTTCTTTTAGGATTTACTGGTTTGATCTCCTTACTCTCCAAGGGACCATTGTGGGTAAACAGCAAATGTGATTTTGAGTGAAAAAAGTCAGAGAAGGTGTAGAATATGGTATGTTTTATTTGAATAAAGACATGCATTGAATTTATATATGTATTTCTAAAACGATTCAGTCTTTGGGGACTTCCCTGGCAGTTCAGTGGTTAGGACTCTACACTTCCAATGCAGGGGGGCATGAGTTCTGTTCCTGGTTGGAAAATTAAGATCCTGCATGCTGTGTGGAGCAGCCAAAAAGAAATTGCGTATAGTTACAATTACACAAGGGAGTGTTACATTCATAAAAACATGCATGGAAAAGATACACGACAGCTTCAGGACAATGGTTAGTAGTGGGCAGGGAGAGAGGAAGGCGGAATAGTGTGTGAGAATAACTTTAACTGTGCTGTGTTTCGTCAGGTAAAGAGTTCAGCTACATATGGTAGAATGTGAAGGAATGAAAATTGGGTAGTGGGAACACAGGTGTCCTTATTTTTTATGGTTGCAACACTTGATGGCTAAAATAAGAACTTTGTATCTTTGCAATTGTACCACTCATTTGATTGCCTTATCCAGAAACCGTGTGGCTGTGTCTCCTTGGAGTGAACTTCCAGGGAAAGGAGAGAAGAGGCCTTCCTTTGTCTGGTGATATGCAGGCCCCTGAGTCACCTCAGTCTTCCCAGCCCCTTAGAGGGTCTGTGTGGGCTCAGGCTGTTGACCAGTCAGACCACACGTCACAGCTCAACGTGTAAGAGATGCTGAAAATCCCAGCCTGATCACTTGGTCCTTACAAATGAGGGAGGTCCCTTTAAATGAGTGCCAACTTGAATTTAGGTTGGTGTGGGGCCCACCCCTTCCTGTTTCTTCACCCAGAGCCTCTTGGTAAGTTCATTCCTCCCTAGGGTAGAATTCCCGTCATCCAGGTGATATGCAGTATGAATCTGGCTGTGATGTGTGGTTGTTAACTCGCTCCTGTTTGTTGTAGGTGACACACGTGTACAGTGATTCACCAGCTCTGAACCGCTATTTCACTTCAGTTGAAGTCATGGACTTCAGGTAAGAATGGAGAGTATTACAGTCTCTCTCTGGAGGTTGACAGTCATCATGAGTTACCCACAAGGACTTCCCTAACCCCAAAGCACAAAGGGACCAAGGGTATCTAGAACCAGAGTGTTGGTGCTAGGAGGGTCTTTGGAGGCTAAGTAGCTCAATGTCCTTATTTTATGAAGAAGGAAAAGGAAACCCAGATTAATTACATGACTCAACAACATCACAGGGAATAGAGGAGAAACCCAGATAAACCATTCCTGTTTCCCAGCATATGCTCGATTAAGCTAAGAGCAGACATGAAAATAGATTTCAGGTAGTTATGTGACATAAATGATATAATCCATGGATTGGCTTTTGCTTTTGAGGAACACAAGTCATACATAAGTTCATGCTCCTTGTATAATACTAAAAAATAAAGATAGCTGCTAGAGGAGAGGTCCACTTCCTGCCTTCTTCTGCCCCACTACCTATGGACACTTCATGTGCCAGTTAGTTCCATGGTGAATGCCAATCCCTTTTATAAAATGGACAGCCATCAGTGGTTTGTGTGATTCTTCTGTATATGTATTTACTATATATTTGTATATTCTACATGTGTAACATATATACACAAATACAGTTTTTTTTGTTTTTTAGTTTCCTCCTAATCTCTAAAATTTTTGTATATGTCTATAGATACTTGGGTTTCCCTGACAGCTCAGTGATAAAGAATCTGCCTGCCAATGCAGGAGATGTAAATTTAATCCCTAGGTCAGGAAAATCACACAAAGGAAATGGCAATCCACTCTAGTATTCTTTCCTGGGAAATCCCATGGACAGAGGAGCCTGGTGGGCTACAGTCCATGGGGTCACAAAAGAGTTGGACATGACTTAGCAACTGAAACAACAACATAGGTAAACTGCTGTATGTATGTAGAGGAATCATTTTATTACCCTTTTGTATTGTTAGGACTATTAGAGTCATTTGATAATCCTTTTATATTATTAGGGCAAGATTTACATAGCACAGCTTTATTACCCACTATTCCTAAGATGTCTCTGGAATGTGACCATCAATTTTACATTGAGGGTCCTCCTCTCAAAGCATCAGTTTCCCAAACCTGGGAGGGAGAGCATTGTGAAGTGACGGTACACAGTATGATAAGACCAAAAGGACCTGGATCCTGAAAACATAGTTGCAGGTTGCCTTGGCAACAACACTATTTCTCCTTCTTTATGGACTTTCCAATGTGCTTGCCACTGGTAAGAAAATACCAATAGTAAAGGGAGAAGTGCATAATCAGACCTGACTTTCCTCTGTGCATTTTCCCAAACTTGTAATTCGAAGACAGAGTTGAGAGAATAAGGACGCTCAGAGCCTGAAAAGTCTTTCCAAGAATTCAGCCCTTATTACGGGTCTAGAGGAGGTGGGATTGCATAATGGGTTGGGGTACGTTGGGGGAAAAAACCATCAGAAAACTGAGTAAAACAAAATCTGAAGACTTAATGTGAAAGGATCTTTTTTTTTTTTTTGAGGGGATCTGTTTTCTAAAAGTTATTTGAAAGAAAAACCCAAAGAATTTTAGTTAAAGAAATTCTGTCTGGGAACCTTTTGTTTCATTTTTTTAAAATTTAGACAGAGTTTAACCATGGGAAAATGTCCTTTGCTTCATCAGCAACAGAGGCAAAGCCTAGATTCTCTGTGTCCCTCAGAAATTTTCCCTTTCCCTTCAAAATTCCGCCTATGTCAGTTCATCCAGTGACCTGACTTGGAGAGACTGGGAGGGGCTGGCCAAGCTGAGTTAGGCAGCGTGACCCTCTAACAGCTTCCAGTCTGGTCTTCTGAAAGTCAGCCTCTGGCCCTTTCTATTAGCAAACCCTAGTCCTTGCCTGTGGGTGTGCAGGATGGCTGCGTGTCAAGATGTTGACCATCATTAGCAATAATTAGAAGGTGGAGCACAGGCAACAAGCAATGAAACCCTGCAAACCAGAGTAACTGGCTTGGAGTTTGAAAGCATATTTTCACCTGTATGTAAAGGTATTCTTGAAACTTTGAGTTTCTTCTGAGTCCCACCTCTGTGTTATTTATATGAATCCCAAGGGCTTCCCTGGTGGCTCAGATGGTAAAGAGTCTGGCTGCAATGCAAGAGACCTGGATTTGATCCCTGGGTTGGGAAGATCCCTGGAGAAGGGAATGGCTACCCACTCCAATATTCTTGCCCGGAAAATCCCATGGACAGAGAAGCCTGGCAAGCTATAGTCACAGAGTCGGACATGACTGAATGACTAACACACACATGCATAGGGTTTGGCACACTTCTTGGCTGTAGTAGAGTTTATAAAATCAACTGTCAGCAAATCAAAGAGTATCGTGTGTGCTTAGTCACTTAGTCATGTCTGTAGCCTGCCAGACTCCTCTGTCAATGGAATTCTCCAGGCAAGGATACTGGAGTGGGTTGCCATTCCTTTCTCCAGGTGATCTTCCCAACTCAGGGATCGAACCCGGGTCTCCTGCATTGCAGGCAGGTTCTTAACCATCTGAACCACCAGGTGGTTCAGTTCTGTTCAATTCAGTTCAGTTCAGTCCCTCAGTCATGTCCAGCTCTGCAACCTGGTGGACTGCAGCACCCCAGGCTTCCCTGTCCATTACCAACTCCAGGAGCTTACTTAGACTCATGTCCATCAAGTCGGTGATGCCATCCAACCATCTCATCCTCTGTCATCCCCTTCTCCTCCTGCCTTCAATCTTTCCCAGCATCAGGGTCTTTTCAAATGAGTCAGTTCTTCAGATCAAGTGGCCAAAGTATTGGAATTTCAGCTTCAGCATCAGTCCTTCCAATGAATATTCAGGACTGATTTCCCTTAGGATTGATGGATTGGATGTCCTTGCAGTCCGGGGGACTCTCAAGAGTCTTCTCCAACACCTCAGTTCAAAAGCATCAGATCTTCAGCACTCAACTTTCTTTATAGTCCAACTCTCACATTCGTACATGACTACTGGAAAACCATCGACAGACTAGACGGACTTTTGACTTTGATTAGATGGATGTTTGTTGGCAAAGTAATGTCTCTGCTTTTTAATATGCTTTCTAGATTGGTCATAGCTTTTTTCCCAAAGAAGAAGCATCTTTTAATTTCATGGCTGCAGTCACCATCTGCAGTGATTTTGGAGCCCAGAAATAGAAAATCAGCCACTGTTTCCCCATCTATGTGCCATGAAGTGATGGGACCAGATGCCATGATCTTATTTTTCTGAATGTTGAGCTTTAAGCCAACTTTTTCACTCTCCTCTTTCATCTTCATCAAGAGGCCCTTTAGTTCTTCTTCACTTTCTGCCATAAGGGTGGAGTCATCTGCATATCTGAGGTTATTGATATTTCTCCAGGCAATCTTGATTCCTTCCTGTGCTTCCTCCAGCCCAGTGTTTCTCATGATGTACTCTGCATATAAATTAAATAAGCAGGGTGACAGTACACAGCCTTGACATACTCCTTTTCCTATTTGGAACATGAACTGCAGCCTTGTCTAACTCAATGAAGCCATGAGCCACGCCTTGTAGGGCCACCCAAGACGGATGGGTCATGGTGGAAAGTTCTGAAAAAACATGGTCCCCTGGAGAAAGGAATGGCAAACCACTTCAGTATTCTTGCCCCATGAACAGCATGAAAAGGCAAAAGATAGGACACTGAAAGATGAACTCCTTGGGTTGGTAGGTCCCTAATATGCTATTGGAGATCAGTGGAGAAATAACTCCAGAAAGAATGATGAGACGGATCCAAAGCAAAAACAGCACCCAGTTGTGAATGTGACTGGTAATGGAAGTAAAGTCTGATGCTATAAAGAACAATATTGCATAGGAACCTGGAATGTTAGGTCCATGAATCAAGGCAAATTGGAAGTAGTCAAACGGGAGATGGCAAGAGTGAACATGAACATTTTAGGAATCAGTGAACTAAAATGGACTGGAATGTGTGAATTTAACTCAGATTACCATAATACTACTATTGTGGGCAAGAATCCCTTAGAAGAAATGGAGTAGCCATCATAGTCAACCAAAGAGTCCAAAATGCAGTACTTGGATGCGATCTCAAAAACGACAGAATGATCTCTGTTCGTTTGGGATATGTGACCTCTGGCCACAAGAGGGAGCTCTTTGCCAGTCGTTGGCAGGAACAATGTTCTGATTCAGTACTGGGACTGGCTTGACTGCAAAACTTACCCTTGAATGAGAGTCTCAGATGTGATCACTCTTAAATATTTTATTGCTACCTTTTAATCTAGGTCTTTAAAAAAAAATCTAGCCTTCTTGAACCAAAGGATAATTGTGAGGATTCTAAATGAAGCGGTAGCATTTAACAAGCTGTGTAGACCATTGATTAGCAGAGGATAGCCATATGATTATTTTTCTTTTAGAAGTAGGAGAATATGTCCTAGAAAGAGAAAAATTCCCTTTCCTAGGTCCCCTTACTGAGAGTTGCAAAACCTTGGGAAGTAGAAATAGGACAGAAACAGTTTCCCACTTTGGGGACAAACCAGGGAGGTAAGATTTGCTGCTGGTACCTAGGGCCATCTGGGGAGTTTAGGATTGTGTACCCTGCCAATGGCAGGGAGCTTTGGGCCCTACTTGGACCATTTTATAGGTTAAGTGATGAACTGGTTAAACTGGATAGCTTTGAAAAGCACCTGTGGAAGAAGGGAGACCAGGGAGAAAAGGGCTGCCTCGGCCTGCCTCTGGGCAAAGCATGTGTGTTAGGCAGCTCTTGGAGCCTCCCCTGTATGGCCTCTCACAGAGGGCTTCTCGGGGTTGGGTTTCAGGTGAAAGGAGGAGGTTTGGATAGCTGCAATTTTGTGTGATGAGTGCATTGATGAGGGCTCTTCTAGGGGAGTACATGCTTTGCTTTTTTATACTGGGAGAGCATGTAGAACTCAAAAGATGCTTTTGCTAAAATCAATTTCCCGAGTTGCACTGTGATTCTGTTGATATTAAGTTTATTTTCTCTTTTTGGTTTGCCTTTCAGTGGTGAAAACGCCACAATAATCTTCCGCCTGCACTTCAGGGTTCCTCCTGAGGATGGCAGTTTTATGAAGTATGTGATGAGTGAGGAGTTCGTGCTGGGCATTTTGCAGCAGGATTTCCATGATCAGAACATGGCTGGTTGTGAGGCTCTGGGGCTTGATCCAGGATCCCTCTGCTCCTATGATAAGTTGAACACGTCCGGAAGGCAGAGCTGTGATGGTAAGTGGGGGAACCAGGTGGGACAGAGAGCTTGCTTTGATTTCTGAGCAGGCGATATTCCATGTCTGTGGAGGTCACCCAGTCCCTTCCCTTTGTGAGCAGATAGAGAAGCTGGAAAAAAAGTCATGGAAGCAAACTATAAAAATGAGTGTTGCTATGTGTTTCCTCATTGTGGTTCACCCACATTCAAAGCTCTGAATCCCATGTCACAATATCATTAGACACATTCATGCAAATGCCGTGGTCTCACCGGAGAAGCAAGTACTGAAGAATTTGAAGTAAATAGTATATTAAATTGTTGAAAGATGGTTCAATCTGGAGAATATCTTTTTCTGTTGAAGGCCACTAGTATAAGATATTAACAGAGGGACATAAAAAGGCAAGTGCGTCTCTTTCTTAGAAGATTATAAGCAAAATGTGCATCGACGTTTAAAACTAAGAATGGAATGAGGAAATGGACATTATTTAATAAGCATAGATGATACCCTACTTGTCAGAATCTGAGAACGCTGTACAAAACCTGATAAGGAGGGAAGGTGAGAGTTGAGATGACTGCTAGCCTCTGAGACCTCCTCTCTGTAGTCTGCACTGAGCGTCGGCCTTAGTTTCCATTCTTCTCGTTTTCCACTTCTGATTGCTCACTTGGATGGGTTTGGATCTTGGTTAGTCCATAAGGCTAATGATTTTGCTGCTGCTGTTGCTGCTAAGTCGTTTCAGTCGTGTCTGACTCTGTGCGAACCCACAGACGTCAGCCCACCAGGCTCCACCGTCCCTGGGATTCTCCAGGCAAGAATACTGGAGTGGGTTGCCATTTCCTTCTCCAATGCATGGAAGTGAAAAGTGAAAGTGGAGTCACTCAGCCGTGTCTGACTGTTCGAGACCCCATGGACTGCAGCCTCCCAGGCTCCTCCGTCCATGGGATTTTCCAGGCAAGAGTACTGGAGTGGGTTGCCATTGCCTTCTCCAGCTAATGATTTTGAATGGTTCCTTATCCACAATCCATTAGAAATACTCTGTATATCAGCAGTGGTAAATGCTAGTTGAATGAATGAAAAAGGCAGTCATGAAGGCGCTGTGGTGAGCAGCAGGCATGGGGCCAGCTGCCAAGGGTCAGAAGATTGGCACAGATTATAGAGCACACACATCCCCTCGTGGTGTGAGAAGAGGTGTCTACTGTGATGACACTTGATTCCTGGGGACGAGAGGCGGAAGTGGACCAACCTTGGCCCGGGAGGGCAGAGAGTTATATAAAGCAGTTCTTAAGGCATTCTTTTCCGCAAATGAATAAAAGGAATGACATTCAGAGGGCCGACTTAACAGCTCACGGGAAAGTCACATAGTGAATAGAGAATGCTCCTCACTGAGCATCTGAATAGATGGAGTGCGTCTGTGGGCCAGACCAGTAACATATTGTGTGGAGTGAAAAGGTTCTGCCTCCTCCACAGGAATTCTAAAAAGAAAGAAGGAAAGAAAGAAAGGAGGGAGAGAAGGAGGGAGGAAGGAAGGACCCTTCAGCCCCCTCCTGTGTACAGCGGAAAGAGAGAAGAGGCTATATGGCCTGCTGAGCCTCCTCTCTAAAATCGTGGTCCCCAGCTCTTTCCAAATGGAGATGAGGGATTAGGAGGAGGGTGAGAAAGAGCTGAGGAGGATTATGAAGCTGGGAAGTCCACACAGAGTATGACAAACAGCAGGTTGCTTGTGAGGCCTGACGGACCTGGAGCTGAGCCTCAGATTCCGCGTGGCCCCCAGGATGCAGGCATGAGCAACAGCGTTTCTGCTTCTCAGGAGACCACACTCTTTCTCTCGGGCATTTCTCCTGGGGGTGGGAGGTGTCTCCATGACCCCACACCCTCTTTGCAGAGCCTGGACAGTGCTTGATATTTTCAGGAGTGCGGGTATCAGTTTCCTCTCAAATGGAACGGAAGACAGTAGCCATTTGGAAAGCAAGAAAGGACGAAGAGAGTCTAGAGGGCAGGGAGGCAGACGGAGGGACAACTCAGGGCAAAGTCCAGATTGAGGGAGAAGAGGGGTGGCAGGAACCAGAGAGACCCCCAGGAGGGACTGCCAGGCCTGGGGGTTCTGAGGCCAGCTCCCATGTTCCCAGCACTGTGGGCTTGGCAGGGTAGCCCCTTCTGTAATGAGCTAGGCAGCTGGTTTCCCACAAAGATAATGTTCTAATTCTTCAAAGAGCAAAGCTTCTTTCTTTTTTTTTTGGCCATTAAAAAAATTATTGAAGTATAGTCAGTTTACAATGTTGTGCTAATTTCTGCTGTTTAGCAAAGTGATTTAGTTATACCTATATCTATCCGTCTATCAAAGAGTCGGACATGACTGAGCAACTAAGCACAGCACACATCTATCTATTTATATGTATATATTCTTTTTCAGAGTCTTTTCCATTGTGGTTTATCATAGGGTATTGAATAGAGTTCCCTGTGCTATACAGTAGGACCTTGTTCTTTATCCATTCTATACATTATAGTTTGTATCCACTAACCCCAAACTCCTAACCCATCACTCCACCACCCTTTCTCCTCCTTGGCAGCCACAAGTCTGTTCTACAAAGGGCAGTGGTTTTTAAAATTGCTTGGTTCAAATGCCTCTTAGAGAATTTGGAGACAGCTGTGTAATTTCTCCCTGTAAAAAATGCACACACACTTCCCTCTGGACAGAATTTTACAATTTCAGGGATTCCAAGGATTCCCTGGAGCCAGTCTGCATTTCCTTGAAATTTCCAACGCGTGTGCTAGAGAGCCTGAACCTTAAATTAGCTTGTAATTTGGATCCCTAAGGGATTGTGTTTTCCTCATTCTCTAATTGGGGAATATGATTGCTTTACCTAACTGCAGGCACTTTGATGCCTTCTACAAAGAAAAACTTCCTTTAATATTATGGTCATAAGGGAATTTTTTAATTTATATTTTCTTGCAGTGTTAATTGAGATATAATGAACATATAAGACAGTGTAAGTTTAAGGGGTACAGAATAGTGACTCGACCCATATATTGTGAAATGATTGCCATAATAAATGTAGTTAACGTCCATCACCATCACCTTGTGAGTTACACAACTATTTTTCCCCTTGTGAGAATTTGTTCCCAGGACTGATTTATCTTATAACAGGAAGTTTATGTTTTTTGACCACCTTCATTCAGTTCCTCCTCCACACCTTGCCTGTGGCAACCACCAATCTGATATCTTTTTTTTTTTTTTTTTAAATTTTTTTATTTTTTTTAATTATTGTTTTAGCCATACATTGTTATGATATCACCATGGGTTTACATATGCTTCCCCTCCGGGTCCCCCCTCCCTCCTCCCTCCCCCCCGGGAAATCTCGCTGCACCAGTCCCGAGCATCAATCCTGGGCTGGCGATTGATTAGACACATGACAATTAACATGCTTCAATGCCCTTCTCCCATCTCATCCCACCCTTACCCTCATCCACAAAGTCCACAAGTCTATTCTATACATCTGCGTTCCTTTTGTTGTCTCCCATGTTGGGTTCTCATTACTGTCTTTCTAAATTCCATATATATGTGTTAATATACTGTATTGTTGTTTTTGCTTCTGGCTTACTTCACTCTGGATAATGGGCTCCAGTTTCGTCCATCTGAGTAGAATTGCTTCAAATGAATTTTTTTTTAATGCTGAGTAATATTCCATTGTGTATATGTACCACAGCTTTCTTATCCATTCGTCAGTTGATGGGCATCTAGGTTGCTTCCATGTCCTGGCTATTGTAAACAATGCAGCGATGAACATTGGGGTGCACGTGGCTCTTTCAATTCTGGTTTCCTCGGTGTATATGCCCAGCAGTGGGATTGCCGGGTCATATGATATCTTTTTTTATGAGTTTGGAGATTTTACATGTAAGTGAGATCATGCAATATTTGTCTTTCTCTCTCTCTGGCTTATTTCACTTAGCATAATGTCCTCAAGGCTAAGGGAATTTTTTTTTTTTTTTTTGGTGATGGATTGTTCCCTCTCCATCCCCCCATTCCTTGAGCTTCTTTACCTGGTGGAGGGTAGGGTCCCGAGATAAGGAGGGGAAATCTGTTTTACAATGTAAAACAGCTGTGTGACTTATTTTGAACCTTGTGAGTTATTTTGGATGTGGGGTAGTTATTTTGCACTGTTTTCTGATCTGTGAAGGAGTCAACTAGTAGACTGAGTAAGGAACAAAAGCAAAAACTGATCAGTGTGAGAGAGAAGAGGAAAAGTTCCAGGCAATGAGAATGATGAATCTTGTTTGTACAAATTTGGGGTAAACTATGGGCTGCTGGCAGAGAGGCCAGTGTGTGCATTCTGCCCTTGAAAGGACAAGCTGGGATGTCAGGGGCAACTGGTGAGGGTGTTTACAGATTCCCCAGAAAGCGCAGAGTTTATCCAAAGAACATTGCTTCTCAATCAGTGCAGTTTTGTCCCCCAGGGATATTTGGCAAGGTCCAGAGACATTTTAATTGTCACAACTGGGAGTGTATATGGGATCTTAGCATCTAATTCCAGAGGCCAGGGATTCTTTAAATCTCTTACAAAGCACAGGACAGATTCTGACAGCAAAGGATGATCCAGCCTCAAACATCAACCACCAGGACCCCACTGTGGAGCACGTGGGCTCTCCGTGTCTTGCCCTCAGTCATTGCCCAAGTGCCTGGGCCTTAGGCCAGCTTTGCACCATTTCCCTCATTACAATTTCTCACTGTATATTGTGCTTCTATTAAAAAAATGAAAACTTTGAAATATTTTTACGATTAGACTATGGAAAAAGACTGTTAAAATGTCCTCTGTATCCAAAAGGCCTCATCAAAATGTTATTTATCATGAATTATGCCAAAGTAAATAAGCAAACAATGTGTTATTTCCTTTTGAAAGGAATTCAGGAGTTGTGAACGTGTGTGTGTGTGTGTGTGTGTGTGTGTGTGTGTGTATGTGACCTGGAGAGTAAACCTCCTCTGTTAAGAGTTTACAAATATTCCAGTTTTACATTGGAATTCATAATCAAACCCAGTGAAATAAAACAAAAGCATAAATGTTTAAAATAACTATGTCTTTTTTAAAATGGTAACTCTTGTTTGTATTTCCTTTTCAGAATGATGAAGGTTGATCTATGTCTGACTGCAGCTCTCTGCTGAACTTTGGGATGCTGAGAGGTCATTCCACTTTACAATAGAGATCCTGAGAATTAGCATAGAAGGACTCAAAATGACTAGAGGCTTGGAGGCTGTCCTTTTTCTCCAGCTTCTGCACAGTTACAGAGTCTGGTTCAGTGTTCAACAAAACAGGATTCCAGCTCTGCCCCAGCTGGTCTGGATAGGGTGGGGTGATGGGGCGGCTGGCAGACCTGCAGGGAGAGGTCCCTCCACCCACAATGGACACTTTCTTTTTAGGGCAAAGATCCCGCCAACCTGGGCTGGAGGAGAGAGAACAGGGAGAGGCCAAGCGAGGGAGAGTTCAGCCAGTCGCTCTCTTCCCTCCCAATCCTACATCTGATCTACCTCCAGACAAGGCTGTGAGGAAAAGGCATGCACTTTGTCAAAGGTCGTTAACATTGTTCATGTCTACTTCCAAGATGCATAGACTTGTCACATCTCAGGAAACCAGCCTTGGCATGCCACCCAATGTTAGTGCATTGTGTAGCACTGCAGAAGTGAGATGTGTATTTCTTAATTATTTCCCTGCATAGTTACTGTGACTCCTGAACACCTCTTTCAGAGACAGAGGGCCCTGTGAATTTTGAACACACAACTCTTCATTTTGGATAGTTTGTCAATTTATATTTTCATTAGCTTCCATCAGACAATCATTAAGACTGCTTATCATCTGCTAGAGATAGTTCATGTTGACTTTTTGTTATCTGGGATCACTAGCCTTCCTGTAGGACTCAGTGTCTTCAAGCACTGATTGTGTATCTTATTGAAGATGGTTGTGAAGTAGGAAGAACCACTCTCAGAACTAAAATGCTGAAAGTTTAATGCCAGATCCTTTGGCAGGCGAGGGTTGAGGGGAACAAGAGGGACTGTGTTGGTCGCCTACAGACATAGAATTAGCTGTCAAGAGGGAATAGAGTGTCTTGTTAGAAAAATGACATTGCTGGAAATTTTTCAGGCAAGTTCTGTGGTCAGGTAATGAGAGGTTCATAGCCTCAGGATCACAACTGGCCCCGGTGGATGATGTGAGGGGAGGGCAGCTGTGTATGGGAATGTGTCAGAGTGTGCATCTCAAGCTAGATTTGTTGAGCTCTTTATGACCCAGGACTCTGGGTAATGTGAATATGCTTTGTAATTTAACTGGAAGATATGTTTATTGTAACTCGGTGTCTCATTTTTGAGCATAGTTCCTCAAGCTAGTGAAACAGGTGAATTTCCCTTCTTCCTTTTTATATTTTATATGTCAAACTTAAACCTCATGTTTGTACTTTTAAGAAAATAATGAAGAACTTCTTTGGGGAGGATTTAAAATATTGACAATAAATTATTTTTGCTTCCTTTTTGCTGTGTTAATGTTTTCTCTGTAGGCATTGACTCTCCAGGGCCTAGGTTTAGCCTGGCATGTCCTTGCAGTAATTGGTGTTGGAAGTGACCTTTTCATGAGGGTAACTTCCCCTTCTGAGTGAATAAGATTGAACCTGCCTCGGTTGGGTCCTCCTCTCCCTGTTCCTGTTGCAGAGGGGCTGTCTCTTCTCTCCACTTCCCTTGGGGCCCCGCAGGCATGACCAGGTGTCTGAAGAGCCTGGTTCCTGTCTGGAGGTAGGACTGGGTTTGCTTCTGATCTTTCTTTCTCTGTTGGAAACCACCAAGATGCAAGCACCTTGCCTAAGGTTTTGACCACTTGAAAGTCACAGAGAGTATTTTATGTTGGTTTGATTCTTCTGCCCAAATGGTGTGGAAAGAAATGAACTTTTGTGGTTAGAACATTTTGAGGTGTTTTGGGGGGAAATGGCATTTATATACTGTTATGGTATAGGAGATGAATTGATCGGCTACCATACATCTTCATGATTAGCATACTGCATGGTACATAAGAAGGTTTTGACAAATATCTGTTGAATAACAGCATATTTTTTTTTGGCTGCGAGGCTTGTGAGATCCTAGTTCCCTGACCAGGAATGGAACCTAGGCATTGGGCAGCCCGGGAATTCCCAAGTGAACTATTTTGGGGGTGCCTATCTGTGAGGTCTGCAGGATGCTAGTTTCCCCCTGACAGGGATCGAACCTGAGCCCTCTTCAGTGGAAGCATGGACCACTGGGAAATCTCTCACTGAAGGACTTGAGAAGAAAAACTGGGAGTCACTTAAGTACAGACAGAAAGTTTACAACAAATTGGTGGAACCCACCCTCTTCCAATCTCCAGTGAGAATTCTATGTCCCATTCTTTTCTGCCTTTCAATTTAACTTAGTTTTGCAGATTTTTTAAATGATGTGAGTTGCAGAAGGCTACAGAATATACTGATGAAGATACGAATGATAATAAGGAAAAAAACTGCTGGTCTTATTAGGGGTCAGGCTCTGCACAGATGAAATGGGAAACAGCGGGAAAAACAAGATGTTAAAGAAAAACAGTAGGACTGTGTGATGGTCAGAGAAAAGGGTGAAAAGTCTAGTTTAACTGGAGGAGGCTTTGCTAGCAAGTATGACTGGAGCTGAACTTTGAAGCAATGATGGGATTTGAGTAGACAGATTTTCTTTCTTTTTACACATTTGTGTCTTAGGATGAGACACATGTTTTCTTCTTTTCCCTTTAGATATGGACTCCTGCCTTATTCAAAGTCTGATTAGTGCTGTGAGAAATGGGAGAAATCTCTATAAATCTTCCCCTCTTGGCTCCCATTATTGTTTCATTGTTTTAAAATAAGCTTATTCACACAATTACTGCATTGCCAGCAGCAATTTATCCTTTATGATCGGAGTTCATTGTCCTCTTAGCAGGAAACCAAAGTAGGGAAAGGTGGAAGGACCAGCCCAGAATCCCACAGTTGTGGGGAGCAAAGACCAGCCTGGTGGGAAACACATGATCAATGGCCTGCGACTGGTGGGCACCCCAGGGTCATGCTTAGGTCAGGCTTGGCTACATTCTGGAAATTCATGAAGAGCACAGGAGGTAGGGAAGGGGATGGGTTGAGAGGTGGGTTATCAGACTGTGCAAGACTCTCTGGGGTGATCATGACCATGCAACGCTTTACCAAGTGCCTCTGTTAGGAAAGTGGAACTTACACATATCCATTTAACAGTTGACAGATCTGAGGCACACTCAGATCAAGTGGCCCTCAACTAGCTTTCTGAACTCAGTAGGTTGACGTGGAAAAGAACAGAGTCAGGTAAATATAAACAGAATCTCCTTTTCCTCTGAAGGCTCCTGTGGAACCGTGGGGCCTCAACTTTCCTGTCCTACCTACACCCTTCCATTCCTTCCAGAGCGGAAGCCCCTGTCACCCAAGGTTGTCTTAAAAGCATTAGTATTTGAATTTATTTGCTGTCAACGGTAGATTTTCCTGACCTATCTTTGTTCTTCTCTTGTACCTCTCTTGTGTTCTACCATAAGAATATATTCACAGACTGAGATTATTTATAGCTACTAGTATGAGCATAAAGCAGAAACCACAAAGCCTGCAGATACTGCATATGCCTCTGTGAACTTTGGCTATGTTTAGTTTTAAGATTAGCATGGGGGAGGGGAGTTTTCTGATTGTATGTGTGACTTAAGGGAGCGTTTTAAATTCTCAGGCTCAGTTTCTTATCAAGAACAGAAATTCTTTAATTTAGGGATTGCATCCCCAAATGAAATTGTATGCAGATTTGTGTGTGTGTGTGTCTGAAGGTACATTTTCTGTAAAAAGAGTATGCTGCTTTCATTAGAAATCCTGAAATCTATGGAAAAAAGATCAGTGTTAAATACAGCCATAGTAGGTATTTCAAAGTACTCCCAAAAGACTCTCTTGCTCAAAAATAGTTCCCTTTCATAATTCCTTTAAATTTAATTATAAGACAGTTTTCTTTGTTTAAGCATTTATACTTTAATAGATTCCCCAAATAAAACATATTTGGGACAGATAATACTTTTACAGGGGAAGACTCAAACAACTATAACGTATTATGGTGTAACTACAAATACTTACTAATCAACTTCCACAGTGATCCAATGTTTAAGTGAAAAATCCCTGTGTAAACCCCAGTAATTATGTGTCTGCCTCGAAGGAAGACTGCCAAGTGGCCCTGCATCACCAGACACATCAGTGCAAATTTTCCTCTACACATGATAAAGATTTTTGTATCCTTTTGCTCGTTGCCAAAATTTGTTCATAATCTGTGGTAGATGATGTACATAAATTGAATGAAATCCTCCTGCTTATGCGTGATGGAGCGGAGCCTCTTACATGCTCAAGTTCACAGAGTGAGGAAGAGATGAAACTAGGACTCAAATCATTAATCATCTGACTGTAGCATACACACTCTTTGCCCTAAGCCACATTACATCTTGTACTGTATTCTCCATTACCGTGCATGCCTTCTTTTGAAATTGAGTGTATCTCGGCCAAGGGTCAAAGTTAGGATTCCATATGGAAGAATTTTGCTGAAACTAGAAAGTTAGCAGAGGACACGATATTAAGATGTGATTGCCTTAGCTCAAGACCATGGACTGACTGAAGCCTCATCAAACCTGTGTTGACACATCCAGCCTCAAGTCGCTGGATTTATCCCAACAAGGCACTTAGCACATTTTGAATAGCAACACTGTTTAACTTTGGTTCACCTGGAGAGCAAAACGGTGATTAAACTCATAATGCATCAACTTGTCTCAACAAGCTTCTTACTATTTTAACATCCCCCAAATTAGGACAATGGTTATGGGTTAAATAAAACGGGAAGTTGAGAGCACAGGTGTGCATATAGAAATAGGCTAATTTGCTGATTGTTCTTGCTCTCACCCTAAATTGTGGTTTAATATTTCCATGCCATTTTATTAGCACCAACTCTTATGGTTACACCAAGACCCAAAACACGTTTAGTTTATCTATACGACTGTTTAAGAAAAGGGTCTGCAAAATTTTTTTCTCTGAAAAGGGCCCCGAAATAAATATTTTTGGCTTTGAAGGACCCGCAGTGTGTATTACATTTCAGCTCTCCAGAGGTTGAGAAGCCACAAGAAGTACATAGATAAATGAGCGGGCTGTGGGCTGCTGACCTTTTATTTACCAAGATAGTGAGTCAGCCAGATTTGGCCTGTGGGCCATAGTATTCTGACCCTGTTTCAAGGGCTGGGCATAATTCTAGAAACACTGAAAGAAAGAAGGGAAAGTAAATAATTGAGGAAGAGGGAGAAGTGCTCATTACAGAAGGTATGTGTGAATGTGTGTGTGAGATTTTTCCAGTGTGACACTGTTCATAGTTTATACATGACATGTTATAAAACCCACATACAATATACTAGAGCCCTTCTATGTAGTATATTGGAAGAGCACCAAAGTGGAAGCCAGGAAATCAGGCTCCAGGTAAAATTCTGCCACTCACTTGCCATGTTGCAGTGAGCTAGTTTATCCCCTCTGGGCCAAAAAAACCACAATGGGATTAAAGGATCTCCAATGACCTTTCTAGTCTATCTTTCCCTGATGCTATGATTTTTCCTAAGATTCTAGGGAGAAATACAAAGTTAAAAAATATAGATTAAAATACATAAAAAAATCTGGCCGGGAACTTACCAATTTAACCCATGTAACTAACCAAGGCACTAGGGTCAATGAGTCAAAGACACTCTGCGAAGGACATTACTTATTTTTTATATACATTTATTTTTATTGAAGTACAATTGTTTTACAGTGTTGTACCCATTTCTGCTGGACAACAACGTGAATCAGCTCTATGTATATATATATCCCTTCCCTCGTGAACCTCCTGCCCCCAGCCATCCCAGCCCTCTAGGTCATCGCAGAGCACTGAGCTGAGCTCCCTGTGCTATACAGCAGGGCCCCATTAGCTATCCATTTTACACATGGTAGTGTATATATGTCATTATTTCTCTCCCAATGCATTCCATTCTCTCCTTCCCCTCCCCCACGGCAAAGGACACTGCTTAGAGGCATGGAGTGAGAGGAATGCCACCGGCACCTGCTTGGAAGGTTATGAGCGAGGAGTTGGGTACACAGACATATGTGGAATGAGGTTGCCCCTTTGGGTAACCTAGGGGCTCTTAATATGATGGGTGAAGCTTCCCTGTGACTTCAAAGCACAATCACATGGACATTAAGAAGAACCTGAACAAAGGAGCAGGGGACCCAGGGAGTCCCTTCCACCACTGAGTAGAATGGCCCATATCCAAAGCCACTTAGAACCAAAGATGGTCACTTCCTTCTCAAAGAGTGAGTATTCGGGATAGTTGGGTGATCTTTGGATGTTGGACACTGAGGAGGATTTAGGAGGCTTTGAGGTTTGCAAACCACTTTCTACAGGGACCTCCATAGAAAGAGCTATTCTGTGTGTGTTGGGGGCGGGGGGAGATAAGCTGAAAGTGCTCTGTGCCCCAGACCTGCTTCAACCAAAGTTCCTCACTTAAGGGTTTATTTGCTGGTATTAATTAATGTAAACAGTGACAGACGTTATTTTCCTGGGCTCCAAAATCACTGCAGCCATGAAATTAAAACACACTTGCTCCTTGCAAGAAAAGATATGACAAACCTAGACAGCATATTAAAAAGCAGAGACATTACTTTGTCAATAAAGATCCATACAGTCAAAGGTAGGATTTTTCCAATAGTCATGTATGGATGTGAGAGTTGGACCATAAAGAAGGCTGAGTGCCAAGGAATTGATGCCTTTGAATTGTGGTGTTGGAGAAGACTCTTGGGAGTCCTTTGGACTCCAAGGAGATCAAACCATTCAATCCTACAGGAAATCAGTCCTGAATATTCATTGGAGGGACTGATGCTGAGGCTGAAGCTCCAAAACTTTGGCCACCTGGTACAAAGATCCGAGTCATTAGAACAGACCCTGATGCTGGGAAAGATTGACGGCAGGAGGAGCAGGGGATGACAGAGGATGAGAGGGTTGGATGGCATAACTGACTCAATGGACAAGAGTCTGAGCAAGTTCCAGGACATGGTGAAGAACAGGGAACCCTGGCATGCTTCAGTCCATGGAGTCGCAAAGAGTCGAACACGACCGAGCGACTGAACAACAACAAATTAAGTGCTGGTCCAGTCGCTTCATTAGAAGTGAGAAAACTGAGCCTGAGAAGGGGGCACAAGTAGATGTGCCTGTTTCAGGGAGTGAGGGAAGATTCTGTTGGGCATGAGAAGTTCATATTCGTCCTCTGGGGAGGGTGGGTACTTAGGGGTGGAGGGCACACGAAGGAGTGAGTACTCAGTCTCGGTTCCTCCCAGCGATGCTCTGGGCCTCTCAGCCTTGAGGGAAACATTCTCATAAGATTCCTCAGCAGAGATCCCCGACGGCCTTTTCCCGAAGGTGCTGTGATTGATGAGGGTGTAGCACAGATCCTCCGAGGAGCCCTGGTCACCATTCTCCTGCTGGGTAAAGGAGAGCCAGCATTAAGACTTGGCCTCTTGTCATTCTCCTTCGCCTTCATCTCAACACAGGTTCAGCCTCGGGCAAAGTCTGTCCTCCATGACCACTTCCCCTTCCCTTCTTGTTTATTTTTCCTTAATGGCTGTCCCACCTCAACCACTAGCCCAAGATGCCAGACTTCCCATGCTACTCAGAGGCATGTCCTCTGTTCCCCATGTCCCAGAATGACCTCCCTATATAACTCCCAAAGTCTCAAGACCGTGAGGGCAGCCATCCTTGTATAAGAGAACAATCTAAAGACAGCTTAAAATGCCTCGGTTATGATATTTAACCACCCCCTCTAGAGATATTTGCATTATTAAAGGAGAATTCACTCAAGGTCTCCTTCAGTGAAATCTCAGGAGATAAACAACAAAACAGCAAGGGACAGGGGAAGGAGCATGGATTTGGATGCAAGACTTATTTTTGATCCATGCTCCTGCCATCTTGTCAGCTGTCTGGCTTTGAGGGAATATCACTTAATCCTTCTATAAAATGGGTAGGAAAATAACAGTATCAGTCTTACAATGTTGTTGTGACAGTTAAATGAGATGATGCTTGTGAAGAATTCAGCCCACATAAACTAGCATAAACTGCCTAGCATAAACTAAATGCTTAATAAATATAAGTTCCTGTCAATAAATTGTGCAACAGAAGTGGCTATAGCTTCTGCTACCAGACTCTGCATATGTCCCTGGACTCAAAAGCAGTGGCATCTAAAGCATTCAGTATTAAGGCCATAAAGGGTCTTGGAGGTCTTGGAGGTCCTGCTCCCTGAAGTGTCTGCATTTCTACTGTCATCTCAGAAAAAGTCTCAGAGATGTTTGCATTACCTGGATGGGAGCAGATGATGTTTCTTTATCTGGAGAAAGAAAATACACTTTATGAATTTCAGGTCATGGGGAGATTTCTGGGAGGGGAGAAGAAGGGCACTGAAAGATAAGCAACCAGAAAACCAAGGAACAGCTAGGGTAGCCCTTCTTGGGCTATCCTGAGCTTCAACACATCCCTGGGGAGCAACAAGGTCATCTAAACAAGAAACAGTCAAAGCGGTGCTGAGAGGCTAAGCAGAAGGAAAGGCATTCAGTGGGTCTTGGACAGGAAATCACACGTCCCTCCCTTTCTCACCCCTTTCCTTCTCTGTCCTCCCTTACCCAAAATTCATTGCGTGCCTGGTGGTGGTGGTTTAGCCAGTCGGTTGTGTCTGACTCTTGTGACCCTGTGGACTGTAGCCCGCCACGCTTCTCAGTCCATGGAATTTTCCGGGCAAGAATACGGGAGTGGGTTGCCATTTCCTTCTCCAGGGGATCTTCCCAACCCATGGATCAAACCCAGGTCTCCTACATTGCAGGCAGATTCTTTACCGACTGAGCCATCATGGCATGCCTACCGAGTACCAAGAATAAGGGAGGAAAAGAAGAATCAGAGACAGACCCTGTCCTCAAGTCGCTCATAGGCTAGCATAGGAGGCAGACAAGGACCTAAGAGAGATCCACAAGGCAGAGGAAGGCTATTTCTACTATAGGTAACCAGGGGTGATGGCGGAGTAGAAGCTGGTGCTCAAGAATAGTTCTACAGAAAAGGAAACTCTCAAACTGAACCATTTTTTGAGACCAGTGACAGAAACAAGCAAAAGCAGGCTGATTGCTAAAAAGTCAATGTACTTAAAATCAGCAGGTCTGGCCACTCAGCAAAGAGGGAAATACACTGGCTCAATAAGCAAACAAGAGTGTTCAATGGAAGTCTCATGACATCACCCTACCCTGGAGACAAGTGTGCCCATTTTGAAAAATGAGGACTGTTGAGGTAACTTTTGAAAAAAACATCAAGCATACTAACATTCACATTTTAGGGATCCCTGAAGGAGAAGAGTGAGAGAAAGAGGCAGAAAATATATTTAAAGCAATAATGGCTGAAAACTTCCCTAATCTGGGGAGGGAAACAGGCATCCTGGTCCAGGAAGCAACAAGATGAACCCAAAGTGACCCAAACCAAGACATATCATAATTAAAACGGCAAAGTTAAAGAGAGAATTTTAAGGCAGGTAGAAAAAACAGGAAGTCACATCAAGAGAGCTCCTATAAGACTATCAGCTGGTTTTTTAAAAGAAACTTTCCAGGGGAGTGGCATGATATATTTAAACTGTTGAAAGGAAAAACCTTACAACTCAAGAAAACTCTACCCAGCAAGTTTATTATTCAGAATTTAAGGAAAGGTAAAATTTCCCAGACAAGCAAAACGTAAAGGAGTTTATCACCACTAGATTGACCTTATAGAAAATATTTAAGGATCATCTTTAAGCAGAGAGTAAAAGATTATAAGTTAAAATAAAACAATATACAAAAGAAAATATCTCACTGGTAAAGGCAAATATATAGCAAAGCCATTGTAACAGCCACTTAAAAAACTAGTATGAAGCTTAAAAGACCAAAGTAGTAAAATCAACTACAGTAAGAGATTAAGGGATAAAAATGTAAAATATGATGACAAAAACATAAATGTAGATGCAGAGTGGTAAAAATATAGTGCTTTTAGAATGCATTCAAACTTAAGTGACTATCAGCTTAACACTAACTGGAGAGATGGGTAAATTCCTAGAAACATCGAATCTTCCAAGACTGATTCAGAAAGAAATAGAAAATATGAATAGATAAATTACTAGTAAAGAAATTCAATTAGTAATTAAAAAAAAACTCCCAAAAAACAAAAGCCTATGATCAGATGGCCTCACAAGTGAATTTTAGCAAACATTTAAAGAAGAGTTAATATCTAGCCTTCTCAAAATAGTCCAAACTACTGAAGATGAAGGAATGCATTTTACGAGGTCAGCATTACCCTGATCCACAAACCAGACAAAGATACCATAGGAAAAAAATATATAGGCCAATTTCTCTGATGAATATAGATATAAAAATCCTCAGTGAAATATTAAGAAACTAAATTCAGTAATACATTAAAAAGATCATATACCATGGTCAAGTGGAATTTATTCCAGGGATGCAAGGTTAATTCAATATACACAAATCAATGTGATACACCGCATAAACAAAATAAAAGATAAAAGTCATATGATCAACCTCAACAATTACAAACAAATCATTTGACAAAATTTAACACCCATTTATGATAGAAACTCTCAGTAAACTGAATATAGAGGGAACATGCCTCAGTATAATAATGGCCATATATGTCAAGCCCAGAGCTAACAGCATGCTCAATGATGAGAAGCTGAAGTCTTTGCCCTTAAGATCAGAAACAATACAAATATGCCCAACACTCACCACTTTTATTCAACATAATACTGGATACTTAACTCCAGCAATGAGGAAAGAAAAATAGATAAAGAGCATGGAAGCTAGAAGGGAAAAAGAAAAACTATCACTCATTGCAGATGGTATAATATTATATACAGGAAACCCTAAAGATTCCATCAAAAAACTGTTAGAACTAACAGATAAATTCATTACATTGCAAGGATACAAAATTAGCACACAGAAATCTGTTGCATTTCTATACATTAATAGCAAACTATCAGAAATTAAGAAAACAATCCTAGTTACAACCGTATCAAGAAGAATAAAATACTTAGGAATAAATCTAACCCAGGAGGTAAAAGATTTGTATTCTGAAAGCTATAAGACATGGATTAAAAAAAACTGAAGATGACACATAAAAAATGGAAAGATGTACTGAGCTCATAAATTAGAAGAACTAATACTGTTTTTCACAGAACTAGAATAAATGATCCTAAATTTTGTATGAAACCACAAAAGATTGCAGAATAGCCAAACAGTCTTGAGGAAGAAAAACAAAGCTGGATGTATCATGGTCAGTGATTTCAAACTAGACTGTTTTACTATACTATGTTACTGCTAGCTTCCTAGTGGCTCAGTGGTAAAGAATCCGCCTGTCATGCAGGAGACCACCTGCAATGTAGGAGATTCAAGTTTGATCCCTGGATTGTGAAGATCCCTTGGAGAAGGCAATGACAACCAACTCCAGAATTCTTGCCTGGGAGGTCTTATGGACAGAAGAGCCTGGCAGGCTACAGTCCATGGGGTCACAAGAGTTGGACAGTACCTAGCAACAAAACCGCTGAAAGTGGGTAAGTGAAGTTGCTCAGTTGTGTCAGACTCTTTGCAACCCTGTGGACTGTAGCCTACCAGGCTCCTCTGTCCATGGGATTCTCCAGGCAAGAATACTGGAGTGGGTTGCCATTTCCTTCTCCAACTAAACTACCAACATACTATTGATCTAGTACTACTATGGTACTAATATTAATATGATATTACCATTCTGGCTATTATTAAAAAGACAGCAAATAACACTTGTTGTCAAGGATGTGGAGAAATGGGAATCTTTTTGCACTGTTGGTGGGATTGTAAATTGCCACAGTGTCTATGGAAAACAGTATGGAGTTTCCTCAAAAAATTAAATATGCAACTACCATACTACCTAGAAATTCCACTTCTGAGTACTGATATGAGGAAAATAAAAGTGCTAATTTGAAAAGATATACATACCCCAAAGTTCATTGCAGCATTATTTACAAAAGCCAAGATAGGGAAGCAACCTAAGTATTCCTCAACAGATGAATGGATGAAGAAGATGTGGTCTATGTATATGCAAGGAAATATTACTCAGCCATAAAAAGAATGGAATTTTGCCATTTGCCACAACATGGATGAATCTAGATGGCATTATGTTGAGTGAAGTCAAAGAGAGAAAAATGTCATATGATTTCATTCATATGTAGATCTAGAAATAAAAACCAATGAACAAACACAACACAACAGAAACAGGCTCATAGATACAGAGAACAAACTGGGGGATATGAGCTAGTAGGTAACAGAACTTAAAAGGTACAAACATCCAATTATAAATAAGGCATGAGGACATACTCTGCAGTATAGGGGATACTGTGACTAGAACTGTAACATTAATAATTCTGTATGGTGACAGACAGAGTGTAACTAAATCATCTTGATATGTAAAAATGAATGCACCTGAAAATAATGCAATGTAAGTCAACAACTTCAACAGAACTTTAAAAACAGTGTCTGTGAGTTTCAGCATTAGAGGTCTTATTTCTACCACTAGAGGTCTATTCCTATTTCTGTGTTGCTTTGATTGAGACTGGGGTTTCCTGACACCCACAGCTCCCCTGGGTGAAGTGGCTAGAGGTGGGAGGGCTGTACTATTTTTTTTACACACCTACAGGCCTCGTTTTTAAAATTCAGGGTGTATGAATCAGGCTCTCCTCTTTAAACCCAGGAAGGCAAAAGCAAAACTCATTTCCTTTTCTCCTTGAGAAACACTGTGGCCTTGTCCTCCTGCCTGTACTTCTTTTGTCCCCCCACCCCCAATCTCCCAGTTAGATGTGACACTATTCACCACCCTCTCCTTTGAATGCTTTTGTTTCCTTCACTTCAAGCCTGCTTCCATCAGCACTGGCCTCCTAGGTGGTCTTCCAGCATCCATTCCCGCCCCCCCACTATTATCTGTTCTCTGAACAGCAAACTGGGTGATGTCTTTAATGCAAACATGATCATACCTGGCCCTTGGTTAAAGCCTTTCAGTGCCTCCTGTAACTCTCAAGATGAAAAGATCCTAACAAGAATCTTGATCTCAAGGTCCTGTTCCTGCTGTGTGTGCTCTGTGCCCACACAGGCCTCCTTGCAGTTTCTTACAGGTGTCTTGAACCTACACCTTTGGCTTTTATTTTTCCCATTTTACTCCTTCAGCCTTCAGACCTCAGGAGATATTGGAAGGCTATGGAGATCTATAAGTCAATATATCCCTCAGTGAGCTGCTGGTTTAGTGGAGATAGAGACATACAATTGGACAGACGGCAGCAAATGTGTAAGTATTATACTAGATGTATGCCCAGGGTGCTTTGGGAGTGGAGGGAAGAAGCAAAGCTAAGTCTGTCAAAAGTAAAAATGATGTGAAAGCAATAACTTACTTTGCTTTCGGGAGTCTTGTCTTGCTTCAAAAATGTGTGTTGTTTTCCTGTAAAAGAAAGAGAAAATAAATTGATTGTTTTATTATTTCAGAAACTCTCAAAGAGAGTTATACTCAACTATAAAAGTTCATGTTTAACTCATTTGTTAAAGTTATAAGGCTTTTATAATGTCTCCTTCAGCCAGAGAAATAAGAGGATAGGAAAACTGGAAACAAGACTGAGCAGAAATCTACTCCTTTGTGTTTCTCTCTCTCCCTCTTTCACCTCCCTTCTCCCTTTTCTGAGGCTGATATGGAATTGACTTATAAGTAGAGAACTATGGTGATGATGTAAGGTAACATTTTTGGAATTTTCTTTCCTGACAAAATATCAATTTCTTTTATATTAAGGAGCCATTGTTATATACAATCTCAACCTCAGTCTCTACCTGTGCTATCCAAACAGTCAAGCCAGCAAGCCAACACCTCCCACATGAGCCCTCAGAAAACCACAGTGTAAATATCCTGGCAGCCAGTTATCATCTCAGGAGACAAGGGCAACATCTTCCCTAAGGAGATTGCCCATATGTCCTGGTTTGCACAGACAGTTTAGTTATGTCATTATCAATCACTTAGTGACCCTTAACTATTTTTAGCCTCCTTTTCATTTGCAGAAGTTTTCTGATTTGGACAATGAATTCTACATCATCCTGGCTATGCCTTCTCTGTGCCTCGGTCCCAGGAGTTCCCTGGGATGTGCAGTGTGATTAAGGGGCCTTTCTCTACTTCGGTAGCCAGTTTCATCCTTGCTTCTGAGGCTTTCTCATTTGAAGGGTGTGTAACCACCTATATGACTATTGTTCCTGTTTCTCACCAAACTTGAAGTGTGGTTTTCTCTGCCTGACTCTCAGATGTTAATGCCCACTTCCACTGTGGCCACAGACAGTGGGGAATTCACAGGTAACTTAACAGCAAACACCACACTGAAACCACACTTACAGAAAAATAACCCCTGAAAAGAGTTCTCCACTCACCACGGAAGGCAGAAACACCCTTCAGCGATATGACAGTCCGAGCATCTAAAATACCCAAGAAATGATACATATCACAAATTTAGTTTCTGAAACTTTGCTACAGTGACTCCCTTCCCTTTGTCATTTCTGTGGAAGACCTTTTTTTCCCCTCCCCCAAGAGAATATTCATTCTAGGTGACTTGGACACATCTATCATTCCAGAATGATTTCATCCTCTCAGGACACTAACTGGACCTTTGGAAATATGACTGTATCGACTCCTAATCAGAGAAGGAACTTACTGCTGTGTTCCTAGCAAAGGCTTGCTCATCCCCAGTTCCAGTAGTTTATGTGGCCTCTTGTGAGAAATGACACACAGTTATTCCCAGGAAATCTAAGTAAAAATGTGTGGACATTTTAGAAATTTCTTCTAGGCATGGATTAGGCAATATTTACATAAGATCCTGCTGCACTCTGAACTTCTCCTATTTATACTCTATTATATTAATATTTAATGTATTTATTAATTTTAAGACTTTATTTTCTTGTGCTCCAAAATCACTGCAGATGGTACTCACAGCCAGGAAATTAAAACACACTTGCTCCTTGGAAGAAAAGCTATGACCAACCTAAACAGCATATTAAAAAGCAGAGACATTACTTTGCCGAAAATGGTCCATCTAGTCAAAGCTATGGTTTTTCCAGTAGTCATATTTGGATGTGAGAGTTGAACTATAAAGAAAGCTGAGCACCGAAGAATTGATGCTTTTGAACTGTGGTGTTGGAGAAGACTCTTGAGAGTCCGTTGACTGCAAGGAGATAAAACCAGAATATTCATTGGAAGGACTGATGCTGAAGTTAAAACTCTAATACTTTGGCCACCTGATGTGAAGAATTGACTCACTGGAAAAGACGCTGGTGCTGGAAAAAATTGAACGCAGGAAGAGAAGGAGACGACAGAGGATGAGATGGTTGGATGGCATCACTGACTCGATAGACATGAGTTTGAGCAAGCTCCGGGAGTTGGTGATGGGCAGGGAAGTGTGGTATGCTGCAGTCCATGGGGTCACAAAGTTCAGACATCACTGAGTGACTGAACCACTATATTAATATTTGTCTGCTCATTGGTCTATATCCTACACTAGAACATGAGCATCACAAGGTCAGGAACCATATTTGTCTGTTCATCATGGTACAGATCACCAGCCTATGCTACAGTGTTTGGCACATAGTAAATATACTTTCGATAAGTATCTGATAAATGAAGGAGTAGCTAAGAACAGAGCAACTCTAACTGGTTCAGATCATAAGATCTGCCTTACTGACCCCAAGGTAGCTATGTAAGGGCTTCCCTGATGGCTCAGTGGTAAAGAATTCACCTCCCAGTGCAGGTGACTGGGGTTTAATCCTTGGGTTGGGAAGATCCCCTGGTGAAGGAAATGACAACTCACTTCAGTATTCTTGCCTAGAATTAAAAAATATTTTGCACTAAGTGTAAGGGTCAAATAATGTTAAATATGGACAAAAGCTATTTTTAAATTGGTTATTTCCCCCAGTCAACTTTTCTGCAATGTATTTTTATATTTCAGTTTGGAGTTTTGGTCTAGGGTAGGTTCAGACAACCTCCTTTGAAACCAGATGAATCTCTACAAAGTGGGCTGGTGGTGGTTTAGTCACTAAATCGTGTCTGACTCTTGCAATGCCATGCGCTATAGCCTGCCAGACTCTTCTGTCCATGGAATTCCCCAGGCAAGAATACTGTGTGGGTTGCTATTTCCTTCTCCTGGGGATCTTCCTGAGCCAGGGATCAAGCCTGGTTCTCCTGCATTGCAAGCAAATTCTTTACCAAATGAGTCACATGGAAAGTCCTACAACGTGGGCTACATGCTAGCAATTCCAGGTTCCTATCTCTTAACACAAAGCTTCCTTGGCCCCTGAATTCAGCCCAATCTCTCCCTTCTCATAATGCCTATGGCCCTACTTGTCTGTTTCATCATTTGGACTAATTACTTTAGCATACGTCCAGTCAGTCAGTCAGTTAGTTCAGCTGCTCAGTAGTGTCCGACTCTTTTCGACCCCATGAATTGCAGCACGCCAGGCTTCCCTGTCCATCACCAACTCCCGGAGTCCACGCAAACCCAAGTCCATTGAGTTGGTGATGCCATCCAGCCATCTCATCCTCTGTCGTCCCCTTCTCCTCCTGCCCCCAATCCTTCCTAGCATTAGGGTCTGTTCCAATTAGTCGGTTCTTCGCATGAGGTGGTCAAAGTATTGTAGTTTCAACTTCAACATCAGTCTTTCCAATGAACACCGAGGACTGATCTCCTTTAGGATGGGCTAGTTGGATCTCCTTTCAGTTCAAGGGACTCAAGAGTCTTCTCCAATACCACAGTTCAAAAGCATAAATTCTTCAGTGCTCAGCTTTCTTTACCGTCCAACTCTCACATCCAAACATGACTATTGGAAAAAAAAACATAGCCTTGACAAGACGGACCTTTGTTGACAAAGTAATGTCTCTGCTTTTTAATATGCTATCTAGGTTGGTCATAAATTTCCTTCCAAGGAGTAAGCGTCTTTTAATTTCATGGCTGCAATCACCATCTACAGTGATTTTGGAGCCCAGAAAAATGAAGTCTGACACTGTTTCTACTGTTTCCCCATCTACTTCCCATGAAGGGATGGGACCAGAAGCCATGATCTTAGTTTTCTTAATGTTGAGCCTTAAGCCAATTTTTTCACTCTCCTCTTTCACTTTCAGCAAGAGGCTTTTTAGTTCCTCTTCACTTTCTGCCATAAGAGTGGTCTGCATATCTGAGATTATTGATATTTCTCCCGGCAATCTTGATTCCAGCTTGTGCTTCTTCCAGCCCAGCGTTTCTCATGATGTACTCTGCATACAAGTTAAATAAGCAGAGTGGCAATATACAGTCTTGATGTACTCCTTCTCTTATTTGGAACCAGTCTGTTGTTCTGTGTCCAGTTCTAACTGCTGCTTCTTGACCTGCATACAGGTTTCTCAAGAGGCAGGTCAGATGGTCTGGTATGCCCATCTCTTTAAGAATTTTCCACAGTTTATTGTGATCCACACAGTCAAAGCCTTTGGCATGGTCAGTAAAGCAGAAGTAGATGTTTTTCTGGAACTCTCTTGCTTTTCAGATAATCCAGCAGATGTTGGCAATTTGATCTCTGGTTCCTCTGCCTTTTCTAAAACCAGTTTGAACATCTGGAAGTTCACGGTTCATGTATTGCTGAAGCCTGGCTTGGAGAATTTTGAGCGTTACTTTACTAGCGTGTGAGATGAGTGCAACTGTGCGGTAGTTTGAACATTCTTTGTCACTGCTTTTCTTTGGGATAGGAATGAAAACTGACCTTTTCCAGTCCTGTGGTCACTGCTGAGTTTTTCAAATTTGCTGGCATATTGAATGCAGCACTTTTGTAGCATCATCTTTTAGGATTTGAAATAGCTGAACTGGAATTCCATCACCTCCACTAGCTTTGCTCATAGTGATGCTTCCTAAGGTCCACTTGACTTCACATTCCAGGATGTCTGGCTCTAGGTGAGTGATCACACCATCATGATTATCTGAGTAGTGAAAATCTTTTTTGTACAGTTCTTCTGTGTATTCTTGCCACCTCTTCTTAATCTTTCTGCTTCTGTTAGGTCCATACCATTTCTGTCCTTTATTGAGCCCATCTTTGCATGAAATGTTCCCATGGTATCTCTAATTTTCTTGAAGAGATCTCTAGTCTTTTCCATTCTATTGTTTTCCTCTATTTCTTTACATTGATCGCTGAGGAAGGCTTTCTTATCTCTCCTTGCTATTCTTTGGAACTCTGCATTCAAATGGGAATATCTTTCCTTTTCTCCATTGGTTTTTGCTCTCTTCTTTTCACAGCTATTTGTAAGGCCTCCTCAGACAGCCATTTTGCTTTTTTACATTTCTTTTTCTTGGGGATGGTCTTAATCCCTGTCTCCTGTACAATGTCACAAATCTACGTCCAGTGATACACACCAAATATATGAGCCTTTTGAAGAAAAACATCCTTTTTAGTGGGGTGCCTATGTAGGCTTTGACTGTGCTGTGGCTTTTTCAAAAGCTTCTCCTGAAACTATGGGGAAAGTGCAAATAACTCTTCAAGCCACTGAACAACTGGCTCTACCACACTTTGGGATTCTTGAATTCAAGGACACTCGTTTCATATTTTAGTGATGCCCTGACACTCAGAAGTCCTGGTCAGGGGACTTCCCTGGTGGTCCAGTGGCTAAGACTCTGTGCTCCCAACACAATGGGCCTGGGTTCAATCTTCGATCAGGGAACTAGATCCCACATGCCACAACTAATAGTTTGCATACAGCAACTAAGACTTGACAAAGCCAAATAAATAAAATTAAGAGGAGCAAAAAGACCTGATCAGAAGGGACTGATGAGGAAGACTGCATTTAAGAGCATCATGGAAATCACAAGTGTCTCTCTCCACAAAACTTTCAACAACTGTAGCCATGCAGGGGATGTGGATACCTCAGAAATAGAAACTCAGAGCTTAAAGTGAAATGGCCAGAATGGGGTTGGAGAAGGAAGGGACATGAGATTAACAGACGAAGAGACAACAGGAAATAAGGGTCTGCTTTGCAGTTGCTACGGGCTATGCTAGGTTCCCAGCAAAATGGCACATCTGACCAAAGGTTCAGAGTGTTTTTGTCTTTTGTCTTGTCTTCACATTTACTACTGTTACAACTGCTGTTGGGTTGAAGTAGGGTCCTCCATTCTGGGGTGTGTGCAGCCCAGTACCTAACAGACTTCATTCCTCACAGGTAAAGCCTGGGAGAATTGCTGCTGGATTTGGTCTCACCTGGATATTCTCAGTTTGGGGCTTTGACTTCTCAGATTCCAGGGTGTCTCTTGAGTGTTCTGCTGCCACCTAAAACTCAGCATATCAAGAATGAGCTAAGTTTTTGCTCTCCAGGCTTCCCACCTCGCTTGATAATTTTTCCAGCTTTCCTCACTTCTGCTATTTGTGGGTGAAACTCCAGCATTGCCTCGGCTTTCTCTTGTTGCCCTTCCATTTGTTAATACACCCTTCTAAAGCACACACCCCAATCTGGCCTTGACTTGACCATCTCTCCATTGCCACTGCAACAGCACCCTCCCCCCCACCTCCAGTTTTGTCCAACAGCTGCTGTACACAACCAGGCCCCAGTCGTTTGTTCCCAAACATCCAGGCATCCTTATGACCATGAGAACATCAGTGCCCAGAGAGGCCTGTCTGCTCAGCTCAGTTTCAGGGACTGCACTCAGGGACTGCACTCAGGAACTGAGAAGGGCCCAGGCCTTGTCTCATGTTCACTACAGTTTTCACAGAAAGTACCAAGGCAAAGAGCACAGGATAAAAGGGAAGGAAAGAGTGAAATAAAGAAAATAAATGGACTCAAGCTTTGGGTTGGGTTCCTTTGTAACTATCCTTTTATAGGATAGTGGAGTGTGGGGTATAGAGAAGAAGAAACTAAAAGTTAAACACAATTTACTCTGTGGTTACTATATATATATAGTTATATTATATATATATATTTATATTTATTAAATGTAAGTAACATACACATTTTCTATGTTATAGTTCATTTAATCCTAGAATAAATCCATGAGGTAGACATTATGAGTCTATGTCTTGTCCATGAAGAAACTGAGATGAAAAAGCTTATGCAACTTGTCTGAGGACAGATAAGTTAGAATAAGTGGGAACACTGAGTTTGCTTCTGGCAGACTCATCCTCTGAGACTCTGAGCTCCTTTCATGAAGGGAATTGGTGCCATTCTGCCTGATGAGGGAGAATTTCCTGGATTTTTGTAACAATTTTGATCTGTAGAGACAAGGTGGAGTGTGCTGATTGGATGATAACTGGGGGTAGGGGTGAAGTTGAAAATCAGATCCAAGTAAATATAAGAATTTTGAGTATACTAAGGAAGATATTTTCAATGAGTATAGAAATGAAGATTCTGGGCCAACTGCGTAATTTTGTGGGAAAATATGTATTTCTATCTGACATCATATAATGAGTGTATGATGCTAGCATGTAAAGCAATAAAACCATGAAAATTATACTGTGGATTTGTTTTATCTTGGGATGAGTAAATAATTTTAAGAATAAATTGGTAGAAAGCAAAATGCTTTCTAGATTTAATGCAATTATGTTTAAATATATAAGAATAACAAAAATTCTGTATGACACAAGACACATGGACTGGAAAAATAATTTTTTTTGTAATATTTATGAAAAAGAGTTAATTTCTTCAAGTAAAACTATCTTTTACAATCAATAAAAGAAAGTAGACCAAAATCCAAAACAAAAATTGGCAAAAGGCGTATTAGCCCTTCATAGATGAAGAAATACAAATCTCTGATAAATAAAGACAGTAAAATAAAGATAACACTTCTAATGTCATAGTAGTTCTGTGATTTTTTCCAGTTTACTTTCTTGTTTATATTTTATTTATTCTCCAATTTCTTTTACAACAAACATGTATTAATGTCACAATCCTTCACCCTCTCACCAAAGTTCTAAAAAACAATATTACAGATATAACATCAGTCTTAACTTTCTGTGCATCATATCTATATTTTGTTTTATTTTTCTTTTCAAGAAATTTATTTAGGTTTCCAGGCATTCATTCAGCATTTATTGAGTGCCTACTCTATGTCAGAAACAATGTTAGAAAACACAAATTCAAAGATGAATAAGAAGCAATCTCTACTTTTGAGAACCTCACATCTAGACATAAAAATAGGGATTTATAATCTGATAGAAGAATGCAAGAGTTTCAGATAGGGACAAAGGGTTGGGAGTATCTGGAGAGAAGTCCTAGATAGTACTGACCCTCATGGAGGGCCAGAAGACATTCCATGGCCTTGACAAGACTCCTTTTGTCAGGCAGCTTTTTGGATCTTATGTTCAAGATCTCAGTAGCAAGAACTGAGCTCTGGGACACCAAACATAATCCTACAAAGACCACCCTCCACCTCCCCAGCTAACTGATTTTCACCATCTCACTTTGTACTGGAGGGACTCCTTTGTTTAGGGTGATACTAATTTTTACAGTAAAAGAAAAAGAGAGGAAGTGAAGTTGCTCAGTCATGTCTGACTCTTTGCGACCCCGTGGACTGTAGCTTACAAGCTTCCTCCATCCATGGAATTTTCCAGGCAAGAGTACTGGAGTGGGTTGCCATTTCCTTCTCCAGGGGATCTTCCTGACCCAGGGATTGAATCTGGGTCTCCAGCATTGCAAGCAGACAATTTTACCATCTGAGCCACCAAGGAAGCCATTTTCACAGTGGCTGCTGTTAATGAAGGTGATGGTCAAACTAACTAGTATCTCTTAATTACTGAATTTGACTATGTACCATGAGTTTAAGCAAGCTCTGGGAGTTGGTGATGGACAGAGTAACTTGAAGTACTGCAGTTCATGGGGTCACAAAGAGTTGGATATGACTGAGCGACTGAACTAAACTGAACTGACATACCAGGTACCATGCTAGCATCACATTCTGGCTAGCCAGAATCCTCCCAAGTAAATATTGTGCTACTAATTTCATTTAAAGTAATGAAACTAAGGTTTATAAAAGTTAAGCCAAGTTCCCTACAAATTTCAATGTCCTCTGCTTACGCATTGCAAGGATTGTATACCAGCTAAGGTCTTAAGCTATCAGAAAGCTTGTTGTTTCAAGCTTTGAAGTGAAGAGAAGTGAAAGTCTCTCAGTTGTGTCTGACTCTTTGCAACCCCATGGACTGTAGCCTGCCAGGCTCCTCTGTCCATGGCATTCTCCAGGCAAGAATACTGGAGTGGGTAGCTGTTCCCTTTTCCAGGAGATCTTCCCAGCCCAGAAATCAAACCCAGGTCTCCCGCATTGCAGGCAGATTCTTTACTGTCTGAGCCACCAAAGAAGCCCAAGAATACTGGTGTGGTTGGTCAGGTCTCCAGCACCGCAGGCAAATTCTTTACCATTTGAACCACGAGAGAAGACCAAGAATACTGGAGTGGGTAACCTATCCCTTTTCCAGCGAATTTTCCTGATCCAGGAATCAAGCTGGAGTCTCCTTCATTGCAGGCAGATTCTTTACCAGCCAAGCTGCCAGGGTGGTGGTGTTTTTATGCTCTTTGTGGGGCATTAAGAGCTCAAAAGAGTATCCGTTCCTGCCCCAGAAAGTTGCTCCATTTCTTAGAGTAGCCTGCACAGAACTTCCTTGATAAAATCCTGCCTTTCAGCTGTCCTGCACCAGTGGTTACTATGATTCTGGGAAGAAGGCCAACCGATAAGGAACTGAACACGATCCCTGGCATGCAGTAGGCACTTCATTCTTGTCAATCCCTTAGCTGGTTGCCTTCTCCCAAAGAGCAAACCTCTTTTTCTCTTTCTGGCCCTGCTGCCCCAACCCGTCTCTCCTGCTCCCCACTAGGGAACCTGGACTCACCTGTCTTCCTTTGGCAGCAAATTCCCCATCCTCTCAGTCCTCTTGGTGCCCTCCCCTCGGCCTGCCAGGCTGCTCCTGACTTAGCCACTGCGCTGCTCTGGCCACGGAGGCAGAGGGAACTGAGGGGAGTGTATCCTCTGAGGAGGGGAAGAGGAGCCCCGGGGGGAGGAGCTGCAGCAGTGCACACAGGAACAGCTTCCTAAAATGTCAGAGGCTGAATGAACCAGGTTATGGCTTTTAACCAGAAGCCGTTAGTCAGTGAGGGTTTTGAACAAATGGGGAAGCCCCGTCTGCAATTATAAAAAGGTCATAGGGTCTTTTCACTTCAGATGCCTAAATTTATTAAACCACTTTGTAGTCCTAGAAACATCAGAAGGGGAATTTTGTTATAAAACAAAAAAGCTTAAAAATCAGCATAGATCAGTAGAAAATATTAGCAAAACATACATCTGATAAAAAGATTTTTATACAAAGCATGTAAAGAACTCTCAAGACTCTCTAGGAATAGAATAAACATTAAATAAGATGGGCAAAATATTTGAAAAGATTTTCATCAAAGAAAATATATAGATGGCAAACAAATTCACAAAAAGATGTTGAACATCATAGTAATTGCAGGTGTAATGATGTAAATCAAAACCACAAAACAATACATTTGCACACCTATTAGAAAATGAAAACAAAAACTGATAATACTAAGGGCTGACAAGGAAAGCAGAACATCTGTAAATCTCACGTATTGCTGATGGGAATGCAAAATGTTTCAGCCTATTTGGAAAACAGTATGACTTAGCCTTACCACACAACCTAGCTCCTAGGCATTAACCCAAATGAAATAAGAAATCAAGAACTCTAAGAACTTGTATGCATATGTTTATAGCTTCTTTACTCATAATTGCCAAATAAAACCAAACCCTGGAAATAACCCAAATAACCTCATGTAGTAAATGTCTAAACAAACCGTGTCACATTCACACGATGGGATTCAGCCCAGTAATAAAAAGGAATGTGCTGCTAATATTATACTTTTTATAACGTATATTAAAAGGAGGAGAAGGGGACAACAGAGGATGAGATTGTATGATATCACTGACTTAGTGGACTTGAGTTTGAATATAAACTCTGGGAGATAGTGAAGGATAGGGAAGCCTGACATGCTGCAGTCCATGGGATCACAGAAGGTTTGAACTTCTAGGACCAGGGAATTTTTTTGTTGTTGTTGTTCTGTATCTTGTGGTGGTGGTGGCATGATTGTATGCATTTCTCATGATTCACAGAGGTGTATACCCAAAAGTGTGCATTTTACTGTATGTAAATTATATCTCAACAGAGAGAGATTTAAAAAATGAAAGAAATTAACTTGGGGACAGGAATTATGGATTTTTAAAGCTATTCTTATAGTTGGTGATTGGTTCCAGTTTGGTCGCTTACCCGTTCCTTCACTCCTTCAGCAATTATATATTGAGCGCCTACCATATGTTGATCACTGTGGATTCTGTGGTGAACAAAGCAGATATAAGCCTGCCCTCACGGACCTCCTTGAAATGAAATGAAACAAAAAGCAAGACTTTATTGTTTGTCCTAGAGTAATACAGAGGTCATCCCTGCAACAGAGGGCAGTGTGGGGAGGCAGCTCAGAAGAAGGCATGTTAGAGAAGTTGGGTATTAGTTGTGTAACACCAGATCTATCATTCTTGCCCACCCCGCTGGGGTGCTCTCCAGCTGTCTCTGTGAGGGGTTTCCTGGAGCAATTTCTCACAAACTGACTGAGAGGTGGACAAGCAATCCAGGAATGTTTCTTCCAGGCCCTAGAGGCCATCTTTTGAAAATTCAATCACCATAGAAGATAAAGCCCTTATTTCCCAGTTTTCCTGGGAGGAGAAGCATCAAGCTTCATCTAGTTCCTGGCTCCAGATGGCAAACCTACCCCCAAGTAAAATGATAAGAGGAAGTTTTCTCTTTTAAGGACAATCAGCAAACATATTACCAAATGAAGTCAGGGTAACTAATGTGTGACAAATAATGCAGTCAAGTCCTCTTATTTGAGGACTAGACATTATTTATTCTGAAAAAAAATGTTTACAACATTTTGAATTAGTTTGGTTATATATGAATAAAAGGGCAAGATTTCTTTAGTTTTGTAATCTCCTTAGTGGCTATCCAATGATCCTCATTACATTCTGGTTTAATATTTATTCAATATGCCAGCTCTCCTAGAACACAGAATACCTCATTCTTGATCTCCACCCTGAACTCCTTTCAGGGTGTGCTGAAGGTCAGCAACTGCAGTGTCTGATGACTCAATCCTTGTAGAACCAGATGGTGAGTGACTTTTAGTTGGCACTTTCAACTCCAGTCTGACTTTAGCTGTCAAGGCAGGTTAGAGGCCTTTTGGATAATAGTGATTCTTTGAACTTTTTCAGTCTCAAAAAACTAGATGGTATGAATCTAGCTCTAGGTAGTCCTTTTTAGACTTTGTGATTAAAGATAGAAGCTGGGAAAGCTATTTATGCTAAGCAAAATAATTTTGGAACATTTTATGACAGGAGAAGAACTGGTTTATTTACGAATGCTTGTAGAGTCAGGAATATAATAGCTTAGTTAAGACTTCACCATTCTTCTTTTCCTTTGAAAAGTCTCATAGAGAGAGTGAAGGCTGGGTGATGGGTTAATATTGAGACGTTTTCCTGAGGATAATTTTCTATTTACTTTTGGGTACAGAATATGAGTTGATTAGGAGCACTGGCTAATGTCAGAGAGTTATGTGTTTGAAAACTAGACTGTTAATTGCTAATATTCCTCATTAAGGAGATTTTAGCTGTTTTCATTTTTTAAAATTTTGTTGAAATGTAGTTGATTTACAATGTGTTAATTTCTGCTATACAGCAAAGTGACTCAGTTTTACACATGTATCTTTTTTTTATGATTTTTTTTTTAATTTGGTTGCAATGGGTCTTAGTTGTGGTATGCAGGGTTTAGTACCCTGAACAGGGATTGAACCCAGACCCCCTTGCATTGGGACCACAGAGTCTTAACCACTAGACCACCAGGAAAGTTATATATATATATGTATCCTTTTGTATCCTTTTGTATCTTCTCTTCCATTATAGTTTATCATATAATATAGAATATAGTTGCCTGTGCTATCTAGTAAGACCTTGTATTTTCTTTATTCATCTGTGGAAGGACATTTAGGTTGTTTCTGTGTCTTGTTTATTACAAATAGAGTTACCATGAACATAGGAGTGCATACATCTTTTTGAGTTATAGTTTTGTCTGGGTATTTGCCCAGGAGTGGACTTGCTGGATCACATGGCAACTCTATTTTTAGTTTTTCTAGAAACCTTTGTACTGTTTTCCATTGTAGCTGCATCAATTTATATTCCCACCAACAGTGTAAGAGGGCTTCCTTTTCTCTGCACCTTCTTCAGCATTTGTCATTTGTAGACATTTTAATGATGGCAATTCTAGTTTTAAAAAGGAGGCAGTAACACAGTTCCAATCCCTCTAAGTGAATTTGGGGCTGGAATTTTGCTATCTGGTGAAGGGGTGTTAGCATATGACTTCCTGGTGGCAATAATAGCACAATGGATTATTTTTAATAATAAGGGAATGGTTTGGAAACAAAATGGGTATTTTTTCAGCTCACTGAGAGGGCTCCTACAATGTACCCAAGCAGGTAGATGGTATAGCACTCTTCTTTGTCATTGTTTGGACTATTTTTTGAGAATGAATGACCCTTGGGAAGAATGTTCCTTTTTTTTTTGCAAAGTTTCCTATTTTTCATTAGTAAGACTAACATGGTGTATAGAAAATTAAGTTATATGCCTGGGGAAAAAGTACAAACTAGGCTTAAGCACTGTAAAAGTTAAAAGCTAAGCCAAAAATAAAGTCCCAAGGGTGAAAAGACCAAGTAAAGCCCTTGTCTAATATTAAAGGCAAACAGGTAGGCTTCCTCTGAGGAGTCTAGTGGAAATGAGCTCTAAGCATCCTTCTCAGTCCAAAACCTGCATTACATTCTTTCTGGTGAAGGAGGGGTTCTGGGCACAAAACCATCACACGGTGCTGAGCAGGGTGGGTATACACCTTGCAAGGTACTGAGTTCAAGTCACATCTCAGTGCCTTGAGCAGGCTTCTTTCCCCACGTGGACGTGTTCCTAGTCAGACACTGGCAATGACTAATATTTGTGGAGTGTGTCCTTCTCTTCTCCATTGGCTTAGATTTCCAAAATGAAATCTAGAGAACTTAAAAAGCATTGTAAATTATTCTGAATTCATTTGGGGGATGTAAATCCAAGTGTCATCACGTCTAGCTGTGACTCTGAGTAATTTCCTGAATTCTTTAAGCTCCATTACTACCAAACTGTGCCTACCACCCACAGTTTGGGTAGTGATTGCCCAAGCTGAAACAAACCTCTCAGAAGAGTGTCTAGTGCACACTACCCTTACTTTCAGTGGTGACTACTGATGGACAGCCCTTCTTCCTCCTGGAGTCTGGTTCCAGATCAAGGGCTTCACTCTGTGTTGCCTTAACATTCTTCGCCTGTCACCACCTCCTCATTCATTCTGCTAAGGTGGAGTGGCTTATCAGGTTGAATTTGGAAGCAGGATCTGGATGTTCTTGTTTGGCCCTTTCTTTCTGATTTCTTTGGGGAGTGATCTCACCCTTGGAAACCTTAAGTTTTTGCTGTTCTCAGCTATGTAGTAAGCTTAATGACAAATGCTTACAGTAGCAAAACTGTCCAAATCTGGGGGTCAAAAGGCAACCATGTATTGTAAGTCAACTCAGTCACTAATAGAGAGGTGGGGGGGGGACAGGGTGGGATTTGTGTGTTTTAGGTTCTAATTGCCCCAGTCCTTTGTCTTAACTTTCACTTGGTTTGGAACTCAGGAAAGTTTAGTTCAGTTCAGTCTCTCAGCAGGGTCTGACTCTTTGTGACCCCATGAACTGTAGCACACCAGCCCTCCCTGTCCATCACCAACTCCTGGAGTCCACCCAAAGCCATGTCTATTGAGTCAGTGATGCCATCCAACCATCTCATCCTCTGCCGTTCCCTTCTCTTCCTGCCTGCAATCTTTCCCAGCATCAGGATCTTTTCAAATGAGGCAGCTCATCGCATCAGGTCGCCAAAGTATTGGAGTTTCAGCTTCAATATCAGTCCTTCCAGTGAATATTCAGGACTGATCTCCTTTAGGATGGACTGGTTGCATCTCCATGCAGCTCAAGGGACTCTCAAGAGTCTTCTCTAACACCACAGTTCAAAAGCATCAATTCTTCTGTGCTCAGCTTTCTTTATAGTGCAATTCTCACATCCACACATGACCACTGGAAAAACCATAGCCTTGATTAGATGGACCTTTGTTGGCAAAGTAATGTCTCTGCTTTTCAATATGCTGTCTAGGTAGGTCATAACTTTCCTTCCAAGGAGTAAGCGTCTTTTAATTTCATGGCTGCAAGTACCATCTACAGTGATTTTGGAGCCCCCCAAAACAAAATCAGCCACTGTTTCCACTGTTTCCCCATCTATATTTTCCATGAAGTGATGGGACCAGATGTCATGATCTTAGTTTTCTGAATGTTGAGCTTTAAGCCAATTTTTTTCACTCTCCTCTTTCACCTTCATCAAGAGGCTCTTTAGTTCTTCTTCATTTTCTGCCATAAAGGTGGTGTCATCTGCATATCTGATGTTATTGATATTTCTCCTGGCAATCTTGATTCCAGTTTGTGCTTCCTCCAGCCCAGTGTTTCTCATGATGTACTCTGCATATAAGTTAAATAAGCAGGGTGACAATATACAGCCTTGATGTACTCCTTTTCCTATTTGGAATCAGTCTGTTGTTCCATATCCAGTTCTAACTGTTGCTTCCTGACCTGCATACAGGTTTCTCAAGAGGCAGGTCAGGTGGTTTGATATGCCTGTCTCTTTCAGAATTTTCCACAATTTATTGTGATCCACACAGTCAAAGGCTTTGGTATAGTCAATAAAGCAGAAATAGATATTTTTCTGGAATTCTCTTGCTTTTTCGATGATCCATCAGATGTTGGCAATTTGATCTCTGGTTCCTCTGCCTTTTCTAAAACCAGCTTGAACATCTGGAAGTTCATGGTTCATGTATTGCTGAAGCCTGGCTTGGAGAATTTTGAGCATTACTTTGCTAGCATGTGAGATGAGTGCAATTGTGCAGTAGTTTGAGCATTCTTTGGCACTGCCTTTCTTTGGGATTGGAATTAAAACTGATCTTTTTCAGTCCTATGGCCCCTGCTGAGTTTTCCAAATTTGCTGGCATATTAAGTGCAGCACTTTCACAGCATCATCTTTTAGGATTTGAAATAGCTCAACTGGAATTCCATCACCTCCACTAGCTTTGTTCGTAGTGATGCTTCCTAAGGCCTATCTGACTTCACATTCCAAGATGTCAGGCTCTAGGTGAGTGATCACACCATCATGATTATCTGGGTCATGAAGATCTTTTTTGTACAGTTCTTTTGTGTATTCTTGCCACCTCTTCTTAATATCTTCTGCTTTTTTAGGTCCCTACCATTTCTGTCCTTTATTGAGCCCATCTTTGCAGAAAATGTTCGCTTGGTATCTCTAATTTTCTTGAAGAGATCTCTAGTCATTCCCATTCTGTTGTTTTCCTCTATTTCTTTGCATTGATCTCTGAGGAAGGCTTTCATATCTCTCCTTGCTCTTCTTTGGAACTCTGCCTTCAAATGGGTATATCTTTCCTTTTCTCCTTTGGTTTTCACTTCTCTTTTCAGTTATTTGTAAGGTCACTTCAGACAACCATTTTGCTTTTTTGCATTTCTTTTTCTTACGCATGGTCTTGATTTCTGTCTCCTGTACAATGTCATGAACCTCTGTCCATAGTTCTTCAGGCACTCTATCAGATCTAGATCTAATCTATTTCTCACTTCCACTGTATAGTCATAAGGGATTTGATTTAGGTCATACCTGAATGGTCTAGTGGTTTTCTCTACTTTCTTTAATTTAAGTCTGAATTTGACAATAAGGAGTTCATGATCTGAGCCAGTCAACTCCCAGTCTTGTTTTTGCTGACTGTATAGAGCTTCTCCATCTTTGGCTGCAAAGATATAATCAATCTGATTTTTGTGTCAACCATCTGGTGATGTCCATGGGTAGAGTCTTCTCCTGTGTTGTTGAAAGATGGTGTTTGCTATGACCAGTGCATTCTCTTGGCAAAACTCTGTTACCCTTGACCTGCTTCATCCTGTATTCCAATGCCAAATTTGCCTGTTACTCCAGGTGTTTCTTGACTTCCTACTTTTGCATTCCAGTCCCCTATTATGAAAAGGACATCTTTTTTTTGGGTGTTAGTTCTAGAAGGTTTTGTAGATCTTCATAGAATTGTTCAACTTCAGCTTCTTCAGTGTTACTGGTCAGGGCATAGACTTGGAATACTGTGATATTGAGTGGTTTGCCTTGGAAACAAACAGAGATCATTCTTTCATTTTTGAGATTGCATCCAAGTACTGCATTTTGGACTCTTTTTTTGACTATGATGGCTACTCCATTTCTTCAAAGGGATTCCTGCCCACAGTAGTAGATCTAATGGTCGTCTGAGTTAAATTCACCCATTCCAGTCCATCTTAGTTCGCTGATTCCTAGAATGTCGACGTTCACTCTCGCCATCTCCTGTTTTACCACTTCTAATTTGCCTTGATTCATGGACCTAACATTCCAGGTTCCTATGCAATATTGCTCTTTACAGTATCGAACTTTGCTTCTATCACCAATCCCTTCTATGACTGGGTGTTGTTTTTGCTTTGGCTCTGTCTCTTCAGTCTTTGTGGAATTATTTCTCCATTGATCTCCAGTAGCATATTGGGCACCTACTGACCTGGGGAGTTCATCTTTCAGTGTCCTATCTTTTTGCCTTTTCATACTGTTCATGGGGTTCTCAAGGCAAGAATACTGAAGTGATTTGCCATTCCCTTCTCCAGTGGACCACATTCTGTCAAAGCTCTCCACCATGACCCTTCCATCTTGGGTGGCCCCACACAGCATGGCTTATTTTCATTGAGTTACACAAGGCTGTAGTCCGTGTGATCAGATTGGCTAGTTGGCTGTGATTGTGGTTTCAGTCTGTCTGCCTTCTGATGTCCTCTCTTAGTGTCTACTGTCTTACTTGGGTTCCTCTTGCCTTGGACGTGGGGTATCTCTTCACGGCTGTTCCAGCAAAGCACAGCCACTCTCCTTACCTTGGATGTGGGGTAGCTCCTCTTGCCCACGCTTCTGCGCTGCTGGCACAGCCACCGTGCTCATACACTTTATCAACTCAGGAAAGGGTACTCATTAATAAGACCCCTATGGCATTATGCTAAGTGAAATAAGTCAGACGCAAAAAGGCAAATACATATAACTTATATGTGGAATCTAAAAATAAAACGAGCTAGTGACTATAGAAAAAAGGAAACAGACTCTTGGATATAGAGAACAAAGCAGTGGTTACCAGTGAGGCAGGGGAGAGGGGAGGGACAGTATAGGGATAGGGGCCTAAAAGATACAAACTATTATGTTTAAAAATAAGCTACAATACAGGAAGTGTATCCAACATTTATAATAACTAAAAATGAAATATAACCTTAAAAATTGTGACTTACTATGATGTACACCTGTAACATATAATATTGTACATCAACTACATCTCAATAATAAAAAAGTCCTTCAGCTATTAAAACAGCTGTCATGTAACTATCACTGGAAAGAAACTTGTTGAGGTTAGTTTTGGAGAGAAGTTATAGCAGTTTTTCTTTTTTTTTTTTTTTTAATTTTTGGTTGTACTAGGTCTTCGTTGTTGCATGTGGGCTTTCTCTAGTTGTAGTGAACAGGCTTTTCCTTGTGGTAGCTTCTCTTGTGGAACACAGGCTCTAGGGCTCACAGTTTTTAGTTTTTGGGGGGCATGCCACAGATTTCCCCTGTGGCATGGGGAATCTTCCCAGACCAGGAACTGAACCTGCATCTTCTGCATTTGCAGGTAGATTCTTAATCACTGGACCACCTGAGAAGTCTAATAGTAGTTTGATTTGAGTTTCCCAACAACAACAAACCAAACTATCTCCTCCACAAGCACAATTTATGAATGGAATCTCTACACTTGGCTTCTTTGTAAAAAGTGCCTACGACCAGTTGCAGCAAGAACAAAGTTTGGAATAACATTCCCAACCCCTGGGTGGAGGCATGATCCTGAAGATATATATTTAAATTTTTATTAATTCTTCAGGTACTTATTTAGGTAGGACCTACCATACTGGAGGTATATATAGTACAATCACTAATCACAGACTTGTTTTCAAATTTCTGCTCTGCCTCTTACTAGCTATGAGGTTGTCCACCAAGTACTCAATTCACTCTTTACTCATTTGTAAATTGGAAATAATAGTACCTACCTTATATGATTACTGCGAAGATTACATAAGTTTATAACTCTACAGCATTTGTTATATACCAGCATACAGAAGCAATGAAATATCTCTTCACTGTCCAAATTATTTTTAAAAATCATTTGCTAGTTTGCATTCCTACCAACAAGGTAAGAGGGTTCCCTTTTTTCCACATCCTCTCCAGCATTTATTGCTTATAGACTTTTGGATGGCGCCATTCTGACTGGTGTAAAGTGGTACCTCATTGTGGTTTTGATTTGCATTTCTCTGATAATGAGTGATGTTCAGCATCTTTTCATGTGTTTGTTAGCCATTTTTATGTCTTCTTTGGAGAAATGTCTGTTTAGTTCTTTGGCCCACTTTTTGATTGGGTCATTTATTTTTCTGGAATGGAGCTGCAGGAGTTGCTTGTATATTTTTGAGATTATTTGTTCATTGCTTCATTTGCTATTATTTTCTCCCATTCTAAAGGCTGCCTTTTCATCTTGCTTTTAGTTTCCTTTGTTGTGCAGAAGCTTTTCATTTTAATCAGGTCCCATATGTTTATTTTTGCTTTTATTTCCAATATTCTGGGAGGTGGTTCATAGAGGATCCTGCTTTGGTTTATGTTGGAGAGTGTTTTGCCTATGTTTTCCTCTAGGAGTTTTAGTTTCTGGTCTTACGTTTAGGTCTTTGATCCATTTTGAGTTTATTTTTGTGTATGGTGTTAGGAAGTGTTCTAGTTTCATTCTTTTACAAGTGGTTGACTAGTTTCCCCAGCACCACTTGTTAAAGAGATTGTCTTTTCTCCATTGTGTATTCTTGCCTCCTTTGTCAAAGATAAGGTGACCATATGTACATACAGCCACTATGGAGAACAGTGTGGAGATTCCTTAAAAATCTGGAAATAGAACTGCCATATGACCCAGGAATCCCACTGCTGGGCATACACACCAAGGAAGCCAGAATTGAAAGAGACACGTGTACTCCAATGTTCATCGCTGCACTTTCTACAATAGCCAGGACATGGAAGCAACCTAGATGTCCATCAACAGATGAATGGATAAGAAAGCTGTGGTACATATACACAATGGAATATTACTCAGTCATAAAAAAGAATAAATGTGAATCAGTTCTACTGAGGTTGACGAAAGTGAAGCCTATTATACAGAGTGAAGTAAGCCAAAAGGAAAAACAACAATACAGTATACTAATGCATATATATGGAATTAGAAAGATGGCAATGATAACCCTGTATGCGAGACAGTAAAAGAGATGCAGATGTATAGAACAGTCTTTTGGACTCTATGGGAGAGGGCAAGGGTGCGATGATATGGGAGAATCGCATTGAAAAATGTAAATTATCATATGCGAAATGAGTCGCCAGCCCAGGTTTGATGCACGATACAGGGTACTCAGGGCTGGTGCACCAGGATGACCCAGAGGGATGGAATTGGGAGCGAGGTGGGAGGGGGATTCTGGAAAGGGAACACATGTATACCCATGGTGGATTAATGTCAATATATGGCAAAACCAACACGATAATGTAAAGGAAAAAATAAATAAATTAATTAAATTTAAAAAAATTATTTGCTGCCTATTGTAAGTATAATCATGAACAAAATGGACACTGAAAGTTTTATTTAAGGCTGAGTTACATGGTTAAGTCTTTCTATGGTTAAATCCTTTAGAAAGGATTAAATCCTTTCTATTTCCTATTTTAAATCACTGAGGGCTTCCAGGATGAATGAAATGCAATGACACTTCACTGAGTGAATGACAAAAAATCAACACTTGGTTCAAGAGCAACATTTAAAATACTTTTAAATAGCATTTAATTTTCATAAAGTGAATCAAACCATTTTTTTCTATGAGTAATATACAAACTATCCAGGTAGCATAAGCTTATTTTCTGGTTCTAAAACTAAAATTTTTTCTAAGATATTCTGGGGTGTTTTAGATATTTTAAGTAATAGATATTTTAAATCCAGGATATTTTGCATATATATGTATATATATATATTGAATGAAACCGTTGCAAAGTCCAAACTTCTTCAGTGTGGCACCAAGAATATCCACATAGGATTCAACTCAAAGTTGCTCTCTCTTGAGGTAGGGAAATGTGCTTCAAAAACAGGAAGCATCTCATGACAGCAAGGCCAGTACATGTGTCAGTCTTCTAAACAGCCTTGTCAACCATTTCTAAAAGAAATGAAAATGAAAGAAAATGAACAAAGGCAAAAGAACTCTGGAATCTTTCAATATTGATCCGCAACCCAAAATAGGACATCCTGGAGGGTCAGTTTTATTCCCACAAGAAACATCTGGTCATTATTAATGACACCAAAGAAAGAAGCTGAGCAAGTGAATGTGAATCGCTTGTCATCATAAGGGGTGGTGGCATGATTTAAATTGGGAATATAAATCCAGGAAACCCCTGCAGTCTGTTGAACTGGGTGTGGTAGCTTACGGACTGTCAGGAGGAGGGTTTACCATTATGTGGATCACTGACTGGAGTTGTTATCACTCATTGAGTTTTGCCTCTGGTTATTACCATCTGGTGGCTCAGATGGTTAAGAATCTGCCTGCAATGCAGAACAGGGTTCGATCCTTGAGTTGGGAAGATCCCCCAACTGAAGGGAACAGCAACCTATTCCAGTATTCTTGCCTGGAGAATTCCATGGATAGAGGAGCCTGGCATGCTACATTTGCAAAGAGCTGGACACGACTAAGCAACTAACACTTTCACTTTCACATTTCCTAACACTTTGGATTTCTGAGTGTAGTGTGGTACAAAAGAAAACAGACAACTTTCAAGTAATTTATATTTGAATAATTCTTAATAATTTTACAATCATATTTTTCATTATGAGTAATAAAACCACATAAAATAAGAGAGGTAAATAAGACCATCTCTACTCTCCCTTTTCTTAATTACATCATTTGGATTTATCTTTTCTGGCTTTGTTTACACTAAACATGTTATATGTACAGTTTTGAATTCAGCTTTTACATTTTATGTTGAATTACTCAACCATAGTAATATGACACTCCTTGTATCATGGATGTTCTGTAGTGAAATTATATGTTTTTTCATTGTTGAACACTTCGGCTATTTAAAATTTTTGTCACTAGAAATAGTAGTATATTAGATATTTTGCACATTTGTCTACTTGTATACCTTATATTACTTTCTTGGGATTGATTTTCAGAAGAGAAATCACTGAGGCAAACTGTGTAAGCATTTTTATGACTTCAGTTGACAAATTGCTTATCTACCAGCTAAATATGAGAAAACAAGTATCATTCTATTTTCATTTATTTCAAAGGAAATAATTCTACCATTGAATAAAAATAGTTCTTTAAAAAATGTTAATACTTTGTTGGTGTTTAGTTTTGCATTTTTTATTTTCTCTACAATTTGGGTATTGTCTTTTCCCTGAATTGGCTGTTCATAAGTTTGCCTGTTGGCATCATAGTGTTTTTATCATCATTTTGTATATATTTTCCCCAGGTAAAGATATTTCATTGTGTTGCAAATAATTCTTTCAAACACCTTTTACATGGCGTATTGTTAGCCTTTAAATCTATTTTAAAATATGATCTTTGTCATAGGAAGTGATAGTCAACAGTTAATGTTTTTTAAATGAAGATAAAAAAAATTATCTGAAGGTCATATAAAGCACTTATAAACACAAATATTTCCCTAAAGACACGGCATTATGTACTGCCAACAACCAGGTTGGTCTACTCATTGTTTCTTAAAAGTCTTGGTCTCTTGCATCTTTTGTTCTAAGCATCAGTTTTTATTCTCTACAAAGACTTTGCTATGCTCAGTAGCTACCTGTTTCTTTTGAATTCATTTAACTGCACTTGACACTGTCCACCATGTTTCTTGTATTGTCATTTAATTGCCTTCTGTGTGGTTTTGTCTCCTTAACTAGACCATAAATTTTTGAACATGAAATCATAGCTAATTGTCTGCTTATATCTTCCACATTACATGGCTACCTGTAAAACAACCTACCAAACTGGGAACAACTAGCGTTGCATGTGAGATTAAATGGCAGAATATAGAGAGGGAACCATGAGACTATAGTTTCCAGAAATTCAGATAAAGGAATCTTATTTTAAAATTAATTTTCCTAATTAGAATTTAGAATTAGTGCCAGTAGAAGAATCTTCAGGCTAGTAGAAGGTGGTATAAGCATATTATCACACAAAGGCAAATAAACTGGCTTCCTTGTACATCTCCAGGAACAGGTATGATCCCACTCATGTTGGGGAAACTGAACCAGCTTACCAGACTTCCGTTCAGGCTTATTCGAGGCATTTTCATAGATGCTCTTATCCATCATGATCTTAGGAATTGATTTCCTAGGCTCTTCATTCTAAAAATGGAGATAGGAGTTAAAGTCTGAGACTGTTAATAAGATTTATAAAACAGAGCTGGTGTCAAATCTGGTCTGTAGGTCAGGGGACCTACAGCTGGGACTCCTGGCAGTGGCAGCACTGTGTGGGGACCAAAATGCTCTGTAAGGAGCCACTTAATGTTGTGACAGGCTTTTTAATGATGTAAAGGTAAAGCTACCATTCTGGGCTGGCGGTAATTAGGGAAAGTTTTGAGAGGAGAGGGAAGGGAGTTGGCTCAGAAACGTAGCCAAGATTTAACATCAGGGAGAACAAGCATTTATTAAATAACAGAATTTGTTGATCTTCTCTGTATGTCTAACTAGCTGATGTTTCTAGCATTAAAGGACTCTCACTTTGAAACTACTTCCTCTATGTTAACCACTCTAATGCAAGTTGTTTTCTTTTTAAGTAAGTAAAAGCAGCTATTTGGGGGCATTATGTACTGGGAGAGCATTAGCTTTCCTGGCTCCTCCCCCAAATACGCTATTAAGATAAATCCTACAAGCTTGGCAGCCTACCAAGGCTAAGGAGAAAGATGGCTTAATCCGTAAGCTGGAAGGAGCCATCTTATATTTTATCTTGAGTGTCTTCCTCATCCTTTTTGTTTGTTTGCTTATTAACTGTAATTTCCCTTTGTTATTTCCTAGTCTTCAGCAGAAACTATGTTTGGTAGAAGTAGAGGAGGTGAATATATTCATGTGTTTGTTTTTTTTTTAAGAAAGATAATATGGGAAGAGCAAAAGACAATGGAGAAGCAGTTTACAATGTTAAGAAGCAGCGTCAAATACTATGTAGTGTACTTCCCATCTCCATAGCAGCACCATGTGAAAGTGACTTATTATTTTATCTGTTTTATAGACAGGGAAAATGATGCTAAGGCAGGTTGAGAAATTTGTTCAAGGTCACATGGCTAATTGTGATGGAATCAGGAAGCAAACCAAAGACTTTCATGCTACACCCCACGCTCTCAACCCTTATGCTATTGGGTCAGCAGTTTGAGACAACAAGCAACTAGGGAGGGTTTGAGGGAAAGATTCCCCAGGAAGACTCTGAAACTCAAGGATAAACTGAACGTCCTGCTTTTATGTAGAATGAGAATTTGTGTATTAAAGAAGAGTGTTGGGCTCTTCGAGACCTGAGAACTTGGACATATTTGAGTTAAAGACGGACATGAGAAAAACACCTTCAATGTCCCTCATGGAACCTATCCTTTCATTCAGCATATACTTGTGAGGCAAGTTTTGAGGGAGAAGGAGAATGTGTTTTGAGTTTGATGTCTTCTGCTAATAGAGTAAATGGACTGAATCAATGTAAAACATCTTTAACAATCAAGTATATAATTTTCTGATGTATTCATTTGTAGCAGATATTTGTCATATTCTGGGTATTATAATTAGCATCTCCTGGGACAATACAACGAGCTTGGAAAAGACTAGAAATAAAAATTCTCTACCTCACTTGGAACTCCCTAAAATCCAGTCTACAGCTAGGCTGATGGAGATCTAGTGAGGTCCAGGTAGGCTGATGGAGATCTAGTGAGGTCCAGTTGTCTCTAGGTATTTGCAGGGGCCTGGTTCCAGGCCCACAAATACCAAAATCCAGGGATGCTCAAGTCCCTTATATAGAATGACATAATACAGTCAGGGCCCAGGATCCACATGTTCTGGGTTCTAGGATACAGAAAACTGACTGTATTTTCATTCTGTTTCTCAGTTTACCTGAGTATGTGTCTCTTCTTGAGGGAGATCTTCATTTGTTCCACTTTTGGCTCCTTCAAAATAAATATCTGTCTCTTCTTGAGAGAGATTTTCATGTGTTCCACTTTCATCTGCTTCAAATTGAGTATGTGTCTCTTCTAGAAGGGGATAATCACATGTTCATCATTTAGCTCCTTCAGAAAAGACTGCATTTATTCAAACACTGAAACAAACAACCATATTAATTAGTCCAACTATCCAGTTCAACAAAGTTCAAGCCACTGTGATCTGAAATTGGTGGCAATTTCAGTTGGTAGGAAATGGGGTCACTTTACAAAAAGAGATTAAAAGTTTTTTTATTATAGAAATTGTGTAACAAAGATGCAGAAAGTTTGGAAAGTACAGAGACAAAATCATTCACTATCCCACCACCCCCAAAGTACTTTTATATTAATATGTACTGAGCATGTCAGGCCCATTGGTAAGCAATGGAGATACATAAGAAAGCAAATGAGTGATGATCTGTGCTCTCTTGGAGAAGACGGATCAGCAAACATATGAAAAAAAAATACACAATAGGAAAATAAGACTGTGTGCATAATGGGCTATGGGAGCACATGGAAAGTGCAGTTCTGTGAATTTAGGATGTATCAATGATGCTGAGATTTAAGGAATAAGAAATTAACTTCATGGAATGGGGAGATGTGGGGACAAGCACTTTTAGAGGGCTCTAGGCAGAAGGAAGAGAAGAAATGTGCAAAGGTTCAGGAATGAGAGACCACGAGGTCTCTCATATTATGTGAACCACTAGCCGTTTGGTATGGCCACGTTTTAGACTGTGGGGAGGGAAGATGGCTGAAGAATGAGCAGATGGTGACGTTTCCCATACCATGTCCTGTTTCTTCTTAATGTGAAGATCAATGAGGACCCATGGAATGACAATATTGTGTTCACATGGATTCAAAGGTTTATAATTGTAACAGAATAAAGATAAAAGCTGTTTAAAATTAACAAGGCAATGCTGTATCAGTGCTACTTTTACTTGACATGTATCATTGGTCTTTCCTAAGGTACTACCTGGGAAATTAATTGTTGAATGCTTATTGAGCATTCAATTGTGTTGACTAATGTGCTAATTTAATTAACCATTCATTTATCATTAGACATTTTGATAACTTCTGATTTCTGTTCTTATAAATAATGCTTAATTACCTTAATTACTTTTTTAATTAATTAATTTTTAATTGAAGGATAATTGCTTTACAGAATTTTGTTGTTTTCTGTCAAACCTCAACATGAATCAGCCATAGGTATACGTATATCCCCTCCCTTTTGAACCTCCCTCCCATCTCCCTCTCCATCCCACCCCTCTAGGTTGATACAGAACTCCTGTTTGAGTTTCCTTAGCCATACAGCAAATTCCCTTTGGCTATCTATTTTACATATGATAATTTAAGTTTCCATGTTACTCTTTCCATACATCTCACCCTCTCCTCCTCTCTCTCCATGTCCATAAATCTATTCTCTATGTCTGTTTCTCCATTGCTGCCCTGTAAATAAGTTTCTTCAGTACCATTTTTCTAGATTCCATGTATATGCATTAGAATATGATATTTATCTTTCTCTTTCTAACTTACTTCACTCTGTATAATAAGTTCTAGGTTCATCCATCTCATTAAAACTGACTCAAATGTGTTCCTTTTTATGGCTGAGTAATATTTCATTGTATATGTGTACCACAACTTCTTTATCCATTCATCTGTTGGACATCTAGGATGCTTCCATGTTCTAGCTATTGCAAATAGTGCTGCAATAAACAATGGGATACATGGGTATTTCAATTGTGATTTCCTCAGAGTATATGCCTAGGAGTGGGAGTGCTGGGTCATATGGTGGTTTTGTTTCTAGTTTTTTAAGGAATCTCCATACTGTCTTCCATAGTGGCTGTATCTATTTACATCACTACCCACAGTGCAAGAGCATTCCCTTTTCTCCACACCCTCTCCAGCATTTATTGTTTGTAGACTTTTTGATGATGGCCATTCTGACTAGTGTGATATCTCATTGTAGTTTTGATTTGCATTTCTCTAATAATGAGCAACTTTGAGCATCTTTTCATGTGTTCGTTTATTAGCCATCTGTATCTCTTCTTTGGATAAATGTCTGTTTAGGTCTTTTTCCCACTTTTTGATTGGGTTGTTTGTTTCTGTGGTATTGAGTTGTATGAGCTGCTTGGATATTTTGGAAATTAATCTTTTGTCAGTTGTTTCATTTGCTATTATTTTCTCCTGTTCTAAGGGTTGTCTTTTCACCTTGCTTATAGTTTTCATTGCTGTGCAAAAGCTTTTAAGTTTAATCAGGTCCCACTTGTTTACTTTTGTTTTTCTTTCCATTACTCTAGGAGGTGGGTCGTAGAGGATCTTGCTTTGACTTATGTCATCATTTTTTCTGCCTATGTTTTCCTTTAAGAGTTTTATAGCTTCTGGCCTTACATTTAGGTCTTTAATCCATTTTGAGTTTATCTTTGTATGTGTTAGGAAGTTTTCTAGTTTCATTCTTTCACATGTAGCTGTCCAGTTTTCCCAGCACCATTTACTGAAGAGGCTGTCTTTGCCCCACTGTATATTCTTGCCTCCTTTGTAAAAAATAAGGTACCCATAGGTTCATGGATTTATTTCTGAGCTTTCTATCTTGTTCCATTGGTCTATATTTCTGTTTTTGTGCCAGTACCATACTGTCTTGACGAATGTAGCTTTGTAGTATAATCTGAAGTCAGGAAGGTTGATTCCTCCAGCTCCATTCTTCTTTCTCAAGACTGCTTTGGCTATTCAGGGTCTTTTATGTTTCCATATGAATTGTGAAATTTTTATTATAGTCTGTGAAAAATGTTATTGGTAATTTGATAGGGATCACATTAAATCTATAGATTGCATTTGGTAGTATAGTAATTATCACAATATTGATTCTTCCTACCCAGGAACATGGAATATCTCTCCATCTGTTTATGTTACCTTTGATTTCTTTCATTAGTGTCTTATAATTTACTGTGTACAGTTCCTTTGTCTCCTTAGTGAGTGTATTCCTAGGTATTTCTTTTCATTGTAATGGTGAATGGGATTGATTCCTTAATTTCTCTTTCTGATTTTTCATTATTCAGTTCAGTTCACTTCAGTTCAGTTGCTCAGTCGTGTCCGACTCTTTGAGACCCCATGAACTGCAGCACGCCAGGCCTCCCTGTCCATCACCAACTCCCAGAGTCTACCCAAACCCATGTCCATCGAGTCAGTGATGCCATCCAGCCATCTCATCTTATGTTGTCCCCTTCTCCTCCTGCCCCCAATCCTTCCCAGCATCAGGGTCTTTTCCAATGAGTCAACTCTCTGTGTGAGGTGGCCAAAGTATTGGAGTTTCAGCTTCAACATCAGTCCCTCCAGTGAACACCCAGGGTTGATCTCCTTTAGGATGGATTCTCCTTGCAGTCCAAGGGACTCTCAAGAGTCTTCTCCAACAACACAGGTCAAAAGCATCAATTTCTTCAGCACTCAGCCTTTTTCATTGTCCAACTCTCACATTCATACATGACTACTGGAAAAACCATAACCTTGACTAGATGGACCTTTGTTGGCAAAGTAATATCTCTGCTTTTCAATATGCTATCCAGGTTGGTCATAACTTTTCTTCCAAGGAGTAAGCGTCTTTTAATTTCATGGCTGCAATCACCATCTACGGTGATTTTGGAGCCCCCCAAAATAAAGTCTGACACTGTTTCCACTGTTTCACCATCTATTTCCCATGAAATGATGGGACCAGAAGCCATGATCTTAGTTTTCTTAATGTTTAGCCTTAAGCCAACTTTTTCACTCTCCTCTTTCATTTTCAGCAAGATGCTCTTTAGTTCCTCTTTACTTTCTTCCATAAGGGTGGTGTCATCTGCATATCTGATGTTATTGATATTTCTCCCAGCAATCTTGATTCCAGCTTATGCTTCTTCCAGCCCAGCGTTTCTCATGATGTACTCTGCACATAAGTTAAATAAGCAAGGTGACAATATACAGCTTTGACGTACTCCTTTTCCTATTTGGAATCAGTCTGTTGTTCCATGTCCAGCTCTAACTGTTGCTTCCTGACCTGCATACAGGTTTCTCAAGAGACAGGTCAGATGGTCTGGTATTCCCATCTCTTTCAAAATTTTCCACAGTTTATTGTGATCCACACAGTCAAAGGCTTTGGCATAGTCAATAAAGCAGAAATAGATGTTTTTCTGGAACTCTCTTGCTTTTTTGATAATCCAGTGGATGTTGGCAATTTGATCTCTGGTTCCTCTGCCTTTTCTAAAACCAGTTTGAACATCTGGAAGTTCATGGTTCATGTATTGCTGAAGCCTGGCTTGGTGAATTTTAAGCATTACTTTGCTAGCGTGTGAGATGAGTGCAACTGTGCGGTAGTTTGAACATTTCTTTGTCATTGCTTTTCTTTGGGATAGGAATGAAAACCGACCTTTTCCAGTCCTGTGGCCATTGCTGAGTTTTCCAAATTTGATGGCATATTTAGTGCAGCATTTTCACAGTGTATATAGAAATGCAAGTGATTTCTGTGTTTTAATTTTGTATCCTGCAACTTTGCTAAATTCACTGATTAGCTCTGGTAATTTTCTGATGCTATCTTTAGGGTTTTCTATGTCATGTCATCTGCAAACAGTGAGAGCTTTACTTCTTTTTTTCTCATCTGGATTCCTTTTATTTCTTTTTCTTCTCTGATCGTTGTAGCTAGGATTTCCAGAACTATGTTGAATAATAGTGGTGAAAGTGGATTCCCTTGGTCTGTTCCCCATATTAGGGGGAATACTTTCAATTTTTGACCATTGAGAATAATGTTTGCTCTAGGCTTATCATATACGGCCTTTACTATGTTGAGATAGGTTCCTTCTATACCCATTTTTTGAAGAGTTTTAACCATAAATGGGTGCTGAATTTTGTCAAAGGCTTTTCCTGCATGTATTGAGATTCTCATACAGTTTTTATCTTTCAATTTGTTAATATGGTGTATCACATTGATTGATTTTCATATATTGAAGAATCCTTGCATCCCTGGAATAAATCCAACTTGATCATGGTACATGAGCTTTTTGATGTGCTTCTGAATTCTGTTCACTAAAATTTTGTTGAGGATTTTTGCATCTATGTTCATCAGTGATATTGACCTACAGTTTTCTTTTTGTGTGTTATCTTTGTCTGGTTTTGGTATCAGGGTGATGGTGACCTTGTAGAATGAGTTTGGAAGTGTTCCTTCCTCTGCAATTTTTTGAAAGAGTTTTAGAAGGATAGGCATTAGCTCTTCTCTAAATGTTTGATAGAATTCTCCTGTGAAGCCATCTGTTCCTGGGCTTTTGTCTTTTGTGAGATTTTTGATCACAGCTTCAATTTCAGTGCTTGTAATTGGGTTGTTTATAATTTCTGTTTCTTCCTGGTTCAGTCTTGGAAGATCAAACTTTTCTAAGAATCTATTCATTTCTTCCAGATTATCCATTTTATTGCCATACAGTTGTTCATAATAGTCTCTTTTAAGCATTTGTATTTCTGCATTGTTTGTTGTAACTTCTCCTTTTTCCTTTATAACTTTGTTAATTTGACTCTTCTCTCTTTTTTTCTTGATGAGTCTGGCTAACGATTTGTCAATTTTATGTATCTTCTCAAAGAACCAGCTTTAGTTTTATTAGTCTTTTCTGTTGTACTGACATTTTGATAACTTCTAATTTTTATTCTTATAAATAATGCTTAACTACTTTTTTGCTTTATTTCTTTACAATAAATGTCTAGAAATTATATTATTAATTTATTTTTATTGAGATACCATTGACATATTTAGAAATTACGTTATTTAAGCATGGGATATAAACACTTTTAGGGCTTTTGGAATCTTGTGATAAACTTATTTGATCAATTTTTACTGGTGTCAAGATAAGAATGTATATCAGAAAAGCTACATTTTTAGTTTTTTAATTGGAGGATAATTGTTTTACAATGTTGTGTTGGTTTCTGCATTCAACAACATGAATCAGGCATAAGTATACATAAATCCCCCTTTCTATTAAACCTCTCTCCCACTCACTACATTTTTTGAGCTTTAGTCATTATAATTCTTTAAAAATTTGATGAATGAAATAGGCTAATGTTTAATTTCTGTTTCTTTAAATATTAGTAGTGTTGAACTTTTGTCTACATTTTGTTTTCAATAAAACTTTTCTTCCATGAACTGTCTTTTGTTGACCTCTTGATTGGTAATATTTTTATCAACACAGGATTTTAAAATTAATTTCTGTATTCCTAAATTTAGAATAATGTCTTCTTCAGAGAAATGAAAAATATTAAAGAATATTTATTCCATAATTCAAATATAACTCATTTTTTAAAACTACCTCAAATTTATTTTCCAAATTTTAATCAATAGCTTATACTAGTTATTAAATAATCATTTATATTATGATTCAGTTTCATTCATGCAAAATTGGTATGGAGAATAGGCTTATAATAAGGTTATTTATTCAGTTCTATGATTTAGATCTCTGTTATTCAGACAACAAAACAACATTTTCATTATCACTGCTATATAAAATATTTTAACTTTTGGAAAGAACTAGAAATTTTCTCATCAATCTTTTCTTCATATTATTTTTATATACTTATAATGTTTATAATATATGATACCTATTACAATTACGTATTTATTTTATAGATTAAATATAGAATAATTTATATCTTAGATGTTCTCAATCATAATTCACACACTGGATATCAAATATGGCAGTTAAAAGGATTCCTCAATACTTTAGGCAGAGTGCATACAAGTTTCCAAATACTATAGGACTATTTCATAAAAGAAAAATAAGTTCCCGATTATTTAAAAAATTCTAACTTACATACCTGATGTTGGATCAGCTGGTTTATGTGAAGCAATATACTTTCTAGTGTTCCACCTGAATCTTTTCGAATAAATCGAGGTTTGAACAATTGTTACCTTCGTGAAATCTTCAGTGCCTTGTATCTGAAAGTCGACAGATTACAAGCTAATTTTGAAGTAAAAATATTACAATTAAATGTTCTCTAGTAAGCTACAATCTCAGACCCTCTCTAAATATCTGGGCCTGAAAATTGACATTGTAATTAGATACTGAAGTGAAGTGAAGTGAAAATTGCTCAGTTCTGTCCGACTCTTTGCGACCCCATGGACTATAGCCCACCAGATTCCCCTGTCCATGGAATTCTCCAGGCCAGAATAGTGGAATGGGTAGTCTTTCCCTTCTCCAGGGGATCTTCCCAACCCACGGATTGAATCCAGGTGTCCCGCATTGCAGGTGGATTCTTTACCATCTGAGCCACCAGGAAAGCCCAAATAGACATTAGATATAGCTAAATACTTGGATGTGTTAGTTTTGTGAAAGTCAATATTCTATATACTCTCACTGATTTTATTTTATCCATTTTTATTACAAATGAGAAAAATAGTAAAGACTTAATCATCCATGACCCTTTAAAATATCACCCAGAGTATTTTTCTGTGTGGCAGAAAGAAAGCCTGAATGTCAATGGATTTCAAGACATCTTCCAATCCAAACCCACAGAGAAGACAGCTTTATGTCCAGGACAGTAGACAGAGTTGGGCAGGTTTGGGCTGCCTAAAGTATCTCTTTCTTGGTTATCTAAATAGGGATAACCCAGCATCCCTAACTAAGCTCTATTATTATGTATTCAGGAACAGAGGTAGGGAGTACCATAGTTAAGAATAATGTTTCACTTCCTCTCACTGGCTATCAGATAAGTGGTATCCACTTGGAAAATTTCCTTATGACCGTTTCTCAGCTCAGGATTCCTCTTACCTCCAACATATTTTTCTTGTGTCCCATATTTACCTTTTAAGCACTTCTATCATAGCTGTAAACATTCATGTATCTATTTTTATATATTTCTTTTTGCTTGGTTGAGAGATCTCTTGAGGGCAAGTTGCAAGACTCATTTGTTTTGATCACTTTGGCATCTAGCACTGTTTCTGTCTTTGTTGCCTAAAAAATACGCTTACTTTAATTAACTCTAGGTCTCTCTTTCAATTTACTTCCTTCAGCAGTATTTTATGTGTTCTCTGATTCCGCCAGACATATGCCTCTCTTACTCTACCCCAGTACGCACATATACACACACAAACACACACATATACTATGATATTATTTTATTCTCTCTTTCTTCTCATGGCACAGCTTTTCATTTTAATTGGACTTCCCTGGAGGCTCAGACAGTAAAGAAACTGCCTACAATGCAGGAGACCCAGGTCTTGGGATAGGGAATGGCTACCCACTCCAGTATTCTTGCTTGGAGAATCCCATGGATAGAGGAGCCTGGTGGGCTACATCCATGGGATTGCAAAGAGTTGGACACAACTGAACAACTAAGCACACACATAACTCAACAGCTTAAGTATGAGAAAGTCCTTCATTTTTACATTCACTTTCAAAGTAGCTGAAGAAATACCAGTAACACTCACTTCAGCTTAGGACTGAAAGAACCTTTTTACAGCACTGTTGATATAATCCAGAGAGAGTAGTGCAATATGTACATTAACTGAATAGGTCCTCTTTTGATATTTACAATTGCACCAAAATCTAACTGTGGTCAAAATGTATAGCTTGGCCTGATTCACTGATAGTGAATAGGAACAGCTTGGTGTTTGGGCTACCCGGGGCTAAAGCAATCAATGAACTTGGAGTGTGTGTGCTGTGGGTGACTTCATGGAGTGTTAGGGGAATGGGAGAGAATGGGAAGGTGGAAATGTGACACTTTTTCTACTATTAACTCATTGTTGGACAAATGGAATATTGATATGAAAATATGAATCAATATTTCTTTACCTGATGACATGTTATAGGAATTAAGAAAGGAGCCTTATAAGCTTTTCGTAACTGACAATCTTCCACAGCTCCATGGATGAGGATGACATAAATTACTGTTTCATCATAGATATCGGTTTTGGTGTTCTTTGGTATATCTTTTACATAAATGTTACTGAGTTTTAATTGCATCTTGTAATTCCAATCCTATAAGAAAAATACAATTTCATAGTTTATTGTTTTTAAATATTAACATAAATTCCTAAATAGTTAATTTCTAACAATACTTTAGTTCATTTTAATTCATAGAGAAGGACAATTTCATATAAGCACCTCTTACCTCATATGATAAATGTTCTCTGATTTTTTTGGCAGTAATAGAAAGTCCAATTTTTAGCCACATTCTGTATTCAATGTGAGGAAAAAATTGTTGAAAAGCTTCATACAAGTCATTTTTTGGGATAAAACATGTCTGGAAAAAAGAGGGTATCAACTTACTATTTCATTCTGTGCATTCATGATTCAATAAAATTAGATTTTCTCTTATATACATGTAACATTAAAGCTAATAATATTTAAATTATGCAGATTCATTTTATTGCCTGGAAACCTAATAAAATGTATCCATTTAGTAAATATTTGTGCAACCTTGTCATATACTAAGTATTAAAAAGCTGTATGATTTAATGAGACTTTTGTTTTTGTTGTTATTTTATTTATTTTCTTTACATTATCGTGTTGGTTTTGCCATACATTGACATTAATCCACCATGGGTATACATATGTTCTCCTTCCAGAACCCCCCTCCTACCTCCCTCCTGATTCCATCTCTCTGGGTCATCCTGGTGCACCAGCCCTGAGCACCCTGTATCAAGCATCAGACCTGGGCTAGCGATTGATTTCACATATGATAATTTACATGTTTCAATGCCGTTCTCCCATATCATCCCACCCTTGCCCTCTCCCATAGAGTCCAAAAGACTGTTCTATACATCTGCATCTCTTTTGCTGTCTCGCATACAGGGTTATCGTTACCATCTTTCTAAATTCCATATATATGCATTAGTATACTGTATTGTTGTTTTCCCTTCTGGCTTACTTCACTCTGGATAATAGGCTCCAGTTTTGTCCACCTCAGTAGAACTGATTCAAATGTATTTTTTTTAATGGCTGAGTAATATTCCATTGTGTATATGTACCATAGTTTTCTTATCCATTGGTCAGTTGATGGACATCTAGGTTGTTTCCATGTCCTGGCTATTGTAAACAATGCGGCGATGAACATTGGGGTACACGTATCTCTTTCAATTCTGGTTTCCTTGTTGTGTACACCCAGCAGTGGGATTGCTGGGTGATATGGCAGTTCTATTTCCAGATTTTTAAGGAATCTCCACACTGTATTCCATAGTGGCTGTACTAGTTTGCATTCCCACCAACAGTGTAAGAGGGTTCCTTTTTCTCCACATCCTCTCCAGCATGTATTGCTTGTAGACTTTTGGATGGCAGCCATTCTGACTGGTGTAAAGTGGTACCTCATTGTGGTTTTGATTTGCATTTCTCTGATAATGAGTGATGTTGAGTATCTTTTTACGTGTTTGTTAGCCATTTTTATGTCTTCTTTGGAGAAATGCCTGTTTAGTTCTTTGGCCCACTTTTTGATTGGGTCATTTATTTTTCTGGAATGGAGCTGCAGGAGTTGCTTGTATATTTTTGAGATTAATTGTTTGTCTGTTGCTTCATTGGCTATTACTTTCTCCCATTCTGAAGGCTGTCTTTTCACCTTGCTTAGAGTTTCCTTTGTTGTGCAGAAACTTTCAATTTTAATTAGGTCCCATTTGTTTATTTTTGCTTTTATTTCCAATATTCTGGGAGGTGGTTCATAGAGGATCCTGCTTTGGTTTATGTCGGAGAGTGTTTTGCCTATGTTATCCTCTAGGAGTTTTATAGTTTCTGGTCTTATGTTTAGATCTTTGATCCATTTTGAGTTTATTTTTGTGTATGGTGTTAGGAAGTGTTCTAGTTTCATTCTTTTACAAGTGACTGTCCAGTTTTCCCAGCACCACTTGTTAAAAAGATTGTCTTTTCTCCATTGTATATTCTTGCCTCCTTTGTCAAAGATAAGTTGTCCATAGGTGCGTGGATATATCTCTGGGCTTTCTATTTTGTTCCATTGATCTATATTTCTGTCTTTGTGCCAGTACCATACTGTCCTGATGACTGCAGCTTTGTAGTATAGCCTAAAGTCAGGTAGGTTGATTCCTCCAGTTCCATTCTTCTTTCTCAAGATTACTTTGGCTATTCAAGGTTTTTATGTATTTCCATACAAATTATGAAATTATTTGTTCTAGTAAATAGAATCCAACAACACATTAACAAGATCATACATCATGATCAAGTAGGCTTTATCCCAGGGCTGCAAGGATTCTTCAATATCCACAAATCAATCAATGTAATACACCACATTAACAAATTGAAAAATAAAAACCACCTGATTATCTCAATAGATACAGAGAAAGCCTTTGACAAAATTCAACATCCATTTATGATAAAAACCCTCCAAAAAGCTGGCATAGAAGGAACATACCTCAACATAATAAAAGCTGTATATGACAAACCCACAGCAAACATTATCCTCAATGGTGAAAACTGAAAGCATTTCCCCTAAAGTCAGGAGCAAGACAAGGGTGCCCACTCTCACCATTACTATTCAACATAGTTTTGGAAGTCTTGGCCACAGCAATCAGAACAGAAAAAGAAATAAAAGGAATCCAGATTGGAAAAGAAGAAGTAAAACTCTCACTGTTTGCAGATGACATGATCCTCTACATGGAAAACCCTAAAGACTCTACCAGAAAATTACTAAAGCTGATCAGTGAATATAGTAAAGTTGCAGGATATAAAATCAACACACATAAATCCCTGGCATTCCTATACACTAACAATGAGAAAACAGAAAGAGAAATTAAGAAAACAATTCCATTCACCACCAAATTGAAAAGAATAAAGTACTTAGGAGTATATCTACCTAAAGAAACAAAAGACCTATATATAGAAAATTATAAAACACTGATGAAAGAAATCAAAGAGGACACAAATAGATGGAGAAATATACCGTGTTCATGAATTGGAAGAATCAATATAGTGAAAATGAGTATACTACCCAGAGCAATCTATAGATTCAATGCAATTTCTATGAAGCTAACAGAGGTCTTTTTCAGAGACTTTTTTTTTTATTATTCTTATAGATTCTGAAAAAAATAGAAAACAAAGAATCAAAGATCATTTAACCTTTTAAACTAAAGACATAAGTATTCTAAAAACATTATTTGAGGGGAGCAAATGTTTTTGTCAGTAATAAAATTCTGATACTAACAATGATTAGACTACTGACTCTTAGGAATATGCTGCTATGAAGACACAAGAGTCTGTTTGTTGGTTTAAAATTCTCTTGGTAAGTAGCTATGAGTAGGTTTGCTGGGTAATATAGTAAATGTGTATTTATAATAAACTGCTAAACTGTTTTCAGATGAGGCTGTAACATTTACCCTTTAACTAGCCACATATGAGAATTTCAGTTGCTTAACATCCTTGATGATACTTTGTATTCAGTCTATGTATTTTTAGCCAATGTAGTATGTATATATTGATACCTTAACATGATTTTAATTTGCATTTCTCTGAGCACTAATAATATTGAGCATCTCCTTCATATGTTTATGGGCCATTTGTATATTCCTTTATGAAGTATCTGTTCAAATCCATTGCCCAATTTTAAATCCTGAAGCACAGTTGATTTACAATATTTTATTAGTTTTAGGTGTACAACATAGTGATCCAATATTATTATAGATTATACTCCATTTAAAGTTATTACAAAGTATTGACTCTAATCCCTGTGCTGTACAATATATCCTTCACACATGGTAATTTGTACCTCTTGAGCCCCAAGCAAGAATACTGAATTGGGTTGCCCTATTTTGTCCTATTCCCTTTCCTCTCCCTACTGATAACCACTACTTTGTTTTCCATTTCTGTAAATCTGTTTCTGTTTTGTCATATTAACTTGTTTGTTTTATTTTTTAGATTTCACATAAAAGTGATAACTTACAGTACTTGTCTTTCTCTGTCTTTCTATTAATTCATTAAATATAATACCCTCCAAGTGCATTCATTTGTTGCAAATAGCATAATTTCATTCTTTTTTGATTTAGTAATACTATATATATATATATATATATATACATATATATATATCTCAAATATTCTTTATCCATCCATTTGTCGATGGACATTTCAGTTGCTTTCTTTTCAAATTCATGTTTTTATTTTCTTCACATACTTATCTAAGAGCAGAAATCCTGGATCACATGATAGCTCTATTTTTAGGTTTTTTTTTGAGCAACCTGCATGCTGTTTTTATAGTGGCACGAATTTACATTCCTGTCAACAGTGTAGGTAGGTGGCGGTGTTGTTTAGTCACTAAGTCGTCTGACTCTTTTGTGACCCCATGGTCTGCAGCCTGCCAGGCTCCTCTGTCCATGGGATTTCCCAGGTAAGAATACTTACTGGAGTGGGTTGCCATTTCCTTCTTCAGGGGTTCTTCCTAACCCAAGGCTCAAACCTGCGTCTTTTGCATTGGCAGGTGGATTATTTACTACTGAGCCACCAGGGAGACCTGGGAGGGTTCCCTTCATCCACATCCTCACCAGTATTTGTTGTTTGTAGACTTTTTGATGATAGCCATTCTGACAGAGGTGAGGTGATAACTCACTGTGATATTGATTTGTATTTCTCTGATATTTACCTACTGACCATCTGTATATCTTATTTGGAAAAATACCTATTCAGGTCTTCTGCCCATTATGTAATTGAGTTGTCTTGATATTGAGTTGTATGAGCTGTTTATGTGCTTTGGATATTAAACTGTTACTGGTCATGTAATTTGCAAATATTTGCTACTGATCAATAGGATATCTGTTTATTTTGTCAATGGTTTCCTTTTCCATGGAAAGTCTTTTAAGATTAATTAGGTACCATTTGCTTGTTTCCGTATCTGTTTCCTTTGCCTTAGGAGACATATTCAAAAAAATATTGCTATGGTTTATGCCAAAGAGTGTTCTGCTTATGATCTCTTCTAGAGTTTACAGTTTACAGCCTTACATTTAGGTCTGTAATTTATTTTCAGTTTATTTTGTATTTGGTGTGAGAAAAAGTTATAATTTCATTCTTTTATATGTAGCTGTTCAGTTTTCCCAGCAACACTTATTAAAGAGTCTGTATTTTCTTCATTGCATATTTTTGCCTTGATTTAGGTTGGTTGACCACAAGTATGTAGGTTTGTTTTTGGATTCTCTGTTCTGTTCCATTAATCTGTGTCACCTTTACCTTTAGCCTCTCTTCTTTTCTCAGTTATTTGTAAGGCCTCCTCAGATCACCATTTTACTTTTTTGCATTTCTTTTTCTTGGGGATGGTCTTGATAAGTGCCTCCTGTACAATGTCACAAACCTCTATCCATAGTTCTTCAGGCACTCTGTCTATCAGATCGAATCCCTTGAATCTATTTGTCACTTCCACTGTATAATTGTAAGGGATTTGATTTAGGTAAAACCTGAATGTTCTAGTGATTTTTCCCTACTTTCTTCAATTTAAGTCTGAATTTTACAATAAGGAGTTCATGATTTGAGCCACAGTCAGCTCCCAGTCTAGTTTTTGCTGACTGGATAGAGCTTCTCCATCTTTGGCTGCAAAGATTATAATCAGTCTGATTTTGGTATTGACCATCTGGTGATGTCCATGTGTAGAGTCTTCTTTTATGTTGTTGGGAGAGGGTGTTTGCTATGACCAGTACGTTCTCTTGGTAAAACTCTGTTAGCCTTTGCCCTCCTTCATTTTGTACTCCAAAGCCAAATTTGCCTATTACCCCAGGTATCTCTTGCCTTCCTACTTTTGCATTCCAGGCCCCCATGATGAAAAGGACATCTTCTTTGGGTGTTAGCTTTTTAAGGTCTTGTAAGTCTTCATAGAACTGTTCAACTTCATCTTCTTCAGTGTTGGTTGGGGTATAGACTTGGATTACTGTGATACTGAATGGTTTGCCTTGGAAAAGAACAGAGATCATTCAGTCATTTTTGAGATTGCACCCGAGTACTGCATTTTGGACTCTTTTGTTGACTACAAAGGCTACTCCATTTCTTCAAATGAATTCTTGCTCACAGTAGAAGATATAATGGGCATCTGAATTAAAATTGCCTATTCTAGTCCATTTTAGTTCACTGATTTCTAAAATGTCGATGTTCACTCTTGCCATCTCCTGTTTGACCACTTCTAGTTTACCTTGATTCATGGACTTAACATTCCAGGTTCCTATGCAATGTTGCTCTTTACAGCATCTGATTTACCTTCATTGCCAGTCACATCCACAACAGGATGTTGTTTTCACTTTGACTCTGTCTCTTCATTCTTTCTGGAGTTATTTCTCCATTTTTCTCCAGTAGCACAGTGGGCACCTACTGACCTGGGGAGTTCATACTTTCTTGAAGACTAGAGATCTCTTCAAGAAAATGAGATAACAAGGGAAACTTTCAGGCAAAGATAGTCACAATAAAAGACAGAAATGATATGGACCTAACAGAAGCAGAAGATATTAAGGATAACTATACAAAAAAGATTTTCATGACCAAGATAACCATGATGGTGTGATCACTCACCTAGAACCAAACATCTTGGAATGAAAAGTCAAGTGGACCTTAGGAAGCATCACTACAAACAAAGCTAGTGGAGGTGACAGAATTCCAGTTAAGCTATTTCAAATCCTTAAAGATTGTGCTGTGAAAGTGCTGCACTCAATATGCCAGCAAATTTGGAAAACTCAGCAGTGGCCATAGGACTGGAAAAGGTCAGTTTTTATTCCAATCCCAAAGGAGGGCAATGCCAAAGAATGTTCAAATTACAGCACAACTGCACTCATCTCACACGCTAGCAAAGTAATGCTCAAAATTCCCCAAGCCAGGCTTCAACAATACATGAACCGTGAACTTCCAGATGTTCAAGTTGGATTTAGAAAAGACAGAGGAACCAGATATCAAATTGGCAACATCCGTTGGATCATAGAAAAAGCAAGAGAATTTCAGAAAAACATCTACTTCTGCCTTATTGATTACACCAAAACCTTTGACTGTAGATCATAACAAACTGTGGAAAATTCTTCAAGAGATGGGAATAGCATACCACCTTATCTACCTCCTGAGAAATCTGTATGCAGACCAAGAAGCAACAGTTAGAACCAGACATGGAACAATGGACTGGTTCCAAAGAGGAAAAGGAGTACGTCAAGGCTGTATATTGTCACCCTGCTTATTTAAATTATATGCAGAGTACATCATGTGAAATGCTGGGCTGGATGAAGCATAAGCTGGAATAAAAATTGCTGGGAGAAATATCAACAGCCTCAGGTATATAGATGACACCACCCTTATGGCAGAAAGCAAAGAGGAGTTGAAGAGCCTCTTGATGAAAGTGAAAAAAAAATGTGTGAAAATGCTGACTTAAAACTCAGCATTCAAAAAATGAAGATCATGGCATCTGGTCCTTTCACTTCGTGGCAAATAGATGGGGGGGAAACAGTGGAAACAGTGAGAGACTTTATTTTCTTGGGCTCCAAATCACTGCAGATGGTGACTGCAGCCATGAAATTAAAAGATGCTTGCTCCATAGAAGAAAAGCTATGATCAACCTAGACAGCTTATTAAAAAGCAGAGACATTACTTTGCCAACAATGGTTTGCCTAGTCAAAGCTATGGTTTTTCCAGTAGTCATGTATGGATGTGAGAGTTAGACTACAAAGAAAGGTGAGTGCCAAAGAATTGATGCTTTTGAACTTTGGTGTTGGGGAAGACTCTTGAGAGTTCCTTGGGCTGTAGGGAGCTCCAACCAGTCAATCCTAAAGAAAGTTAGTCCTAAATATTCATTGGAATGACTGATGCTGAAGCTGAAACTCCAATACTTTGGCCACCTGATGCAAAGAATTGAATCACTGGGAAAGATCCTGATGCTGGGAAAGATTGCAAGCAGAAAGAGAAGGGGACAGCAGAGGATGAGGTGGTTAGATGGCATTACTGACTCAATGTATGAGTTTGGGCAAGCTCTGGGGGTTGGTAATGGACAGGGAGGTCTGGTGTGCTTCAGTCCATGAGGTCACAAAGAGTCAGACACAGCTGAGTGACTGAACTGAACTGAATCTGTGTCTGTTTTTGTGCCAGTACCATATTGTTTTACTTACTGAAACTTTATAGGATAGTCTGAAGTCAGGGAGCATGGTATCTCCAGCTTTGCTCTTTTTCTCAAGATTGTTTTGGCAGTTTTATCTCTTTTGTGGTTCCATATACATTTTCGGGTTACTTGTCTAATTCTATGAAAAGTGTCATGGGTAGTTTGATAAGGCTTGCATTAAATCTATAGATTGCTTAGGGTGTTGTCGATATTCTAATAATAATTCTTCCAACCTATGAACATGGAATATCTTTTTCATTGTTCGTTTTTTCTTTGATTTCCTTCATCAGTGTTTTATCATTTTCAGAGTGTAGGTTTTTTTTTTTAACTCTTTGGTTAAGTTTATTCCTATATATTTTATTTTTTTGATGTGTTAAATTGGACTGTTTTCTTTTTATTTTTCTGATATTTCATTATTAGTGTATTGAAAAGCAATGGATTTCTGAATACCAGTCTTGTACTCTGCAACTTTACTGATTTTTTAAATTAGTTCTAATAGTATTCTGGTGGAGACTTTAAGGTTTTGTGTATCGGTCATGTCATCTGCAAGAGACAGTTTTATTTCTTTGCTTCCAATTTGGATGCATTTTATTTGTTTTTCTTCTCTGATTGCTGTGGCTAGGACTTCTAAAGGAATGTTAAACATAAGCAGTGAGAGTGGGCATCATTGTCTTGTTCCTGATTATAGAGGAAAACTTTTAGCTTTTCACCAGTGAGTGTCATGTTAGCTGTGGTCTGCTATAAATGGCTTTCATTATGTTGAGATATGTTTCCTCTATACCAACTTTGATAAAGATTTTTATCATGTTGAATTTTGTCAAATGCTTTTTCTGTGTGTCCTGTGATATATGTGTGATTTTTTATCCTTCATTCTGTTAATGTGGTATATCACATTGATTGATTTGCAGATATTGAATCATCCTTGCATCGTTGGAATAATTCCACCTGATCATGGTATATGATCTTCTTTATACATTGTTGACTTCAGTTTGCTAACATTTTATTGAGGATTTTTGTATCTCTATTCATCGGAGATATTAGCCTGTAGTTTTTTTTTTTTTTAAGTGTCTTTGTCTGGTTTTGGTATCAAGGTAATGGTAGCCTTGTAGAATAAATTTGGAAGTATTTCCTCTTCAGTTTTTTAAACAGTTTGAAAAGTATGGGTATTAATTCTTTATTCCCCTGTGAAGCTGTCTGGTTCTGGAATCTGTTTTCTGGGAGTTTTTCTACTTACAAATTCAATCTCACTGTTAGTGATCAGTTTGATCAGATCTATTTCCTCCTGATTCAGTCTTGGAAGATTGCATGTTCCTAGAAATTTATCCATTTGTTTTAGGTTTCCCAGTTTGTTGGCACATAACTGTTCATAGAATTCTCTTATGATTTTTTGCATCTCTAGAATATTGGTTATTATTTCTCCTCCTTCATTACTTATTTTGTTTATTTTGACCCTCTCTTACTTTTTTCCTTGAGCCTGGCTAAGCGTTTATCCATTATGATTATGTTTTCAAAAAGCTACTCTTTGTTTCACTGATTTTTTCTATCATTTTTTTCTAGTTTATTTATTTCTTCTCTAATCTTTATCATTTCCTTTCTTCTGTGAATCTTTGGGCTTTTTTTCCCATTCTATTCCTTTAGATGGTAAATTAGATTATTTGTGATTTTTCTTATTTCTTGAAGTAATCATTTATTGCTTATAATCTACCCCCTCCCAGAACTTTTGCAATTACCACATAGATTTTGGAAAATTGCATTTTTGTTTTCATTTGTCTTGAAATATTTTATGATACTCTTTTGATTTCTTCAATGACATTTTATTTTTGGGTAGCATGTTTTTTAGTCTCCATGTGTCTGTGTGTTTCCCAGTTTTCTTCCTGTAATTGATTCTAGCTTTCTATCATTGTGGTTGAAAAAAAATCCTTAATATATTTATATCTTCTTAAATTTATCAAGACTTGTTTTAAGGACTAGCATGTGGCCTATCCTGGAGAACATTCTATGGACACTTAGAAAGAATGCGTCTTCTGCTATTTTTGACTAGAATGTTCTATAGATAGCTATTAAGTTCAATCAGTTTAATGTGTCATTTAAGACCACTGTTTCTATATTGATTTTCTGTCTGAATGACCTGTTCATTAATCTAAATGGGGCATCAAAAGTACCCTACTATTATTGTGTTGTCAGTTTCTCCCTTTATGTCTGTAATATTTGCTTTACATGTTTAGGTGCTTTATATATTCAGTGCATATATATTAATGAATGTTGTATCCTCTTCTTATATTGACCCCTTTATCATTATATAATTCCTTTCTTTGTCTTTTGTTACAGACTTTGTTGTAAAGTCTGTATTCCTGATGTGAGTATTGCTACACAGCTTTCTTATTTCTATTTCCATGAAATATTTTTTCCCATCCCTTCACTTTCAGTCTGTGTATATCTTTAGCTTTGAAGTGAGTCTCTGGTAATCAGCATTGTTTTTTATCTAATCACCTAACCTATATCTTCTGACTGGAGCATTTAGTCTATTGACATTTAAAATGATTACTGATAGGTGTGTGCTTATAGCCACTTGTTTTCTAGTTGGTTTTGCAGTTCTTCTCTGTCCCTTTCTCCTTTTTTAGTTTCTTCCTTTGTGGTTTGATGATTTTCTTTAGAGGTATGCTTTGTTCCTTTTTTCTCTGGTTTTATGTGTGTCTATTGTAGGTTTTTGATTTGTGGTTACTACCAGGTTCATATATGTTAACCTGTAACTAGATCTACTTGTTTTAAACAGATAGTCATTTAAGTTCAAACACATTCTAAAATTACTTTCTTTACTTTCTCCTCCCAAGTTTTATGTCTTTGATGTCATATCCCCAACTACTTATTCTAGTCCTAGTTGATTTTACAGTTTTTTTTTTGTCTTTTAATCTTTTAATAACTTAATTGACTGATCCACAGGCTTTACTATACATTTGCCTTTACTAGTGGGTTATTTTTCCTTTCTTGACCTTTTTTACTGCCATCCTCAAACTTCTCCTTTTAGTTCTAAATTTTTCATTTGATTCTTCTCTTCAATATTTCCTGTGTCTTCTCTCATAAAGATCATATTTTTCTTTAGTTGCTTGAACATGTTTCCTTTTAGTTCTTTGAATCTATTCTTAGCTCTTTAGTGTCTTCATTTAGTCCATAATCTGGGTAATTTCAGTGTTGTTCCACTCCCCCTTTCCACATTTAGGGTCACATTTTCACGTTTCTTTGCTTGCTTAGTAATTCATGATTCCTGAAGATAAATTGTTGATATTCCATATTCTGTTATCTTCCTGTGATCATTGCTGATGTTTGTTGCAGTAGACCACTTCATTTACTGTCTGATAACCTTGACTTTGTATAGGTTGTGTTTTATGATTTGTTTTGTTTAATCAGTAGAAAACTCTAGGCATTTCCCATGATTGTGTAATTTCATGGTACTTAACTTCCAAACTGAAGTCTGTCAGGGCTTGCTCTCAGGCTTGTTTTAGTAAATTTAGAGTTAGTCTTACTAGGCCATGATATTTACTCTTAAGGTGTATTCCTTCTGGTCGCTCACCTGCATGCCAGAGGTTTTAAAAAGTCTCTCCTTTCTATCAAGACAGAACCTTAAAATATCTCAAATCCCTGACACTCCTTGACCTTTAGCATCTCTGTTCCATTCTTAGCAATCTGGTAATTTAGTTTTGTCTTACCTTGTGCATTTGCAGCCTATCCCTCAACCAGGGACTTGTGGAGAACCACCATGCAGATCCTCAGGTCTCCCTCTCTGAACTCTGATCCTATGCCCCGCTCTAGAGATTCCAGTCTACTTTAGCTGCCACAAGTTCTAATCTCTCCCATACCAGCTCAGCAGGATCATTATCTTCCACTTAGATTCTTACTGAACAGAGATCAAAAACTGTCCCGGTTAGAGGGTGAAGGTGGATGTGGAGCTTATCTCATGAGTTTCTCTTCTCTTGAGGTTTCCAGACTTAACACTGCCTGTTTTCTAATGGTTGAAACTATTTGTCTCATATATTTTGTCAAGTTATGGTTATTTATGGCAAGTGTGCCATATGTTCTCAGTAACATCCTTATATCCAGAAGCAAAAGACTGGAGTATTTTTATGCAAATGTCAGATGTCAAATAATTTCACTTATGAATATTCTAATATGCATTGTTGAATGATAGAGACAAAATTTTCCTTTGCCTTCTTCTTTTTCCCCTTCATTTTCTCTTTTTATTCCTTTGACTTGTTAAAAAATAAATGGGTTATTGGCCTATTGGCATCCCACACTCTAAATTTAGCTGATTATTCTCTCTTGGTGTCAGTTAACTTGTTTCCTGCATTTTCTGTAAATTGGTTGGACCTAGAGGCTTTAGGTTTTCTCTTTTCTTGTGCAAGAAGAGTCCATGGTGCTAGTACTTCTGTTTCATCAGATCATGGAGCGTGTGATGCCCAATTGCTGTTATTTTAGTGATGCTAAGATTGTCCGTTGGTGATGTTAGCATGGTTTTTCATTATAAAGTGTTCCACTAACATTCCACTCAGTAGTTTTAGCATGAACTGGTGATTATTGGATAGGTCCATTATTTCATTAAGGCTGGCTAAATGGAGATATTTTAATTCTCTTATTCTACATTTATTGGCTTGAATTCTTCTATACAGAATAATTTTCCTCATCTTTTTTTGTAGTTTCCTTGAAAGAGTTCATAGTGGAAAGGCAGGATAAATGTTTAATTATTTCTTTTTTAAAATAAGCAATCCATTTTCAGAGACATAAGTTGATATCCTAGCAATCTTTTTAAAACAAAATCTTGATACCATTATCAACTTATGAATTTTTATATGTTTGTGGTTTTATTGTTGACAGTCATTGTTCTTTTTGAATTTACATTAGGCCAGTGGGAGGCCTTGTTGCTTTGAGGATTTTGTTGTGAATTGTGTGTCAGAAACTTCGGTTCACTGTGCTCAACTTTCTATGAATAAATCCCAGCTCTTTGACTTTTTCCCTTCTTTACCCTCCAAATTATGGTATTGACATTTAACGTATCCCATCTAATTACCCATGAGACATCTCATATAATCAGTTTTTCTGGTTAAACCCTTGTTCCAATATAATAGGTTAACTTTTGCAAGCCATTTTGCTAGGACACTACTTTGTATACATAAAATTCTGTAACAAGTTTTATTTCTATATTATTCCTATTTCTTAAAATATTTTTACTAGACTACAAACATATACAAATACAAAAATAACTTTAAATTTGCTACTATATATTTAACAAGCTACAATACTAAGACATAAGGTGACATTTTCTGACCTCTACTACAGTTTTGCAGGTGGCAGAATATTTCATGGGTGAATTAGTCAAGCAGTTTAGCTCTCCTATTACTGCCCCACTGATCACAAAGTCTGTGTAAGTTATCTGGTAATCTGTCTCCTCTGACTCCCAGATTATTTGATCAATTCCCAAACCTGGCTTTGATCTTTGAAGCTGTTGAAAAACAAAGAAAGAAAAAAAAAATACATGTGCCAGTTAACTTACCAAAACTATTTAATTTATGGCTTTTCCCTTTGTTTAACAGTTTAATATTTACATATTGCTTGAAAATATGTATTACTCATAACTTTTAAAGTAAATTTATTAAATTAGCCATGACTTGAAAACAAAACATTCTTAAATACTCTCATCTTTCTGATTCTACCAACTCAATCAATTAATACCTGTCATAGAATAGCTAAATACCTAACTCAAATATAAGATAAAAAACAACTTATCTTATAACTTTTAACCTTAATGCTTATCCTTTTAAAGTTTCTTGTTATCTATGGGAAAGTATGGCTTAACAAGTGATAGCTGATGTTATTCATTGTGTTTGGGGAAGAGAATTGTTGTTTGGATAGTAGCTGCTGTCCTATAAAAAGGATTAATAGAGTTCTTACCATTGAAAGATGTTTATTCTCAATTATGTAATGTTTTAACTAATGCTCACAAGTGCATTTATAAATATCTCTGCCTTACCTTTACCATGCCTGAAATAATTACATAAATTCCTTTAGGCTCATCACCTTCTTCAAATATATCATTTCCACAATCAAATGTTACAACTCTGGATCTTTCCTAAAAAATGTCACCAAATACATAAGCTATAAATAATATTTTAGCAGCGATTAGAGTTTACATTTTAATAAAAGTTTTATGCTTTTAAAGTAAATATCACTCAAAAATATCTGAGACATTGTATTAGTAGTAAATTTTTAAGACAAAATGGGAATTATGGCTAAAAAAGAGAAAGTGGACATTAATGAATATATGTAATTTCAGGTGAGATATTTATACATAAATAAAAAACACTCTAACTTAGGAATTAGAATGCATGAAAAGGTGAAAATATTTCTTTGGATGAAAAATAATCTGGACAGATACAAGCTAATGGCACATATATATGTCTTAGACATACTCATGCTCTAAACAGCTGATGAAATAATAAAAATTCTATTATTTAAAATATTTTAACCAGGTGGGAAAAAAATATAATTGATCTTTTGGAACTTACTAGATATAGAAAAATGTTATTAGAACAGGTTAAATCCATTTATTTGTTTATCTCAGAAATACTTATTGAACACCCACTATGTGAGATACAACATGGTAGGCACTGAGTAGTCAAAAGTTTGATGAGGTAAAAATTATAGAAGGGGAGAGGTATAAAGATAATAATTGTAGTGTAATGTAATTATGTGATAATAAAGGTATATACTAGATCCAATAGTGACAACTTTGGTCCTCCAAACTCTGGATGGACCATAGGTTGGTCTTTTACTGGTATTTGACTCTAAAGCTTACTTTTTAGAGAATGTTTCCAGAGAAGAAATAAGCAGAGGCAGTTTGGTGGCTGGGGCAGAGCGGGGAGGGAAAACAAAGGGCACTTTATAATCAGTAAACAGCGCCCACAGAGGGATGGAATTTAAAAAGCATGAAATTCCTGGGGTATCGTGAGTGAAACAAAAGTGAAAGTGTTTAGTCACTCAGTCATGTTCAACTCTTTGCAACCCCATGGACTGTAGCCTGCCAGGCTCCTCTGTCCATGGAATTCTCCAGGCAAGAATAGTGGAGTGGGTAGCCATTGCCTTCTTCAGGAAGATCTTCCTGACCCTGGGATGGAACCTGGGCCTCCTGCATTGCAGGCAGCTTCCTTACCCTCTAGTTGTGGTGTATGACATATGGATAACTAAAGGTAAAGATGGAGAGATAGGCAGGGAGCAGACTATGGGAGAACTTTGCATGTCATTCAGAGGGATTTTTATTTTGATTTTACTATATAGGTAATCAAGAATAATAAAGAGTATCATGGCTAAACCTTAATTTTTAAAAGATCATTTATTGGTACATTAGAGATATTAGTAGCAGGAAATACAAACATTACCTGAATAAAGCTTATATGTTCTTGGTCTTTATCTAGCCACGGGATGTGATAGAGCGCTTCATCAACAGTAAGAGGTTTATATATAGGTTGAAAATCAAGTATGTCTCTTTTTTTGGCCATTATTATCTAAAACCACCAAAGTTAAGAAAGGAGATGAACAAAACTGGTGTTAATGAAATATTTAAAACAGTTATGATTTTGTACCATTTCCTTTTCTTGATCTCCTGAGATTTCTGCTCTTCCATGGAAAACTTCAACCCATCCCCTCTTGAAACATTTTTCTATGTTATCATTATTCTGAAGTCATAGATTATTTTTAAAAGTAAATCTTTTTACTGAAGTATGACAGATATGCAGAAGTGCACAAACCCTAAATGTCCACTCAAAGAACATTTACAACATGAAAACATCTGCATAACCATAACCAAGGTTAAAAACATTTATTGTACCTTAGAATCCTCCTTTATGTTCTCTTCTAGCCATTACTTCTACCCCAAATTAACACTCTTCTTCTATTACCATGGTTTAGCTTTTGTTTAGTTTTGAGTGTTATCTGCATGAAATCAGTGTATGCACTTGTTTGTGTTTCATTTGTTCAACATTATGTTTCTGAAGTTCATCTATACTGTTCAGTTCAGTTCAGTCCCTCAGTCGTGTCTGACTCTTTGCGAGCACATGGACTGCAGCACACTACGCCTCCCTGTCCATCACGAAGTCCTAGAGTTTACTCGAACTCACGTCCATTGAGTCAGTGATGCCATCCAACCATAATGTTGCAAGGAGCAAAAATTCTTTCGATGTTCACTGTTGTGTAGTATTATGTTATATGAATATACCTCAGTTTTATTTATCTGTTGTTGATTGACATTTGGGCTGTTCCAGTTTGGAACTTTTGAAATGCCACTTGCTATGAGCGTTTGTTCACTGTACATATCTACACATTTTTGTTGTATATCTGGTTATATAATTTAATTTCTGTGTCTTAAGATATGTATATGTCCAAATTTATTAAATTCTGCCAAGCAATTTTCCAAAGTGATTGCATCAGTTTATAGTCCCTTTCTAGTGTCCCAGTTATTCCATATAGTTGCCTACATTTGGTAATTGTCAGGCTTTTTTTTTTAATTCTAACTACTTTGATGATTGGTATTTTATTTTGGTTTTTTATTTGCATTAAGCTTATAATGATGACACTTGGCATCTTTTTTTTTATATTTACTGGCTGCTAGAATATTCTCTGTTGGGAAGTGCCTGTTTAAACTTTTTGCTGATTTTTTAAAAACATGAATTTTCTGTCTTGTTCTTACTGATTTGTAAGATATATTACTAAAATGAGCCTTTTGTTGCATATATTTATTTTGAAAATATCCTCTACCATTTTTTTTTATTGTTTTTGCCATACAATGTCATGATATCACCATGGGTTTACATATGCTCCCCCTCCAGAGCCCCCCTCCCTCCTCCCTCCCTTCTCCCTCTCCCCGGGAAATCTCGCTGCACCAGCCCCGAGCATCAATCCTGGGCTGGCGATTGATTAGACATATGATAATTAACATGTTTCAATGCCCTTCTCCCATATCATCCCACCCTTACCCTCATCCACAGAGTCCACGAGTCTATTCTATACATCTGCGTTCCTTTTGCTGTCTCGCATGTTGGGTTCTCGTTTTTTGTGGACTGTCTTATCATTACCTTGTATCTTTCTTTGCCTCTCTTTTTCTTCATTACTGTCTTCTGTATTTAGTTGATTTTTTTTGTAGTGAAATACTTAAAACTTGCTTCTTGCCTATTTTTGTGTAATTCTTTAGTTATTTTCCTTTTTATTACCATGGAAATTACATTTAGCATCCTAAAATATAACACTCTAATTTGAACTTATACCAGTTTAACTTCCATAACATACAAAACTCTGCTCCTTTAACAGTTCCATCCTTACCCCTTGTAGTTGCCATCACAAAATTACATCTTTGTATGTTGTCTATCCAAAACATAAATGAATATTTTTTTAATGCTTTCATCTCTTAAATTATGTAGAAAACAAAGGATAACATTATAAGTCAAAGATATAATACTTCTAGCTTTTAGACAAATAGTTACTTTTAAAAATGTATTAGTGTCTTAAATCAAGTAGAAAACAAGAAGTGGAATCAGACACCATTATTACAACAATACTAGCCTTAATAATTGCCTATGTACTTACCTTTATTGAGGTTTTTATTTCTTCATATGGATTTAAGTTATTGTCCAGTGTCCTTTCATTTCCATCTGCATGACATCTTTTAGCATTTCCTTCCGGGCAGGTATAGTAGTGATGAAATCCCTCAGCTTCTGTTTGAGAATGTCTTCATTTTCCTCTCATTCCTAAAGGACAGTTTTGCTAGATATAAGGTTCTTAGTTGATTTCTGCTGCTGCTCTTTGGTCACTAAGTTGTGTCTGACTCTTTGTGACCCCATGGACTATAGCCCGCCAGGTTCCTCGATCCATGGGATTTCCCAGACAAGAATACAGGAGTGGGTTGCTATTTTCTTTTTCAGAGGATCTTCCCAGCACATGGATCAAATCTGTGTCTCCTGCTTGGTAGGCAACTTCTTTACTGCTTAGCCACCTGGGAAGCCCTTTTAGTTGACTACTTCTTTTCTTCTAGCACTTTGAACATATCAGCCCACTTTCTTCTGGTCTCCAAAATTTCTGATGAGAAATCCGATGGTGATCTTATTGAGGATCCTTTGTACGTGATGAATTTTTCCTCTTTTGCTGATTTCAAAATTCTCTGTCTTTCAGCAATTTGGTTATGTCTTGGTGTGGGTCTATTTGTGTGCATTTTACTTAAAGTTCACTGAGCTTCTTAGATGTTAATATCCATGCTTGATATCAAATTTAGAAAGCTTTAAGCCAATATTTCTTTAAATTTCCTCTCTGTTCCTTTCTCTTTCTCTTGTCTCATGAGACATTTACAATGCATATGTTGGTCCACTGAAGGTTTCTCACTGGTCCCTTAGACGCTGCTCACTTTTTTTCAATCTTTTTCTTTCTATTCCTCAGATAATATAATTTCCATGGTCCTGTTTTCAAGGTGACTTGTTTTTCTGTCTGCTTAAATATACCTTTTAGTTCCTGCTACATGTGTGTTATGTATATTTTACCTTGAGTTCAAGCCGAAGGATTTAGAGTTTCTAATTACTACTGTGAATACAATATTTTTCCACATTTTCTTTAGTTGTGGAATACTTTTTAATATTGATCTTGTTTCTAGAAGCCCTGTTGAATTATTTTATTGGTCCTATATTATTGATTTGAAGTTAATTCTCAGGGTTTTAGATTAAACAATCAATAAGCAGTAATAGTTTTGTACATTCCCCAAAACTTCCATATTTCAAGTTCCTTTTGTTTTTCTGCTAAGACCTGCAAACACAGCTTTCACTACTTGGAATGAACCATTAATTCTTATGTTTTCCTGACTTTAATGGGAATACTGCTTAATGTTTTGCCATCTAATACAATTTTTGTTTCATATTTTTAATATATATTCTTTATCTAGTCAAGAAAGCTACTTCTTATATTAGCCTTTGAACATTATGAATAAAAGTTGAATTTTATCAAATGATTTTTCTTCTTTGATCTCTCAATAAGTGAGTTATATAGCTATTTTGGGAGACAAAACCTTTTTAGTTATAGCATATCATGCTTTGCCTATACTGCCAGATTCAATTAGCTACTATTACGTTAAAAAGTTTTATATATGTATTCACAAGTATAATAGCTTTATTTTTTTTCTTATACTATTCCTGATTTGGAGAATACATTTTATACTTACAGAATGAGTTGGGACCCTATCTTTTTACATTTCCTGATACCATTTAAACAACTTGAAGAAAGAAAATTTTACTAATTTTTATCCTATAATTGAGTGTTCTTATAAATCACAGTTTCTATGGGAAAATTATTTCAGTGTCACAGATAATACCAATCTAGCCTAGGATGAGGGATGATTTCATTATACCTTTGTTTTGAGTACAAAGCATAGAAAGATGTGGTCCCTCATTGTGGCAAGAAAGGAAAGAGAAGTTGACCACTAGAGTTGCAGGAAGGAAAGTCTTCTGGTAGGTACTTTTCTTTAGAAAATTATTTTATGTATTTACATTGCAGAAATGGCCTGTATTGGAAAGGACTGAAAGCAGGTTTGAAGATCATAAATGACTATCAAGTAAGTATATTTGCTTTGGAAATATTCCACCATACCTTATTAATTTCAGAACCTTCAATTTTATGAAGAATTCCTTTTAACCTGAAAACTTTAACAATTTCTCTAGCCAAACTGAGCATGACATTAATCTCCTCCTTTGTTTTCATAGTGACAGCAATTTCTGGGTGATCATACTCTAAGTAGCCTGAAAAATAACAAAATATTTTCAGATGAAATAGGACATTGCTTAAATATTTCATGTGGACAGTAAGCTAATATTTATCTTCTAAACCCATGGAGCACAACCCTTATCACAGGGAAATATATATTTCCCTAAAGAGATTTCTGCAATCAGTCAAAATTCACCCATAATTGCAGAGTTCTGCCAGACATCTCCTTGTCGGCAGCCCATATTGTGTCTAAGCCTATGAAGGACAGACAACCCTAGTTCTAGGATTAACAGTTATACTGATGCACCTACATTGGACGCTGAGAGGCTCTCCTGGGCTCTAGGTCTTAGTTTATGACCTGATTTTTTATTCTGCTTGAATCAAGATTTCTGACAATTGACTGTGTGCTTAAACATGGCGTCCGATCAAGTTCTCTCACTCATTCTGGGTCATTTCCATCCATCCTGCCTGGGCATCTAGGTGATGCATCCATCTATATTCTTCTGCCAATGTGATGTGGATTCCTGAATGCCCAAGAGAGTTTCTTCCACTTAGGGGTTTTTCTTGGTCATAACCTCTTGCCTGGCTTGACAGCTATTTACCATGTAAGATCTCTCATGATTGGGCTCATTCCAGATTTGCTGTGTTCTTTTACTGTGACCATCCAGTACCAAACGAACTTCTCTGAACATATAAACACTATGCCGTAGGGATGTCTGTCTCACTCCCAGATTTGTCCTGCACTAGGACCATGACCTGGCACAATTCAGAGAACAGGCTATTGTCATGTTTGAGCACTGAGCCTCCTAGGGCTCAGCAATTCCATGAGATTCTGTTCTGATTTCAACTCATTTTAAAGCTTAAATCCTCAGATGGCAACTCTGTGGCAAATGGAGAAAAAAATAACTTCTCTCCTTGTGTTGCTCAGTATAGTACATTTGGAAGAAAATAGAATTTATAGCCTGATAAAGACATGCACAATCATGGCCTGCTAATGTGTTTTCTTTAAACAGACATGAAAAGGTCTTCATTGTCATATAAGGCAGAAAAAACAAATGTGGAGGAGTAATATTGCACTATCCTCATTCAGTCAAAGATATGATCATGTTGATTGTTGGAGTTATTCACTTTATTATCGATAATAAGTAGGTCTCCTCAAAGATCAATTTAGTTATCAAAGCCATTGCCTCTCTAAAGGAATGATGATAAAGAGATGGTCATGCTTGATCTTTAGGGTGAGAGGTACCTACCTAGTTCTTTCATAGCATGTCCTGTGTTTTTCGTTACCCTCCTTAATAACATCTACGGAACAAAAGAAATGTTATTCCTATTGGAAAACAAACTGTTATAAAAAGCTTTTACATTTGCAACTGGTTAATTTTTCACCTAAATTAATAACTATAAAGAAAAATATGATGGAGACTTTTCAGGAATTAGAATTGAATTTTGTGCTTGTGTTCCAAGTCACTTCAGTCATGTCTGACTCTGCAATGCTATAGATTGTAACCCACCAGGCTCCTCTGTCCATGAGATTCTTCAGGCAAGAATACTGCAGTGGGTTGCTATGTCCTCCTCCAGGGGATCGTCCTGACTCTGGAATTGAACCCATGTCTCTTGTGTCTCCTGCATTGGCAGGCGGGTTCTCTACCGCTAGCGCCACCTGGGAATTCTGTGCAATGAATTTTATTTTACTCCAGCAAGAGTGGTGGAGAGGATGAGAAGTGACATTACCTAGGCTGATTCTGAGAAACCCAAAGGTAAGTAACTTACTTTAGGATACTTTTGATTCTGAAAAATACAGGCATGAGAGGCATTTCCCATTTAATTTTTGAGACCTTCTCAATTTAGGAAATACATGTGGTTTTCAACCTTAAATGAGACAGAAGTTTTAATCAAAATATGTGAGAGCAGAATGATGACTTGAAACTGGCCAATATCTTAGATACTCAAGGTCTTTTGTATTTTCTACTGTGTATCCTCAATATGAATGAGTATAAAAGGTAACAAAATTCAGCAAAGTTGTTTTAAAGTTACAGGTGGTGAAGAGAGAAAAGATACAGTGATTTGTGTCCAACTACATAGTTAGTGTTCAATATTCTCAACTATGGAACTTTGGGCATATGACTTATGATATATAATCTTTCTAAATTATCTTGAAAGATGACTGTATAATTTCACATCGATGACAAACTTAGGGGCACACATCAGTGTTAATCTGACTCAATTGAGAAAATGAAAAATAAGATATAGAACTTAGACCCTAGCATTCTGTTTGCTGTTTACTAGCTGTGTGTGATTTTGGACATAATCATTCAATCTTTCTTGGCTTCATTTTTCCCATCTATAAAATGAGGGAATTAGATGTGGTTTCCCTCTAAATAAGTTACTGGTACTTCTTTCTACTTGTCAGATCCCCATCCTTAATTTTTACTATTTACTGTGGAAAAATCAAGCATATAGAGAAACAGAAGGAGCTTTGGAAATTATGAGGAAGGTCTGTCTGCTCAACCCTGCCACCACTTATCATGCTTCAGTATTTCCTATTTAATGCATCTTAGCCACATAGATCCGGGAACTTGCATTGAGAGAAGCTGATTTGTGCACATGGGTTTCATGATAGCTCCAAAAGGACCAAAATGTGTACTCCAAGAGGCTCATAACTTGTTTTTTTTTTTTTAACTCATTCAAAGTATACAATTAAATGGTTTTTAATATGTTCATGGCGTTGTGCAATCATCCTCACAATCAATTTTAAAACATCTTCATCCTCCAAACGGAGAAGGCAATGGCAACCCACTCCAGTACTTTTGCCTGGAGAATCCCATGGACGGAGGAGCCTGGTGGGCTGTTGTCTATGGGGTTGCACAGAGTCGGACATGACTGACTTCACTTTCACTTTTCACTTTCATGCATTGGAGAAGGAAATGGCAACCCACTCCAGTGTTCTTGCCTGGAGAATCCCAGGGACGGCAGAGCCTGGTGGGCTGCCGTCTATGGGGTCACACAGAGTTGGACACCACTGACTGGACTTAGCAGGAGCAGCAGCATCCTCCAAAAAGAAATTTCATAAACATTACAGTTCCTCCTCATCCACACCCACCTCCCACCCCCAGCCATAGACAACCAGTAGTCTATTTTCTGTCTGCACAGATTTACCTGTTTTGGACATTTCTTACTTATTGAATCATACTATAAGTGTTTTGTGACTATCTTCTTTCAGTTAGCATGCTTTGAAAGTTCATCCATGCTATCATATCACTACTTCATTCTTTTTATTGCTTAATAATATTAGTATTCCACTGCACAATTACATCACCTTTCATTTATAAATTCAACAGCTGATAGACATGTGGGTTGTTTCAGCTTTTTGGCTGGTATGAATAATGCTATTTACAATAGCCAAGACATGGAAACAACCTAAATGTCCACTGACAGATGAATGGATAAAGATGATGTGGCACATATACACAATGGAATACTATTCAGCCATAAGGAGAAGAAAATACTCTTATTTGTAGAAACATAGATAGACCTAGAGGAGCCCCATAACTTGCTAATGAGTCATAGACACCTCAGTAAGGAGCCATCTGAGTAATACAAATGTAGATTGGTTTCGGTTTTTGCAAAAATTTCTCAGCAAACCAGGAGTCAGAGACCACCTCTACATATATAGAAAGAGGACATGATAGGTGGGGCAACTGAGGAGTGAGGGAACTAAACCATTTTCTTAGTATTTAAAGTTTTCCTCACCTGTTTAACCTGTTTAGAACTTGCAATCTTATCAATTATAGTCATTATATCTGCTTCGCCTTGGACATATCCTTTTAGGATAGCATACCTAAAGGACAGCTGATGACTCATCCTTTTATCTAATATTTGCAGCAACCTTGGTGTTACAAGCTGAAAAAACAAGGCTACTTTTAATATAATTTGTACAAATTATGGTTAATTTTATGTTGGCTAGTTTAAAACAGATAGTAATAAATGATTTGCTCTCAATGGTAACTATAGTAACTTGTCAAGTTTCTTAGTTATTTTATTCACAGAATCTCTGTAACTTTATGGCTAGAGCTATTTCCCTATAACTAATAATATTAGAAGCCTATGTGAAGTTAAGACTTTATTTTTTACTTATTTCTATTATAGAGAATTGCATGATATTTTAAGTGGCTTTATTCTTGGAAAACAGCATGGTTAATCTTCTGGTCACAAAATGACTGTCTATGAAGTACTGCCACTTATACCTATTAAACCTCCAACTAAACTTTTCACTAGACGGTTCATAGTTCATTTGAGTTAGAGCTCACCACAACTATGGTCCTTATTTGACCCCACAATTAACTTCTCATTGTTTCTTTGCTGGGGGTTTAAGTCTTCAGCTTATCTGCCACCATGTACTATCTCCTAACTTCAGCAGAACTGGCCAATCCCTACATTTTCCTGTCTTTGCTCCACAGTTCTCCACACTTATACAAAATAAATACTTGTTATATTGTTATAGAAAGGCATATTAGACAATTAAAGGTCATTTTTGATGCTGCGATTTTATAATACTATGAGTTTATATAACACAAAATGTGTATTTTTCAGTTTCTTAATTTTGTATGAATGTATACTACTTTCATTGTCACTACAAGCATACATGGTTTGCTTTACTAATTTCTATCATTTATTTCAGGTATTGATAAGAATAAATGTTACTTTGTGGTTTCCATGTGCTTTCTACTGAAAGGAAAGGCTGTAATGAATATTTCTGTACTTTCATGTGCTAAGTGAATTTCTAATATACTTAAGATATTCATAATATAACCTGTTATGAGACTTAACTTGTCAAAAGAATCTAAATATAAACATCAGTCCAACAGAAAGTGGAAACCACAAAACTAGTAAGCTGATTTTTATCCATATTTCATAAAGTAGCCAGGAGAAATTTGAAACTGCTTGAACTGCTTTAATAGTTCTTTACCTTCAAAATGCGTAGAATGCGAAGAAATCTAACAACTTTTATAATGATGACTGTTTGAACCAAATCAAAACTATAATAATTAGTGGAATTTGTCTCAATCAGTATTACATCTACGATGCCAACTAACGTAATTGTTAGCTCAAATAGATTCCAGGCATGGAAAAAATATTCTTTCCTCATTGCTGCTATCTGTTGATTTAAAAAGAAATTGTACTAACTTATTTGTTCTTGCTTTCACAACATTGTTTTCCTAATAACTGAAACATAAATAGTTAAGTTTTTCTCTGATCTACCTTAAGACTCTACTTGTCTGAAAGAGTAGTAAGTGATAACATCAACTTGAAAATAAATGGCTAAAACATTGAAGCATCTATTCCAAGACAGAAAATATTCAAAATATCTACTAATTCATTCATTCTTTATTTATTTAAAAATATTTTTATTGAAATCTTACTATAACTAAGTAGGTCAAGAAGCAACAGTTAGGATCAGGCATGGAACTATGGACTGGCTCAAAATTGGGAAAGGAATACATCAAGGCTCTATATTGTCACCCTACTTATTTAACTTATACAGAGTACATCATGCAAAATGCCAGGCTGGATGAATCACAGCTGGAATCAAGATTTCTGGGAGAAACATAAACAACCTCAGATATACAAATGATACCCACTCTAATGGCAGAAAGTGAAGAGGATCTAAAGAGCCTCTTGAGAGTGAAAGAGCTGGCTTAAAACTCAACATTCAAAAAGCAAAGATCACAGCATCTGGTCCCATCATTTCATGGCAAATATATGGGGAAAAAGTGGAAACAGTGTTAGATTTTATCTTCTTGGGTTCCAAAGAAGCCCAAGTCATGGTGGATGCTGACTGCAACCATGATATTAAAAGAAGTTGCTCCTTGGAAGAAAAGCTATGACAAATATAGACAGCATATTAAAAAGCAGAGACATTACTTTGCCAGCAAAGGTCCACATAGTCAAAGCTATGGTTTTTCCAGTAGTCACGTACAGATGTGAGAGTTGGACCATAAGAAGGCTGAGGGCTGAAGAAATGATGCGTTCAAATTGTGATGTTGGAGAAGACTCTTGAGAGTCCCTTGGACAGAAAGGAGATCAAAACAATTAATCCTTAAGGAAATCAACTCTGAGTATTCACTGGAAGGACTGATGCTGAAGCTGAAGCTCCAATACTTTGGCCACTTGATGAGAAGAGCCAACTCATTGGAAAAGATTTTGATGCTGGGAAAGACTGAGGGCAGGAGAAGGGGATGACAGAGGATGAGATGGTTGTATAGCATCACCAACTCAATGTACATGAATTTGAGCAAACTCCAGGAAATAGTGAAGGACAGGGAAGCCTGGCGTACTGTAATCCAAGGGATCACAAAGAGTTAGACAGGGCTTAGTGACTGAAGAACAACAACTATAACTAAGAGAGTAGGAACAGTCAAAAATGATTATGGATTCCAGCCTGGGAAATTAAATTTCCAGTGGAACTTTGAAGGAAGATTAGGTTTATAGATGATTGATAAATTTATTTTGAATAACTTATTTGAGATGTTTTGTTGTAGAGACCTAGTCATCAGTTGTCTATATGATCTGAGTCTCTGGACAAAATTCAAGCAGGAGACATGAGTTTGGGAGTCATGAGACTATGAATGGTAGCTGATGCCAGAGAAGTGACTGAGATAGCCTGGTCCATGAGATCCTGTCTTATAATTCAAGTCTGTGCCTCTTATTTTCCATATCTTCCATGCAAATTTAACATCTCTCCAGTCTTCATCCTGACCAATCCATTTCTAAGCTCTTGTCATTAGGAGTAGGGTTCCTTATGTGTGTCACATTGTACCTTCTAAGTTTTCCTTTGTTCCTGTTGTCTATTCTGCTCCACACTCACATGTTCAGTCTTTACTTTGACTCCTATTCATTATTCAAAGTTCAACTCAAGCATCTTCTTTCCTTAATAGACTTGTTTCTCTGAGCCTACCTCCTATTTTGTATAAGGAATTCCCATGTTTTCCAATAGCACCATGTGTATTTCTTTATCATAATACTTAATATACTGATTTGTAACTTTGATTAATTTGTCTTTTTTTAGCAACCTGATCCTCCTACTCACTATAATTCAGAGAAAGTGAAGGAGATAGACATATTTATGCCAGGGAGAGCAAAAGCTTCATTTGAAATTAAGAAATTGTCATCAGTTCAGTTCAGTTGCTCAGTCGTATCCAACTCTGTGACCCCACGGACCACAGGACGCCAGGGTTCCCTGTCCATCACCAACTCCTACATCCTACTCAAACTCATGCCCATCGCATCAATGATGCCATCCAACTATCTCGTCCTCTGTTGTCCCCTTTTCCTTCTGCCTTTAATCTTTCCCAGCATTAGGGTCTTTTCCAATGAGTCAGTTTTTTGCATCAGGTGGCCAAAGAAATTGTCATACTTGTTTGTCATAGAAGTTGTAGAGGGTTTCATGGTATAGGGTCATTTCTCTTGAGTGTGCTCTCATTTGGCCAGGCTGAGGAAAGTCAATGTCTGAATCTAGGGAGCAGAAGATCAGATCCTGGTCTTGTGAGGTCCTGTGCAAGACACAATTTAGCTACTGTAAGTCTCATTTCCTTCTTGTTGCAACAGAGTATAGGTGAGATCTTTCTCTTAGGAGCTTGAAAGAACTGGTATAAATAGTTAGACTTTATCTAGATACCAAGTATTCAGAAACATGAAGGAGTTATTTGGAGGTCAAAGAATACAGCCACTCAGGCTTCCCTGGGGGCTCAGATGGTAAAGAATTTGCCTGCAATACAGGAGGCACAGGAAAGGAGGGTTTGATCCCTGGACTGAGAAGATCCCCTGAAAAAAGGAATGGCAACCTACTCCAGTATTCTTGCCAAGAGAGTTCCATAGACAGAGGAGCCTGTGGGCTACAGTCCATGAGGTTGTAAAGAGTTGGACATGACTGAGCCACTAACACACACACACACAGAATACAGCCATAGGAGAGGAAGAACTTGGTATAAAATGACAGCACAGGCTTCAAAGGAAGAGAGGTTTGTCAAATATAAAGTTGTTAAAGCCTCTGGCACTCAGATGCAGGAGACTGATTATCCTTCCTCTGAGAAAGTCTTAAAAGATCCATTACTCTAATAGGTTGAGGAGCACTGGGGATAAGGTTGAAAATATGAGAAGGAAAGTTTAAGGCAGAATTGTACATAAGAAAGAACACAAACTTTAAGGGATTGGATCCCAACTCTCCTATTCATTCACTGTGTGACCTTAAACAAGTTACAAAACTCAGAGACTCAGGTCCCTCATCTGTAAAATGCAAGGCATAATATCTACATTAAAGTGTAAACAAGGATTTGAAATGTTATAATTGCAGTGATACCTGGCACCTCATTGATCATTTATTATTGTTGTTATTGATATAATGAATATTTTAAAAGGCATACTACAAAGGGGGAAGAACTGACCTAAATAGAAAAAAGGGCAAAGGAAATTAGTGAAGGCAAGTTTGTAAACTGGGAGGTGAAGATGAATCTTGAGTTAAACAGAAAGCAGAGGCAAACACAGGACTGAACAGTTGGGAGTGTCCTCTCAGCTATGAAGATTTAGGCCAACCTTGATATTTTACAGAAGAAGAAACAGAAATTGAGAAAACTTTAGTGACTTGGTGAACAGCTAACATTTTGTTGGAGAAAGCCAAAACCAGAGTCAGGTCTGCATCTGAGCTCTTTCCACTATAGTACGTATTAAATGATTTTAGGGAACACTTGCACCCTCACCCTAGTACTAATGCTAAGTCTAATTGTTTTATCTTTTTCTTAACTCTGTGACATCTTCTATGGTTTTTCTAACTAGTTGAAATTTATTACATACAATGATTGAATGTGAATCAATTCCACTCCCCCCAGTAATCGTAGCTCTGATATTTTAATTTTCCAGTAATGATTTGAGATTCATCCATTTTGTTCAAATATCAAATATAATTCCTCTATTTAAATCATCTGGCTAAAAATGTTTTATATGCAGTTTGATCCATATGACACAATTTGTTGTTGTTGTTATTTAATCGCTAAGTTGTGTCTGATTCTTTGTGACCCCATGGAGTGAACTGCCAAGCTCCTCTGTCCATGGGATTTCCCAGGCACAAAAATATTGAAGTGAGTTGCTGTTTCCATCCCCAGGGAATCTTCCCAACCCAGGGATTGAGCCCATGTCTCCTGCATTGGCAGGTGGATTCTTTACTGCTGAGCCCCTAGGGAAGCCCCATATGACACAATACTGTTTCAGTTTGTGGACACACATTTCCATCATTTAACAGCTATCCTTACACTAAATTAAAAAAAAATCAAACTATGAAATGTTTTTTAAGTATAAATGAATCTCTATCAGTCTACTTATCCATCTATTTATCTAGTATAAAAATAAATTTAAAAAACTCCAGGCGCTCACCACTTTGCTAAGCTGAAGAACATTGCCAATACCCTTGTAACGCACTCTGCACTTCTTTGACACACATTATTTGAATATTTGCAAGTACAAAATCAGTCCTTAAAGTATGAATATTTATTATTGTCACCGTAAAAATAACCTTTAAAAAATAAACTTTGTTTAAGGAGTGAGGGAGAATTTTATATAATCCTTTAGAAAACTGTCTGTGCAGCTAGTGTAGAAAAATGAAGTTATGAAATCTCCCTGTTAGACATATCACACACATACACACAAAAACACATTTAGCATTACCTTAAGTAGTGCCTCCGCGATATAAAATGCAAGAAAAGAGTAGTTAGCATACGTTAATTCTGTCTCATAGATATCGTTTAACACAGATATCCAAGAAATTATAATAGGAAACATATTCATTATTATGACAAGGTAGCCAATGTACTCAAATTCATCAGTAAATACTATTTTATGGCATGCACGAAGAAAGCAGTGTCTGTAAAAAGAAGTTTAAAAAAAGAGATAGTTTTATCTGATAAAATAATTACACTGAATTAATTTCATTATATGCTCAGTCCTGATCTAATCAGTAGCCACAAAGCCCAGCTTAATTCTGAGAAGTAGGCATCAGCTACCAAACACTTGCTGGCCTTCTACTTCAGATACTGATCCTTTAATTTCCTCCTCTGTAAATGTTCTCAGGCTAGTTTCCCCTCTTTTCTTTCTTACTTTCCTCACCTCTCATTCATTTTTACTTATACTTTTAGTAGAAATACTTCAGATCATAAAACAGAGATAATTCAAACTGGTGATACTAATAAAAAAAGAATATCTCCCACCTTCTAATCATTCCACTTCTCAGAGATGGCTACTACTACCAGTTTTAATATTGTTCCAATATTTTTGTTTATATAATCATTATCTATGAATACAAAAAGAACTATATCATATATATTGTTCTATAACCTGCTTATTTTTCTCTTAGCAATGGATCATGAGCGTTTTTCATTGTCAAGGCATAGAATCTGGCATAAATCCTAATATGTGTGGGAATGAAACAGGATACATCCACATTTTATCAATAACTTTAAATTAACATATGTGCTTTGAAAAATTATTTTTGTACTGAGTATGCTAGAGAGCAAAATTGTAGGTTAAAGGATTTACTTTATGCAGTTTTAATTTTATTTTCAAATTATTCAAGTAGTATAATAATGCATTATTATTGCTAAAACTCAAACAAAATGATTAATCAATTATTGACTACAGAGTAGGTAAGTGCTAATTACTTCATTATTCTTAGAGTTAGACCCATGTTATGCAGGACCTGAAATCTTTACAATCTTTATGATTTGGATGGATCCCTATTTAATAAAAATGAGATAAATCATAAACGCATATATGATCCTGTCATCAAATTGCAAAAATCCTCCAAGAACTCAGACAGTGCCAGAGAGAGGGAAACCCATAAAATGTAAGCCTTGTTAACTTCAAGGTAAAATTTTCCTCTCAGCTGTCTCTTCAGACTGTTTTTCTTTTCTTTTTAAAAAAATTCAGTCATATTGAGTTATAACTGACATGTAAAATTGTAGAGATCGAAACTATCTATCCTAGTGGCTTGATATACATACACTTTGTGAAAGGATTCCTCTCATCTAGTTAATTAATATATCCATTACCTCACATGATGTGTGACTATTTTGAGGTATGACTATTTAAATTCTTTTCTCAATTATAGTAACCATGTCTTACATTACATCTTCAGGTCTTATTCATCTTATAGCTGAAAGTTTGTAACCTTTTACTAATCTCTATTGCCCTAAACCGGAGAAGGCAATGGCATCCCACTCCAGTACTCTTGCCTGGAAAATCCCATGGATGGAGGAGCCTGGTAGGCTGCAGTCCATGGGGTCGCTAGGAGTCAGACACGACTGAGTGACTTCACTTTCACTTTTCACTTTCATACATTGGAGAAGGAAATGGCGACCCACTCCAGTATTCTTGCCTGGAGAATCCCAGGGGCGGGGGAGCCTGGTGGGCTGCCATCTATAGGGTCGCACAGAGTCAGACACAACTGAAGCGACTTAGCAGCAGCAGCAGCAGCATTGCCCTAAACTCTCAGCTCTGGTAGACTCTTTTCTACTCTCCGTTTCTATTAGTTGATTTTAAAAATCATTATTTCATTTCATTTTACTTATTTTTAGAGTCAACATATAAGTGATACCATGCAGTATTTTTTTTTTTTGGTCTGACTTACATTTAGCATAAAACTGTCAAGATCCAGCCATATTGTCACAAATGACAAAAATTCCTTCTTTCTCCATTGTATTTTCTTTCTCCATTCATTCGTTGATGGACACTTAGTTTATTTTTATATATTAACTATTGTGAATAATGTTACAATAAAATATGATTGCAGATTTCTTTCTGATATGTTGTTTTTATTTCTTTTGGATATATATCCAGAAGTGGGACTGCTAGATCATACAGTAGTTTCATTTTTAATTATTTGAGGAACCTCCATACTGTTTGCCACAGAGGCTGTGCCAGTTTACATTCCCACGAACAGTGTATCATGGTTCCTTCTTTTTCATGTCCTTGCCAATACTTACTACCTCTTGTTTTTTTTTTTTTTTTTTTTTTTTTTTTTTTTTTTTTTTTGGTAATATTTTTTATTTCTTTTTTTTTTTTTTTTTTTTTTTTGACGATAGGGATTCTAATAGGTATGAGATGATATTTCATTGTGATTTTTATTTGTACTTTCCCAGTGATTAGTGACAGTAAGCACCTTTTGGATCTCCTCTTTGGTAAAATGTCTATTCAGTTCCTCTGCCCATTTTTAATTGAATTGCTTGTTTTTTGCTATTCATTATATGAATTCCTTATATATTTTGGATACTAACCCCTTATCAGGTATGTTGTTGTTCAGTCACTAAGTCATGTCAGACTATTTGAGATCCCATGGACTGCAGCAAGCCAGGCCTCCCTGTCCCTTACCATTTCCCAGAGTTCACCGAAGTTCATGTCCCTTGAATCAGTGATGCCATTCAGCCATCTCATCCTCTACCACCCTCTTCTTTTGTCTTCAGTCTTTCCCAGCATCAGGGTCTTTTCCAATCAGTCGGCTCTTGGAGCTTCAGCTTCAGCATCAGTCATTCCAATTAATATTCAGGATTGATTTTCCTTAGGATTGACTAGTTTGATCTCCTTGCTGTCTAAGGGACTCTCAAGTCTTCTCCGGCACCACAATTTGAATGCATCAATTCTTTGGCATTCAGCCTTCTTTATGGTTCAACTCTCACATCTGTACATGATTACTGGAAAAACCATAGCTTTGACAATACAGACCTTTGTCAGCAAAGTGATGTTTTTGCTTTTTTTAAAAAAATTATTTATTTCCTTTTGGCTGCTCTGGGTCTTTGTTGCTGCATGCAGGTTTTCTCTAATTGTGGTGAGCGGTGGCTACTCTTTGTTGCAGTCTCATTGCAGTGGCTTCTCTTGTTGCAGAACATGAGCTCTAGGGCTTGCAGGCTCAGTAGCTGTGACTCATAGGCTTAGCTGCCCTGTAGCATGTGGAGTCTTCCCACACCAGGGACTGAACCCATGTCCCCTGCACTGGCAGGTGGAATTCTAAACCACTGGACCACCAGAGAAGTCCTGTCTTTGCTTTTTAATATGCTGTCTGGTTTTTCATAACCCTCTTTCCAAGAAGCAAGATTCTTCTTGCAAGCAAGAACCATCTCAGGAATATAATTGCACCAGCTCCAAATATCCTCAGCAGAATGTTAAAAACTGAGTTATGGCTAAGAACTCTGTGCCAATAAATTTCTTCCCAATCTGGCCTTATGTTGCTGCCCTCTGGTCAAGTATCCTCAAGATCCATTCCCTTATATGTTCTATTAGTATTTGCTGATATCAGTCAATTCCTGTAATTCTTTTAGTTGATACGTTGTGCTCTTCCTGGTTTCCCTGGTGGCTCAGAGGTTAAAGCATCTGCCCGCAATGCGGGAGACCCAGGTTAGATCCCTGGATTGAGAAGATCCCCTGGAGAAGGAAATGGTAACCCACTCCAGTATTCTTGTCTGGAAAATCCCATGGGTGGAGAAGCCTGATAGGCTACAGTCCACCGGGTCTCAAAGAGTTGAATAGGACTGAGCGACTTCACTTTCACTTTCACTCTTCCTGAAGCAGCCTCTCTGTTTTTTCTCTCCAGCTATGTTGAGACTTGACCTGGGTAATTACCTTGGAAGCAATGAAAGGTGGTAGAAACTAAAAACAAGCTTTATCTCATGCTGTCTTTGCACCACTTAAAGGTGATAAAAGGTTATTGTTCGCCAGTAGAAGAGAAGTGGCTACTTCTGTCAAGCCAGGATATTTACGAGAATGCGGAAGTTCAAGATTCTCAGGTTTGCCCACCTAAGTGTCACCACTTCAGATCTCACAGTCCTGATATTTTCCTGTCAGAGCCCCAGCGCTCATACAGAGGCCCTGCATTTATTGTCATTGTACAGCTCTACCTGCATCCATCCAATTAGTTATATCAGGTGGCTCAGTGGTAAAGAATCTGCCTGCCAATGAGATGTGGGGTCCATCCCTGGGTCAGAAAGACCCCGTGGAGCAGGAAATGGCAACCTGCTGCAGCATTCTTGCCTGGGAAATTCAATGGAGAGGGGAGCCTGGTGGGCTACATAGGATCGCAAAGAGTTGTACACAACTGAGTGACTAAGTACACATGCATATTATCTTTTAATTCTGAAAGCTTAAGCTGAATTTTTAGTATTACTCAGCACTAAAGAAAAATTCATTTGAATCAGTTCTACTCAGGTGGATGGAACTGGAGCCTATTATCCAGAGTGAAGTAAGCCAGAAGGAAAAACAACAATACAGTATACTAACGCATATATATGGAATTTAGAAAGATGGTAAGGAGTACCCTGCATGCGAGACAACAAAAGGAACACAGATGTATAGCACAGACTCGTGGACTCTGTGGAAGAGGGCAAGGGTGGGATGATATGGGAGAATGGCATTGAAACATGTTAATTATCATATGTGAAATCAATCGCCAGCCCAGGGTTGATGCTCAGGGCTGGTGCACCGAGATGTCCCAGGGGGAGGGAATCGGGAGGGAGGAGGCAGAGGGGTTCTGGAGGGGGAGCATATGTAAACCCATGGCGGTGTCATGTCATTGTATGGCAAAACCAATAAAAAATAAAATAAAATTTAAAAAAAATGAATTATATGTATTTTCCATTTTTCTGTTCATTTTCTTTTGGTGATTTACCTTGCTCATGTTTGTGATTCCATCACTTGCTAATTTCAACATTTCAGTAATACTTATAGATCATACTGGATAATTTTAATTACTGAAGTCCTAGGGATATAAATCTGCTGTTGTTTTTTCTGCTGATTCACTTTTGTGATTATTTCTTTTTCTGGTGTGCTTGTTTATCTTTGATAGTGATGTCATCCATTGGCTAAAGAACTCAGTTTTTAATCAAACACAATTTCAGTTCAAGTCAGTTGCTCAGTCGTGTCCGACTCTTTGTGGCCCCATGAATTGCAGCACGCCAGGCCTCCCTGTCCATCACCAAATCCCATTATCATCGAGTCGATGAGGCCATCCAGACATCTCATCCTCTGTTGTCCCCTTCTTCTTCTGCCCTCAATCTTTCCCAGCATCAGGGTCTTTTCCAATGAGTCAGCTCTTTGCATGAGGTGGCCAAGGTATTGGAGTTTCAGCTTCAACATCAGTCCTTCCAATGAACGCCAAGGACTGATGACCTTTAGGATGGACTAGTTGGATCTCCTTGTAGTCCTAGGGACTCTCAAGAGTCTTCTCCAACACCACAGTTCAAAACCATCAATTCTTCTGTGCTCAGCTTTCTTTATAGTCCAACTCATATCCATACATGACCACTGGAAAAACCATAGCCTTGACTAGACGGACCTTTGTTGGCAAAGTTATGTCTCTGCTTTTCCATATGCTATCCAGGTTGGCCATAACTTTCCTTCCAAGGAGTAAGCGTCTTTTAATTTCATGGCTATAATCACCATCTGCAGTGGTTTTGGAGCCCAGAAAAATAAAGTCAGCCACTGTTTCCACTGTTTCCCCATCTATTTGCCATGAAGTGATGGGACCGGATGCCATGATCTTAGTTTTCTGAATGTTGAGCTTTAAGCCAACTTTTTCCCTCTCCTCTTTCACTTTTGTCAAGAGGCTTTTTAGTTCCTCTTCACTTTCTTCCATAAGGGTGGAGTCATCTGCATATCTGAGGTTATTGATATTTCTTCCAGCAATCTTGATCCCAGCTTATGCTTCCTCCAGCCCAGCGTTTCTCATGATGTACTCTGCATATAAGTTAAATAAGTAGGAAGACAATATACAGCCTTGACATACTCCTTGTCCTATTTGGAACCAGTCTGTTGTTCCATGTCCAGTTCTAACTGTTGCTTCCTGACTTGCATACAGATTTCTCAAGAGGCAGGTCAGATGGTCTGGTATGCCATCTCTTTAAGAATTTTCCACAGTTTATTGTGATCCATACAGTCAAAGGCTTTGGCATAGTCAATAAAGCAGAAATTGATGTTTTTCTGGAACTCTTTTGCTTTTTTGACGATCCAGCAGATATTGGATCAGTTTGATCTCTGTTAGCTCTTACCAATAAATACTAATATATAAGTACTTATCTATCACTGTTCTCTGGACTAAGTTCTTATACACACACAATTTATGTAATCTTTACAACAATCCTGTAAGGTAGGCAAAGGAGAACTCAACTAGCATATACTAGTACCTACTATATGACAGTTACTTTGTCAAATACTTTCCCTATATCAGTTAGCTTTCAGAATATGACATAGACATTATTTTACCCATTTTTCAAGTGAAAAAACTGAGGCCGGTAAAGCTCATTAAGCTAATAAATGATTTAATGAAGACTAGAATTCTAAATTAAGCCACCTGACTCCAGAATCTGTACTACTTACTGTGAGATGAATGATACTTAAGAGACAGCCTAAGAGACAGATTGACTATAAATCTTAGCTTTTTTGAATCTCCATTTCTTTGTCACATCAATAGAAATAATTACTCAGATAGTTGCAGTTTAAGTCACTATTGAAGGCTTTAAAAGAACCATTGTGTATTTATTGATACTTCTAAGAAAAAAGGAAAAGTTCTCTTGAATCTAAGTAAAGAAAAGACATCCCAACTGAAAAGGAAGAAGTAAAATTATTCCTTGATGATAGGATCTTAAATATAGAAAATGCTAGAGAATTCACAAAAAACAACTAAAACGATTAAATGAATTCAGCAAAGTTTCAAGATACAAGATCAATATACAGAAATGATTTCTATTTCTATACAAGAGAAATGGACAGTACAAAAATGAAATTAGGAACAAAATTTTATTTAAAATAGCATAAAAATACATAAGATTAAATTTTACTAAAGACATGTACACTGAAAACTATAAGACATTTCTAACAGGAATTAAGATCTAAAAAAATGAAAAGCCATTCTATCTCACAAATCAGAAAGTTTAATATTTTAAGATGACAATTTGTAAGTTAGATGCAATCTTTGTGAAAATCCAGATGAAATTTTTTATGTACATAAAAAGACAAGCTAATCCTAAAATTCATATGGAATTGCAAGGAATCCTGAATAGCTATACCAATCTTGAAAAGGAAAAGTAAGGTAGATGGACTCACATTTCCTGATTTCTCAATTATCTAGCAGCTGTGGAAAACAATTTGGTGCTTCCTTAATAAATTAATTAAATTAAATAACTTTTATTTTCATATGATCCACCAATTTTACTTCTAGGTGCATAACCAGAATATGGAAAGCAAGAATTCAACCAAATATCTGTACACAGGAGCACAGGAGCACTGCTTACAATAAATGTTCAGAGGAGTACTGTTTATCAACCAATGAATGGATAAAGAAAATACAGCATGTCCATACAATGGACTATTATTATTCAGCCATAAGAAGAAATAAAGTATTGTTATTGCTATGAAGTAGATGAAACTTATGCTGCTAATGCTACAATATGGAAGAAACATTATGCTGAGTGAAAGAATCCAGAAACCAAAGGTGTTATGTTGTATAACTATATCTATATGAAACAGTTGAGTAGGTAAATTCATTGACACAGAAAGCAGACTAGTGCTCTCCAGTAGTTGGGGAGAAGAGTGAATGGGGAGTGTCTGCTTAATGGGTACTGGGTTCACATTTGGGGCAATTGAATGCTATGAAAGTTGATAGAGGAGATGGTTGTCCAATTTTGTGGATGTCCTAAATAGCATTGAATGGTACACTTTAAAATGGTTAATGTTTAATCTTATATGAATTTACATCTGTAATAAAAGTTATTACACTGTATCTTTTTTCTTTAGGTAACTTTTTGTATATATATAAATAACTTACTTGTAAACTACCTAAAAATACTTTACAAAGTATCCAGTATATAAATTTTAAAAAATAAATAAAAAGGAAATGTCAAATGAATATAATAGCATGTCTAGTAAGATTTAAAAGCACTAACCTTGATGGGATCCCTTTTTCCTTTTTTGTATTATACACCCAATTGAGCAATACTTTTCTAGTAAAGACAAAAATTTTTTTGCTTTCAGAATAATTCTTTATAGTCTCAGCATTCATATACCTTAAGAAAGGAAGAAGAAATGTTTAAACACACTTTAAAATTTTTGAGATAAGTTTAATGCAGAATTATCAAAGGCAGGAAACCTATTTTGTTCTGTGATGACAGGAAATGAGACACTTTCATAGGCATAGGTTCAAATCACAAAGATGTTGATAAAGGTGGATTATATAATTGTGAAGTTAGGTTGTGGAGTTTTAATTAATTAATTAGAGAGTATAAAAATTCATTCATTAATCAGAGAGTATAAAAAATGGCTCAATATTAATCAGAGAGTATAAATATGGTTCAATAAAAATTGCTTTATTAATCAGAGAGTATAAAAAATGGTTGAATAAAATATTGGTTTATTAATCAGAGTTTAAAAAAATGGTTCAAAATAGAGAAATTGTGTTTCAGGAAGAGAAAGCACACCATGATTAACATACTTGGGATTCAAATATATGTGGGTTTTCATGTTGGATCCTCCATTATCTGGGTGACAATGAACTAAATACCTCACTAACTTGTTTGCTCTGTAGAATGGAAGTAAGACTACTAAGCCAGCCTGGGAAAATTAAATGAGAAAGTATACAGGTGGCATCCGGCCCACCTCACACATCCCTCCATCTCTTTTCTTTCATCTTCTGAGCAAATAACCAGGGAATTTATGGGGGAAATACAAGTAGTGAAGTAAAAGAGTAAAAACAGTTACTTGGAAGACTTGGTGCTCATAAACCCAACAAAAACATTTGTCCCAAGTTTTCTGTAAGTTCTTTCTGGGTTCTTTTTTTAATTTTTGAGACAGCTCAGATCTTTGATTCATACGTTTAGGTCTTGCTCAGCAAATCCCCTTGGTTTTAAGAGGAACTTATCTGCTGTTGACCAGATACCTAAACATTGTCTTCATCAGAAGGAGGTTAGGGCTCCATCCCTGGGTCTGAGGCCCTGCCTTAAAATGCAGCTTAATGGAAGGGCATTGGTGACTAAGTTCAAAGGAAGGTCTTGTTCTTCCTATAGATTATAATGTTCTCACCCTAAAAGGTGGGCAATTTCTCTGTTACAGAGATACTGACATAATTAAAAGGGAGGAAGTTAATTTGTTCTCTATGATTAATATAATAATGTGGTAATGGCATGGAAAATTATGAATGTATATGTGACTTGATTCAGTTCTGATTGTTAAAATATTTGATTGAGCACCTGTTATGTTTGATAAATGCATGCAGTAAATCATTAAAAAATTACTGGACTCTGCTTTTAAGACTTCTGAAGACTAGTGGAGTAAAAGATGCCAACAACAGTTGCAGTTAAGTGTAGTAAGTGTTCTGCACAGGTAATAAATAAAAGGGAACTCTGGATCCACACAAGGGCTGTTTCATATAGTCCTGGGAAACCAGGAAACCTCAATTAATGTCTAAGTTAAGATTTGGTCATTTCACAAGTGCCTGTGAATCTTAAAATTCCGTGATATCAGTGCATGTGATATTTTAACAGGCCAAATTATCATGTATATCAGGCTCCTGGGTTCCTATTTGATAGGTTCTAAACATGTTCACTGTTTAGACTTGATTTAGGGAAACAGTATGATCTCTTTAACTGGACAGGGAGGTAGCCTGGCTTTGAATCTGGGCTCTGTAATTCATTAGTCAAATAATCTTGGGTAAATTATTTAATCTCTCTGTGCCTCACTTTCCCCATTTGCAAAATAAAGGTAGCAATAGCATTTATAGGATTTTTACCACCTTGAATGGGTAATGCATGTAATATATTTAAAACTGTATCTGACATAAGACCATAAACATAATCTCTATTCAAAGTATTGTTTCTTAGGTAATTACATAGGTGCTTAGCACAGGTCCTGGTACCTCTGTTTAAACTCCTTATTCTTCTTATCTTTAGGCTTGTTTCCTTGCCACAGGATACCCTCAACACATGGGGTTACAGTTAGGAATGATCAGCAAATGGTAGAATCAGCTCCAAGGCAGCTCAGCAAAGAGTAATTAAGAGAGACTTCTGCTCTGATTTGAATGCAGTTTCACTGATCTTGATATTCCCAGGGCTGGCATATAGTTTTGCACACATTTAGGATTCAATATTTATCTCTTGCATGTCCAAATCAAAATGTAATACATTCTAAAATTTGCCTTTGTTGTCTACTATGAACCATTTCAACCTTAACCCCCTTTCTCCACAATTTACCTCCTTTTTGTATCCATTTACTCTGGGTCCTCAGAGGCAGATGTTGATTCTGCCTTTGTGGATTTTAAGAAGAAAAATCAAGGCAGTGGACTGAACTGCCCTATGCAAGTACTGTTTCATATGTATTCTATATTTGTTAACCTCTCCTGGAAAACACAGTGATAACACTTTCAGATGTCATTTCCCATTCATTTAAAAATCTTTGCTGTACATAGTTTGTCTGTCTTTAATTATGAATCTGATTTTTTTGAATTGATCACATCTGCCCAGCCCTCTCCTTTTACTTTGCTAACATCCATCAGGTTCCCTAAGCTTCTGGAGGGGTTCAGAGCAAGAAGGTATGTGGAGGCTCTTGTATCATTCATAGAAATATAATGTGATAATGATTTGTATGGCAAGGCTTGAAATTAAATCTTTTAGGCCATTTGACAATTCGTACTCGCACTGCAACGGGAACATGCCGCAGTGTCTGGTTGCTTCTCTTCCCACACAGGGCTTTATCTCTCACTACTAAACCTCAAGCCCAAAGAATGCTAAAGAACTGGTGCTTTCACCTGTGGTGCTGAAGACATCTGAAAGTCCCTTGGACAACAAGGAAATCAAACCAGTAAATCTTAAGGGAAATCAACCCTGAATACTCATTGGAAGGACTAATGCTGAAGCTGAAGCTCCAGTAGTTTGGTCACCTGATGCTAAAAGCCAACTCATTGGAAAAGTCCCTAATGCTGGGAAAGATTGAGGGCAGAAGAAGAGACCATCAGAAGACGAGATGGCTGAATGGAATCACTGATGCAATGGACATGAACTCGGGCAAATTTCAGGAGATGGTGAATGACAGGGAGGCTTGGCGTACTGCAGTCCATGGGGTTGCAAAGAGTTAGACACTACTGGGTGACTGAACAATAACAACAAACCTCAGGCCAGGGTATGTGAGTAGACACCAGGCTGCCACATCTCTTAGGTTTTAAGGAGTGGACACCAAAGACCTGGTTTGCTTGTAAGACAATGACCTAGGGAAAAGGTCCAAGCAATCCTAGGACTATTTGAGCAGGAAATTTTGGTGTTCATGGTACCAGAACAGAGATCTAGAGAAAGAAGGTGTGTCTGGGTTTGGGGTGGTCATTGCTGCAACTGCACTGCAGTTTAACTCTTCCCTCTGCCCAGTCATGCATCCTGCATCCTTCCACAGGGGGTGATCTGAGGGTACTCGCTAATACGCTGACTCAGGCACTCACTGCTGAGTGAGATGTGGAGGCTCACATCTAAAAAAATCAACATAAATTTGCCAAGAGAGGGTGTGCATTGGGAAGATCTGCCTGGAGGGTTGAAGGAAGTCTTTGACCTCAGCTAGGTGTCTAAAAGAAGAGTGGTTTGCCACAGCTTAGCTTTAGAAGGGGGGCAAAAGGAGAAAGAGAAGCCATCAGTCAGAGGAGCAGCTTGTTCAAATGCACAGAGGTGTGAGTGAGTGGAGCAAGTCTGGGAAACTGGAAGCAGGTGACTTGGCCTGCTGGTGGGATGGAGAACAGGCAGTGGCTCGAACGCATTGTACTGGATGATCTCAGGTTATCAGACATAAGTGGAAACTCACTCGCACAATTTCTTAAATGCAGTGGGTTAGGATAAAGCTTTCTCGTGAAATCATATACTTACTCTACCTTCTTCTCTCCAAAGCTTCCTGCTGCACCTACCAGCACCTGGACTGCACTCTGGGACAGAGTCTCACCTCTGTATTGTCTCTGGTAGCTCGCCTAAAAGGAATGTTGAATCAAATTATTATATAATATGGATCAGAATGACAATTTATGGAAAAATAATTTGTGTGAGAGAAGCCAAAACCCCAAAATAACTTAGTATCTTTATTAAAAAACCTTTTTTTTCAGTGGAGTCCAGACCATGAGGTCAGTGCAGAAGGTACATCTGAGTTTCATGTGGAGTGAAACAGGTTATACAAGAAGCTAGGTTCCTGATAGATGTTGATTATGTTTTCAAAAATAAGGGGATTCTGTTGCCAAATAAGCATGGGATCAGGATCAACTTCCTGATTTGGAATGTATGATATGACTAAAGATTCCCTGTTCCATAGAAGACATTCTGTTTGTACAATTATTTATGAACATTGAAACATGTTTTGCTCTTGGAGGATACTAGAAAGGGATAGAACTAAATTTTAGGATGAAAGATCAAAAAACTAGGTGTCCATAATAACAAGAATTCAGTAGAGTATCATTTCTTCTTAGACTTCATTAAAATAATGTAAATGTAAAATATTTTCAGTATTCTCAAAGATAAACACTGCAGTATGTGGGGAAAATAAGAAAGCTGAAAGTAATATGGAACTCGTGAAAGCTTTGCAACACAAGTAAATGACCAGTTCAATACTAGAAAAATATTTATTCTGAAATGATCATTCGTACCAATTTGTAAAAATTTAGAGAATGGCTGATTCCTAAAAAAACCCTGCCATCTACGAGCTCTCTAATATACAATTGGATTAACATAATAATTTTTGTTTTACATAAAATTATTTAATTCTTGCAACAGCTTTATGATGAAGGTATTCAATCTGTATTTGATAGATGAGAAAGATGAGAACCCTCAAGAAGTTAAGTGGTTTTCTCAAGACCACATTAGAAACTCAGTTCTTTCTGAAATGAAAGCCTGTCCTCCTTTCCTCCAACTGTATTGTGCTGTCTCTCCTTTGCCACTGTCTTGCCGTGCTATGTTCCCTCTTCAAATGTACAGTAGTAGAGAAGATATTGCACCCATTAACCTGAACTGGCTGAGATTTAAAGAACTCTCAAAGCTTTGAAAACTATAATAGCCAATTAATACTGTTGGGAGCAGTGAACATTAGGATGGAGATTGCAGAAATCAAATAAATAAACCAATATACACATGAAACTACATCTAGTACAAAGAAGGACTAAAAATGTACATGGTGAGAAGAAGATCTGGAGAAGAGAACAGAGAGATTCAATGCACTTTGAAAATAGGACTTCTGGATTAAGACCTAACAGCACAAAATCAACGAAGATATAATAGCAGAAATGGGGGGGGGAGGGAATAAATAAAAAAGATACAGAAAGTCTATTTTATAGAAAACATAGAATATCATGGGAGGAGGAATCTAAGAGGTCATTTAGGTAGCATGTTCCTCCTTCTACAGATGGGGAAAATAAAGAAAAAGAATAAGTTCTGAGCCACATATCATATTAATAATGAAAGCAAGACTTACAATGGAGTCTCCTGCATTGATTTTAAGGGTTTATGAATACTATATTTTCCTGAAAATAAAACATCTTCTGCTTAAGCTAATTTGAGTGGATTTTTCCCCTTTTCTTTTTGCAGTGAAACAGATTCCTAAGACAATGCTGAACTTCCCTTAACCTTTGTAAACAATCGATTAAACTGCAGGTGAGCATAACCAAGATGTATTAAACAAGGGAGAAGGTTTTCAGTATAATTTTAGTTAATATCTTAATTTTTTAGTATAGTACTGGCACAAAAAACAGACAAGTAAATCAATGAAACAGAGCAGAGAGCCCAGAAATAAACCCATGCACCTATGGTCAATTAATCTATGACAAAGGAGGCAAGACTGGGGAAAAGACGGTGTCTCTAATAAGAGGTGCTAGGGAAGCTGGACAGCTATATGTTGAAGGATGAGCTTAGAACATTTTCTCAAACTCTAGATAAAATACAAAAATAAATTCAAAATTAAAGGCCTAAATGTAAGACGAAACCACAGAACTTCTGGAAGAAAACACAGGCAGAACACTCTTTGACATAAATTGTAGCAACATTCTGGGGGTTCTGTCTCCAAAGGCAAAAATTAAAATAAACAAATGGGACTTAACTTAAACTTAAAAGCTTTTGCACAGCAAAGGAAACCACTGACAAAATGAAATGGAAAAAAAATTTGCAAGTGATATAACCAACAGGCTAATAATTTTTTAAAAACGGGTAATAAAATACTAACTATTTGTGCTGACAAGAGACGTCTGTTGGCCAGCTCCATTGCTTCAGTGTTAAGGTTATCATCTATTTCCTTGTTACAGTGTAGACATTTCACTTTTTGATATTCTTTTGTTTCTCCTTGGCCCAACTAAATAAAATACAGATCAAAATAGTACATGAACATTAATGTATTGTTTAGCATAAACCTCAAGCAATTCACATACCAGTTTGGTTTAAGAACTCACAGAAAATCTGCTAGATACATAAAAATGTTCAAATGAATTTTGCACTTACACAGTCATCTAGAAGGCAAAATAATTGCCAGTTGTTGGGGAAAGAATTATACCTTATCTTTACCTTTGCATGGCATTGGTAAAAGTTTACAAAAACTACTACATTTTTGATCACACCTTAAACCACTGGTTCTGAAAGTGTGGTAGCCCAGCACTGTTGCATCACCCGGGTACTATTAGAAAGGCACATTCTCAAAGCTTGCCATAGGTCTGCTGAATCAGAAACTGTCCTATATTTTACAAACGCATTCCATGATTCTGCCACAGCCAAAGTGTGACAACACTTGACACCACTTACAGTAGAATAAAAAGTGAACATGGCTGTTACGAGATGGGAATATGGATACCTCCATTTTATAGGTGAGAAAAGTTGAAGCTTAGATAAAATGCAAGTTTTATAAAAGATCACCAAGCTATTCATTAAGTAACAAAACTAGGATATGAACCCAGATGTTCTGAGTCCAAGGCCAACAATCTATCTGTAATACTAGAATATCTGTCATGTCTGCATCATAAAGAAGAGAATGTAGCTGTTTATCTGCTTTCTGAAACAGATCAAGGACCAGAGTTTGATCTTAACTTTGAGTCTGCATTAGAATAGCTGGGTAAATGGATTAAAAATACATATTCCTCAGACCAGCTGCATCAGAACCTGCGACCCCATGGACTGCAGCATGCCAGGCTTCCCTATCCATCACTAACTCCCAGAGCTTGCTCAAACTCATGTCCATCCAGCTATCTCATCCTCTGTCTGCCTCTTCTCCTGCCTTCAATTTTCCCAGCATCAGGGTCTTTTCCGATGAGTCAGTTCTTCTCATCGGGTGGCCAAAGTATTGGAGCTTCAGCTTTAGCATCATTCCTTCTAATGGATATTCAGAACTGATGTCTTTTAGGCTTGACTGGTTGGAACTCCTTGCTGTCCAAGGGACTCTCAAGAGTCTTCTCCAACATCACAGTTCTAAAGCAACAAATCTTTGGCACTCGGCTTTCTATATAGTCCAACTCTCACATCCATACATGACTACTGGAGAAACAACACACATTTGCTATATACTTGAAGTGTGTGTTGAGGGGGTCTTCCCTGCTAGCTCAGACAGTAAAGAATCTGCCTACCAATGCAGGAGGCCCAGGTTCGATCCCTGGGTAGGGAAGATTCCGCAGAGAAGGGAATGGCTACCCACTCCAGTATTCTTGCCTGGAGAATCCCATGGACAGAGGAGCTTGGTAGGCTACAATCTACGGGGCCACAAAGAGTTGGACATGACTGAGCGATTAACACTCACTTTTCCCTTTCATATACACCAAAGGGTTGTCCCTTCTACTTTGTCTCATAGTGACCACAAAATTCCCTAAGAATTGTGAATTAATATTTATAACATTCATACTTAAAATGAATCATCCCCACTTTGAAGGAATAAACAAAAGACATTGCTTTAAAAAATATGCTTGCTTACTGCATATGGGTTTTGAAGTATAATTGCTTTCTCAACTATGTTCCAATCTGCATTAGCAAGATCTTTGTCAAATTTGAGTGCAGAGGCTACAGATTTGGTTAGTTCTTGAAAGTGCTGAAATGTATAATACAGTGATTTATACTTTGTTGATGTGACATCACGAAGACCTTTGATAAAAAGAACACGTTTTATAAATAGTGGACATCATTTTGATAGTATGTACAGAATATATGCACATATACATCCATTAATGTGTAGGAGATACATATGTAGGAGGTATAGATAAACATATATGTACACAGAAATATATGCACTTCTATATATAATTCCTATGTATATGTAAGATCATACATATATTTGATGTATATTTATTTATCTCCAGATATATATAGTTGACACTTGAACAATATGGGATTCAGGGATGTCAACCCTCCAATGCAGTTAAAAATCTGCATATAACTTTGCAGTTGCCCCTCCATATCTGTGGTTCTGCATCCTCAGATTCAATAAACTGAGGTTCATCTTGTACTGAAGTACATATGAAAAAAATTCACATCCACTTATAAGTGGACTGACATAGTTCAAATTCATTTTGATCAAGGATCAGTGGTAATATATACTATATATACAGACCTCACTAAGATTCAAAGGACTCTTACTATCAAACACAGATTTCCTTTTTTTGAGACATAGAAGTTGCTTCAAAAACCAATACTATTCCATGAGCAAATGTTCACTTTTCTCAGTACAAGTAAACAGATGCTCTACGAATTAGAATTTTAGGCTTATTTAGCTACTAAGTAGAACATTTGATGGGCTTCCCTGGTGGCTCAGTGATAAAGAATCTGCTTGCAGTGAAGAAGACGTGGGTTTGACCCCTGGGTTGGGGAGATCCCCTGGAGAAGGAAATGGAGACCCACTCCACTATTCTTGCCTGGGAAATCCCATGGACAGGATCTGATTCTCTGTAAAGTGTTACCTCTTTAATCTGTTCTTCTCATTTTACTATGTTAAGGCCCAGAAAAGGATAAAGTAAATGGTAAAAAGGCTGTGGTTGCAAACATAAGAATGAAGATTCAATATTACCCATAAAGATGAAATTTAAGATTGATTAAGAAAATGCCATATGAATGAAACAGAAAGGGCGATAGAGCAGTTTAGAGTAAAGTGGATTAAAAGTATTAGAGGAATTTATTTTTAGTCTGTTAACTGCCATTACTGAGTTGTGTGATTTTAGACAAGAACTTTTAACTCTTTAGATTTCAATTTTTGGATTGCTAAAAAGTAGGAGACTGAAGCAGTCATACTGCATAAAGCAGCTGCCTCCCAAAACTGGTATTTCTGCTTCTACTTTCTTCATAGGTCCCCATCAGCTACCCACAGAGTTGCCTTTTATGGACCTTATTCATAAAATTACACTTACTTGCTTAAAACCAACCAAGAAATCCATTTACCTCTTAGAATAAAATCTTAAAATTCAAGGTCTTTCATGATCTAGCTCTTTCCCTACCTCTCCCATTTGGACTTTCTCTACTATTGACATAGTTCTCAAAGGTTCCAGCACCTTACCTTCTTTCCTTGAACATGCTTGGTTTCTAACTTCCTCAGGAATCTACCACATGTTGCATTTCTACTTTCTTTATATGTGGTTTGAGTACTTTCATGCACAAATGACACTCTGATATTACCATATTTGATTTTTTTTACAGTTTGTCTCTCCTCTCTCCAATTTAGCTTCAACAATTCAGACTTGTCTGTCTTCATAATGCATCACTATCAGTTAGAATAGTGCCTGGCATATAAGAAGCTCTTAATAAAAAGCTTGTTGAATAATTAAATAGACTTTGTATTATTTCACTTAAACTGGACTAATGTAAATAGGTAATCTTATTTGTAAGATTATTGCTTATTGGCCTAATGAACTTATTGGCCTTAATCACTCATGTGACTTTATATTGAGATCCAATTTCCTTTTCAATTAGACACCTTTGATTTGTATTTATATGGCTTCCTCCCTCATTATTAGCAATTCTTTAGTATATTTGGAATATTTTCCTTTTTACTCAGGAATTAGCAGGGCTTACCAAGTTTAGTAACTGCCATTGGCAAAATAAATCTATTGACAATCAAGCTAATTAAGGATACTGACACTCCATGAAATAATATCTGGAATAGAAAAACAAACCAAAGTAAGTTTTCATCATAATTTCATATAATATACTCTTTATTTACCAGTGTAAATTAAGCTAAATTGTACTATGTCAATAGTATATTTGGGAAACATAACGACTTGCTTTGACAAGTATTTATATACTTATAAAGACATTAGGAAAAAATATTTGTTCTTTATTTCAGTTTCTGAACTTCTTGCATCCTGGGAATATCTCTGTACTTTATCAGTTCTCATCCACCACATACACTTCCCTGTACATAGCCACACAGTTCTCTGTTCAACATTACCAGCACATCTGTGTTAGATAATTCTCTCCACCTGGAAGAAACAATCCAAGGCCTTGGTATTTTTGTCCCATCACACACTTTGCCTCTCTGGTATCCCTTCGTTACCAGAAAAAAAGTTAAAGTGAAGTTGCTCAGTGTCTGACTCTTTGCAACCCCATGGACCATACAGTCCATGGAATTCTCCAGGCTAGAATGCTGAAGTGGACAACTTTTCCCTTCTCCAGGTGGGGGTCTTCCCAACCCAGGGATTGAACCCAGGTCTCCCACATTGCAGGTGGATTCTTTACCATCATTTCCAGAAGGTGCCTTTGGTGGTACTTTTTTTTTTTCTCCTCTTATATCTCAAGGTAGTCTCCACAGACAGATAAAGAAACACTTCTCAATCTGATATTATATATTTCCATTGATTTATGGAATTCTAACTTCCAGAATTTATTTTAAACTCTTAGCCAGTCCTCTATTCTTTGGCTACAGATGGAAGTTAGAGACAGAATGTGAAATACACCAGAGGCTTTCACGGCTGCACACTAGGATCCCTTGAGAAATTCTAAATATTGGTGCACAGGACGCTCTCACTGAATATTCTGATTTAATTCCTCAAGGGGGCCACTGGTCATTAGAGAAACCAAAGTATAATCTACACAGAGTGAAATGTACTTGTGTATCTGATAAGTTTTGACAGTGCATACACCCATATTATCCTCAATCCTTTCAAGACGTGTAATATTCTCATATCCCCTAAATTTCCCCAGTGCTGCTCCAATCAATCCTCACCAGACGAGAGACAACTACTGTTTCTATTTCTATAGATGGAATATGCCAATTCTACAATCTTCACTTAAACCGAATATTATGTTTCTCACTGTAGTTTTAATTTGCATTTCCCTAGAGTAATGATGTTGAGCATTTTAATATGCTTAGTGGTATACACAATTCCTTTTGAAACACTTGTTTAACTCTTTTGCTTATTTTTAAAATTGGGCTGTTTTCTTATTACAGAAATGTAGAAATTTTGAAAATTATATTCTGCATAGAAGTATGTTGTCATATAAATGGACAACAGACACATGAATAGAAACTCAATACTGCCAGTTATTAGAGAAATGCAAATTGAAACTACAGTGACAGATCACCTCACACCAGTCAGAATAGCCATAGTTAAAAAGTCTATGAATAATAAATGCTGGAAAGAGTGTGGAGAAAAAGGAACCCTCCTACACGGTTGGTGGGAATATATCAATAAATCGGTGTGGCCACTATGGAGAAGAGTATGGAGATTTCTTAAAAAGCTAAAAACTGAGCTACCATATGATTCTGCAATCCCATTCCTGGGTATATATCTGGAGAAAACTCTAATTCAAAAAGATACTTGTGCCCCAGTGTTCACTGCAGTGTTATTTATGATAGCCAAGACATGGAAGCAACCTAAATGTCCATTGGCAGATAAATGGATAAAGAAAATGTGTTAAATATATATGGTGCAATATTATTTAGCCATAAGAACAAATGAAATAACACATGTGCAGTAACATGGATAGACTTAGAGATTAACATACTAAGTGTAATAACAAATATCTTATGATATCACTTATATGCAGAATCTAAAAAATACTACAGAAAATGTGCATATCAGATATATGATATATGTATTAAGAGTACTTCCTCTCATTCTATGACTACCTTCCTTATCCATTTCAAAAGTTATCTTTTGTTAAGCAAACATTTTTAAAGTTGAGAACTCCACTTATTATTGTTTTTTATTTTAAAACCTTTGTCTATTCCAAGGCGGCAAAGATATTCTCTTGTTTTCATTTTATTTAAGACTATGATTCATCTCCAATCAGTTTTACATATGGTGTGAGGTAAAAAATAAAAGATTTTGCTTTCATTTATCTTATAACTAGAAGTTTGTACCGTTAGACTGCCTTTATCTGTTTCCTCTATCTCCACTTATCACCTATGGAAATCACTAATATGTTCTCTCATTCTATGAGCTCAGTTTTTTTAGATTTTACAAACACTTTTTTGAATGTTAAACTAAAATTTCTGGACATATTTTTTGGGTGAATACTTGACCATAATGTCTTATACTTCTTATATATTTAAAATTAATTGGCTATATATTTTTAATCAGTTTTTTGTTTGTAATTATCATTGTTGGTGTTTAGTATCACACTGGGCTGGCCACATAAAATAAGAAAGTGTTTCATCATTCTCTATTTTATGAGAGAGTTTGTTTAGAATTGTTATCATTTATTCATTAAATGTTTGGAATAATTCACCAGTCAAGCCATCTCGGCTTCTAGTTTATGAGAAAGTTTTAATCTATATATATAATTTCTTTAGCACATAGAGGGCTATTCAGATTTTATATTTTCTTTTGTGTCAGTTTAGGTACGTTGTATTTTTTGAGGAATTTAACCACTTTTCCCTAAGGTGTTGAATTGTTTGGACTAAAGTTATGCAGTTTTTATTTATTACTCCTTTAATAGCTGTACGGTTTATAGTCATGGTCTTTTTCATTACTGATATCAAACATTTGTTTCCTCTTTCTTTCTCCCTCTCTTGTTCTTTTTAAATGTTTAACATTTTAAGATAGTTGTAGATTCACAAACAGTCTTAAGAAATAGGTCCCGTGTAATATTTAGCCAGTTGCCCCCAAAGGTTACATTTTTCAAAGCTATAGTAGGGTATCACAATCAGGATATTGACAATGACACAATCGAGATACAGCACAGTTCCTTTACCATAAGTATTCCTCATGTTGCCTTTTACAGTCACTTTTTAAAAAATTTATTTATTACAGTCACTTTTATTTCCCTCCTGTCCCCATCTCTTTATTCCTGGCAATCACTAATTCAGTTCATTTCAGTCGCTCAGTTGTGTCTGACTCGGTGACCCATAGGACTGCCGCATGCCAGGCCTCTCTGTCCATTAACTCCTGGAGCTTGCTCAAACTTATGTCTATCAAATAGGTGATGCCATCCAACCCTCTCATCCTCATCCTCTGTCATCCCCTATCCTCCTGCCTTCAATCTTTCCCAGCATCAGGGTCTTTTCCAATGAGTCAGTTCTTCACATCAAGTGGCCAAAGTATTGGCGCTTCAGCTTCAACATCAGTCCTTCCAATGAGTATTCAGGACTGATTTTCTTTAGGATTGACTGGTTTGATCTCCTTGCTGTCCAAGGGACTCTCAAGAGTCTTCTCCAACACCGCAGTTCAAAAGCATCAGTTCTTTGGTGCTCAGCTTTCTTTAAGGTTTAGCTCTCATATCCATACATGACTACTGGAAAAACCATAGCTTTGACTCTATGGACCTTTGTCAGCAAAGCAATGTCTCTGCTTTTTAATATGCTGTCTAGGTTGGTCATAGCTTTTCTTCCAAGGAGCAAGTGTCTTTTAATTTCATGGCTGCAGTCACTATCTGCAGTAATTTTGGAGCCCAATAAAATAAAGTCTGTCACAGTTTCCATTGTTTTGCCATCTATTTGCTATGAAGTGGTGGGACTGAATGCCATGATCTTTGTTTTTTGAATGCTGAATTTTAAGCCAGCTTTTTCACTCACCTCTTTCACTTTCATCAAGAGGCTCTTTAGTTCCTATTCTAATCACTAATCTATTCTCAATTTCTATATTTTTGTCTGTCAACCACTCATCTGTTCTCAATTTCTACATTTTCATAAGAATGTTCTATAATTCAAATCACAAAGTATGTATTCTGTTTTGAATAATTCTCTGGAGATTTATCAAAGTTGTTGCTTTTATTAATAGTTTGTTCCTTTTTACTGTTGAGTAGCCTTCCAAGGTGCAGTTGTGCAACAATGTATTAAAGAACATCTGAATTGTTTCCAGATGTCTGGTTATTATAAATAGAGCTACTATAAAAATTCATCTGCAGGTGTGTGTAGACATAAATTTTCCTTTTCTAGGCTAAATCCCCAGGAGAGCAATTGCCCTATGGTAGCTACTTAGCAGCAGCAGCAGCAGTTGCATATGTAACTGCCAAATTCTTTTCTTTGTTATTTATTTTTAATTGGAGGATAATTGCTTTACAGTGTTGTGTTGCTTGCCAAATTCTTTCCCAGAGTGACTATTTGATATTCCTACTAGCAAGCTATGAGTGGCCAGTTTCTCTGTATCCTTACCAGCACTTGGTGTCATCATCATATTTTATTTTAGTCCTTCTAATAGATGATATTTTTCTGTTGTCTTAGTTGGCATGGCCCCAGTGGCTAATGACATTGACTATCTTTTTTATCCTTATTTGGCATCTGTATATCCCCTTCAGTGAAATGTCTCTTTCTGTATTCTGTGTGTTGTACTGTTAAAAGTTTTCAATTTTGATGAAGTGTAATTTCTTCTTCTTTTTTTCTTTCCTGGATTATGCTCTTGGTATCTTTGTGTTATTATAGGTCCCAAAGATTTTATCCCAAGTTTAAAAAAAGTTTTCTGGCTTTACATTTTATATTTAATTCTGTAATTCACTTTGAATTAATTTTTGTAGAAGAAGTGAGACTTAGGTCATGGTTCTTCTTTTTTTCGTATATGAATGTCCCATTCTTCAGCATCATTTTTAAGACATCAGCTATTGAATTACTTTTGCATCTTTATAAAAAGTTGTTGGGGATGTTTGTGTGAATCTATTTCTGAGTTCTCTATCTTGTTCCATGTTTCTATCTCTCTCTGGCAATACTACATAATCTTCATGGCTATAATAATACCTTAAAACTGGGTATACTGATTCTTCCCATTTATTTTTCTCTTTTGAAATTGTTTTTGTTATTTTAGTTCCTTTGCTTTTTATTATTGAATGATTGTACATGGTATTGTGTCTTTAATTTTTGATTCCTTGAATCAATTGCTAGTATATAGAAATGCACTTGATATTTTATACTTATATCTTGATGCCACACTAAATTCACTTGTTAGTTCTAGGAAGGCTTTTTCCCCTCTTCTTTTTGAAGACCCTTGGAATTTTCTATATAGATAATCATATTATCTGCAATAAGAATAGTTTTATCTCTTCATTTTGAATATTCATGTTTTTTTTCTCCTTTTTTTGTCTTATGGAACAACCTAGAATTTCCATCATGATGATTGTTCATTAATTAATTGAGACATTCTTGGACTGTTCCCAATTATAAGGAGAAAGCATCTTTCACTATTAATTATAATGCTACTTGTAGATTTTTATGTAGATGTTCTTTATCTACTTTAGGAAATTCCCTCCTAGTTCCACTTTTTGAGAGGTTTTTATCATAAATGGATATTGATTTTTGTTTGCTAAGTGATTTTTCTTCATCAGTTGATATGATTCTATAAATGTCAATTAGATCCTGTTGGTTGATGGTGTTGTTTAGTTCTTCCATATCCTTGCTAATTTTTTTAGTAGTTCTAGCTTCCCTCATGGCTCAGTGGTAAAGAATTTGCCTGCCAATGTAGGTGATGTGGCATTAGGTCAGGAAGATTTCTTAGAGAGGGAAATGGCAACCCATTCCAGTATTCTTGCCTTGGAAATCCCATGGACAGAAGAGTTTGGTGGGCTACAGCCCATGGGGTTGTAAAAGAGTCAAACACCACTTAGTGACTAAACAAAAAAAACAATAATTCATTAAACAAATTATGGAAAGGAGTGTTAAAGTCTCCAACTGTAGTTTGTCTATTTCTCCTCTTAGCTCTCTGTTTTTGCTTCATATATTCTTTACGCTTGTTTGGAATATATTCAGTTCAGTCTCTGAACTTGCGAGCAGTAGAGACAGGATTAAGTTAATAATTTAAGCTTTCATTGTAGTACCTCTTTGTGAGAATTAATAAATTAGCTGTAGGAGTCACCCAAATTGAATTAAAGAGGGACTGCTAATTTCTTCTCAACTAGTTACCGCTACTGAAACATCCCTCGAAATGATTTGATTGACCAAAGTTTTATTTCAAAGTATGTCTACATGGCATCATTGTCATTGTCATCAGAACAATGTACAGATTTATTGTACATTTACTAGATGCTAAACAATGTGTTAAGCTTTTTATGTATATTTTCAATTTCTCATAATAACCCTTTGAGATAGTTGAGACAGTAAGATAGCCAGATAGACTGACTCATACCAGCTTGTGAATTCTGATCATTACATTTTCAGGAAGTTTATGAGCTGACTTATGTTTTGTTGGCACCAATAATTATGGAACAGAAATTTGGCAAACACTCCCCCTTTCCAGGATAGTTACCTGTTAAATATTTACTAGCAAACCATTGGTATTATTACTGACTGCTTTGGAATGAGGAAACAGACACATGGCAGGGGGTGGGGGATTGGAATTAAATAACTTGTGGATGACCACACAATAAATAGCAATTAAAAATTTCAGAACCCAGATCCAAGTGCAATGTTCATCATTACACTGGTCAGGATGTATGATGATGACAATGATTTTGATTATCCAGACAAAGTGGGAATTAGTTAAAAGGAAAGAGGGGTGTGAATGTGTTAGTTGCACAGTCATGTCCGACTCTTTGGAACCCCATGAATTGGGGCCCTCCAGGCTCATCAGTCCATGGGATTTTCCAGGCAAGAATACTGGAGTGGGGTGCCATTCCCTTCTCCAGGGGATCTTCCTGACCCAGGGATCGAACCCAAGTCTCCTGCATTGCAGGTGGACTCTTTACCATTTGAGCCACTAGGGAAGGAAGACTAAAAAGAAAGAGGAGATCATGTAATATTAGATACTTTGGTTTTTAAAGCAGTCTTTGAATATTTAGTTGTTTTGAATGCTTGATTATTATTTACTTAGTTACATAATAATAACCTTGACATGGCTCCTTTTACTCTTAGAATATATGTTCAAAAAAAACTCACAATGGAATTGTTAGGTGTGTTGTGATGTCTACATAGAATATTTCTTAAAGAGTTCCCTGAAATTATCTTATTTTGAGATGTGGTAGAGGGCTAGTCATACACTTTATGTTCTATTGGGCAGAGTTTGGGGGTTCTATCTTAAGAGATAACTTCCCTTGATAATTAAAATGTTTTGGTTTCTAGCATTACTAAATGTGGCTTCATAAAGTTACAGAAGGCAATACAGCCATTCATAAAAAGGTTTCTGCTCCCTAAGTAGGTATTAGGAGTAAATAAAAAAGAAACATTTGTTGAATGCATGCTCTGTATCAGGTACTATTTTAAATGATTTATAAGTTTTAATTCCCTTAACTTGCACAATAAACCTGTTTTTTAGGAGTGTGATGAAGGAGTTTAAGGATGTCTAAGCTAGAATGTGGAAGAGGAAAGTTGCCAGTTGTTTTCCTCCTCCTTAGTTTCCCCATCATAGCAAAATCAATCCCACAGTCCAAGTGGGGTTATGCAGTCTACTACAAAAGCATATTTTAGTGCACAGGAACAGTTTTCATAAAATATTCAAATAGAAAAACTCTATCTTTCTTTACTTGAGATTTCTCCCTCTCAGATCCAAGAGAGTTTTCAAAGTAGGCAAGCAGAAGAGCCAAGTTTATATTAGGAGTCCCTTTCATTTCACTCCAGACCATTATGAATGCCCAGCGCCAGCTGAAACCATGGCCAAGTCGAGACAAAAGAGGGCTCAGTAATAGGAAGACCAGAAGTCTAAAAGGCAAAACAGATTTTAAAAAGTTATTTTTGTCATAGAAATTTCTTTCCATCTCATTCTATACTATTTCAGCCTATTCCCTGTGAAACTGCCAACTCATAGAAGAAAGAGCCATCTTTCACACCCTTTAGCATTGCACCAAAGGAAGGCAGAAGGGCATCCCATGAAGAAATATGCCAAGGGAATGGGAGTCTTTTTCTTTCTTTCTGTTAGCTAAGCAGTAGAATAATTCCACATCACCCTTCAGTGGTGCTTCTTCAGGTAGAAAAGAAAGTGCTAGCAATTTTTATAGATCTACTCTACTCTGGCAGAGAAGGCGATGGCACCCCACTCCAGTGTTCTTGCCTGGAGAATCTTGGGGCCGGGGGAGCCTGGTGGGCTGCCGTCTGTGGGGTTGCACAGAGTCGGACACGACTGAAGCAACTGAGCAGCGGTGGCAGCAGCACTCTACTCTGGATCCCAGAAACAAATAAAAACAAATTTAATAAATAGGAGAGAAAACAATGTTCTTTTTCTTTGTAGATTTTAATCATACTGAATTTGCCCAGTATCGGTTAATTCATTTCTATTTCTTCTTTCAGTCACAGATAATTCTATATTTTTACACTAATTGTATCTGATAATTTGGGACTAATTTCCATTTACTTGGCACTGGCTGACTTAATGTTGTCATCTAGTCCCTAAGTCGTGTTGGATTCTTTTGCAGCCCCATGGACTGTAGCCAGCCAAGCTCCTCTGTCCATGGGATTTCCCAGGCAAGAATACTGAAGTGGGTTGCCATTTCCTACTCCAGGGGATCTCCTGACCCAGGGATCAAGCCTATATCTCCTGCATTGATAGGCAGCTTCTTTACCACTGAGTAACCAGGGAAGCCCAACTTAATGTTGAGTCCCAACTAATTTTCCTAGAATGCTAACAATTTTGGTGATAGAATTGTTATAGTGGTTTTCCTCTTCTATATATTTCCTTTTCAGTTATATAAGTGGACTGCTTTCTGAAAGCCTTTTAACTTTGGAAAAGGGGCTATGAAACTTATTTAGGAAAAAATGACATTTACAAGGAGGACTTCCTTATGATTTTCATTTTTATTTATTTACTTAGACATGAGATAATTTTGTTTTTATCTTTTATGAATGAAAGCTAGAAAAATGGTACCTTGATCTTCAACACTATCTTAGTGAAAACTAACAACACAGCAGAATGCCAGAATCATAAGAACACTGAACAGAGCAGATAAATCATATGAAATAATAGTGAATAATCATTTAAGAAGAAAGAAAGACTATTTTTCTTTTTTAATTTTTATTGGAGTATAGTTGATTTACAATTCTGTGTTGGCTTTAGGTATACAGCAAAGTGAATCAAGTATACATATACTAATATCACTATTTTTTTGATTCTCTCCCATATAGGCCATTATAGAGTATTGAGTAGAGTTCCCTGTGCTATACAGTAGGTCTTTATGAATTATCTATTTTATATCTGGTGATGGTGGTTTAGTTGCTAAGTTTTGTCCCACTCTTGCAACCCCAGGACTGTAGCCCAGCAGACTCCTCTGTCCATGGAGTTTCCCAGGCCAGAACACTGGAATTGGTTGCCATTTCTTTCTCCAGAGGATCTTCCCAACCCAGGTATCGAACCCGGGCCTCCTTCATTGCAGGCAGTGTGTATATGTCAATCCTGGTCTCCCAATTTGCTCCTCTCTGATTTTTAAAAAGTTATTTCCAACTATACTTTATTAATACAAATTATCTGTCATAAAATATTAAGCAAATAAAATAAGTTAACATTTTAATTTATAATAGGTGTCTAACTTCATGAAACCTCATAGAATAAAAACAATGTAAAACTCTGGAGGAAATATTAGTAGTGTTCTCCTCTAAGCAGTAAAGATTATGAGAGTGTTTTTCTTTTTTTCAAAAACTTTACAACATGCTTGCATTGTTTTGAAATGCAGTTAAAAATTGAAAACACTAAATGTTAATTTGCTGATGATTCCTTGGAAAATTTGAGTGAATTCTTCATTCCACAATGAAGCATTTCTGTCATTTAAAGAATATCTTTAGGCTTAGTCAATGTTACATAAATAGAAAAATTCAAATGGCTTTCTTACCTGAACATAATAAGCGTTAAGTAGATATTTAATGAATAATATATATCAGAAAATGATATATATAAATATGTATGTGCAGGAATTAGAAGTCCAGTGAAAGTAAACACCATAAGAAAAGCAACAAATGATAGACAATTCCAAAATCTGCATTTTTAGAAAAAAAATAAATAGAGTTGATATAGTTAATTAAGCTAACATAGTCAATGCAAGGTTTATCTATGTGAAGCATTGTGCTAGGCATTATGAAGAAAATAAAGATGAATAAGACATTCACCAACACTCAAGGAGCTTGTAATTTAACTGGGGAGAAAGGATCACTAAGATAAGTAAACAAATGCTTCTAAAGCAATTTTAACCAGTTTGCACTGAATATAAATTAGTGTCTCTAATTTCAAAGGGTTGACTTTGAAAGACATGTTAAGTTGTAGCTATGCTTTTTGACGAAACAAAACTCATTGAGGTACTATGGTTCAAATAGCTAGAAAGTACAAGCTAGTCCTTGTATCATTAGGAAGAGCTAAAACTATTTATTTATTAAAAAAATTTTTTTTTTTACTTTGTTGTGTTGGTTTTGCCATACAATGACATGAAACCGCCATGGGTTTACATATGCTCCCCCTCCAGAACCCCCCTCCCTCCTCCCTCCCGATTCCCTCCCCCTGGGACATCTCGGTGCAAAACAACAATACAGTATACTAACGCATATGTATGGAATTTAGAAAGATGGTAACGAGAACCCTGCATGCGAGACAGCAAAAGGAACGCAGATGTATAGAACAGACTCGTGGACTCTGTGGAAGAGGGCAAGGGTGGGATGATATGGGAGAATGACATTGAAACATGTTAATTACCATATGTGAAATCAATCGCCAGCCCAGGGTTGATGCTAGGGGCTGGTGCACCAGGATGTCCCAGGGGGAGGGAGTCGGGAGAGGGGAGGGAGGGAGGTTCTGGAGGGGGAGCATGTGTAGACCCATGGCAGTTTCATGTTACTGTATGGCAAAACCAACACAATAAAGTAAAGAAAATTTTGAAAAAAATAAGTATTATCTAGGAAGAGTTTTTTTTTTTTAAATAAGACATCCCCTGCTTCACTCTCATAGTTTTTGATATTATGGATCTAAGCATATGTGTCATTTTTATATCTTAGTGGTGCATAGCCCCTAGCCTAGAGGCATGAGAAGACCTTATGGTCTGGACATTTTAGGAACATCAATTTGCCAGGAATAGAAGATTATACAAGTTGACAAGGAAATATCTCTTATTTGGGGAATTTCTTTCTAAAAAGGTGATGCATGAATAGAAGCATGAAAGAAGTAAGACAGCCACTTATGCTAATATGTAAAGAAGCATATTTCAAAAGCGGAAGCAACAGGGACCTTCTTTGGCATGTATGAGGAATGGCCAAGTGTGGTTAGAGCAGAGTGGGCGAGGGTGAGGGGGCAGAAATGAATTACCAGAGTAACAAAGGGACAAATAGATCACCTGTTTGCCATGAAAACAATCTTGGTTTTTAGCCAAATGAGATGAGAAATTATTAGATGATTTTAAACACAAGAAATGATCTGGATAAGGAGGGAGTGAGGTGGAACATGGTCAGAAAATGGCATAGGATCAATGCATTGTCTCCTCAGTGTGACTATATAATTGTTAAAATTGGAGTCCTAGGGGGGTAAACTGAAAAGATGGGAGACAGTGTAGACCACTATAGGGTCTAGTAGGATTTACCATTATTATCTTAGATTTCTACTCTCTTTGAGAGTAGGAGTGGGTACATAATACATTTTAAATATTATAATTGTTGAAATTGAAATTATGAAGTGATCATTTATATGAGCATAAAGTGGGTGGCTGAAGCAGAGTGGGAGATATGATCACAGGAGGAGAAGAAGTCCTAGAATTGAATGTAAGGGAATAAAAGCATTAACTGAATGAATATTGACTGACATCACTAAGAATGGTGACAGTATGATGTCACTAAGAATGGTGACAGTGTGATGTTGGAATGTCACAGTGCTGCTGCTGCTAAGTTGTTTCAGTCGTGTCGGACTCTGTGCAACCCCATAGATGGCAGCCCACCAGGCTCCCCTGTCCCTGGGATTCTCCAGGCAAGAATACTGGAGTGGGTTGCCATTTCCTTCTCCAGTGCATGAAAATGAAGTTGCTCAGTCATGTCCGACTCTTAGCGACCCCATGGACTGCAGCCTACAAGGCTCCTCCATCCATGGAATTTTCCAGGCAAGAGTACTGCAGTGGGGTGCCATTGCCTTCTCCGAAAAAGGGGGCCAAAATCTTCACAAAATGAAGAGTGATTCTGGGTTCTAGAGATAACTACTACCAAGAGGGCAGCAGATGGTATAATCTGATGGCATGAGCTTCAAAACTGGCTGCATCTGGGGAACAAGGAAAATAGAATGGAAATGACTAAGATCATCCACCTCAACTCTAGGCTTGTAGTACCAGGAATGCAGGTGAGAAAGACACTATAACCTTTAAGGAATACAAGGGAAATCATGTCTTCAGGGGAGATCCAGGTTTCAGTTAGAGCAAGAATGAAGGGGGCCTTCAGAATCACTCTCCATAGATATAAATACATGCATAACATGTTTAATTCTTCCTACAATGGTGGTCCAACTAATGCTACCTAGCTGCTAATACAATTGGCTTCCATTATAATTGACATGAAATTTTAGTGACATGCTCTCAAAGCCTGTAATCTGTATTTTTAAACTTCTGACTTCTGAACTCATTTCATCTTTCATAATGTTCTCACAAATGTCACAAAAAAATCACTAATTAAGTTCAGGGCCTCTGTTAACACATACATTGCTACTGTGTCACTTAGGCCAAGCTCCCATCCCATACAGTGACACATTTCAGAAAGTATCTTCAAGACTAACACAGACTCCACTGACCCTTCAGGTAGGTGACCTTGAGCAAGGCACAATTTGTACTTTTCTATTTTCTTTTTTAACTCTGCCAATTGTATTTAAATGCCCTGGCTTACATTTTTAATTGACTTTGCATGGCCTCTCTTCATTGTCCTTAAAATATTGGTCTTTCATTCTAGAGGTGTTGCCATACTGATCCATATTGGAGCCTGAGGCAAAAGGAACTACTAGTAATATTGATCTTTAAAAATTTTGTATTTTCACCATGGATTTTTTTTGCATTAATTTCAATTTTAAAATATTGCATTAAAATATCTATCTTGATTACTGAGTCTTTTGGCATCCTCTTAGATTTTGTGCCTGAGATGAGGGCCTCACGTGCCCTGTCTAGGGGATCAGACTGAACACTACTGAGTACTATGGTCAGGGACGTAAGGGAATTAGTAGTGAAATACTGTCAATGTGAACTCAAAGTAAGGTTACAAATTTTACCTGAAATTAGAGGTTTAGAGAACATAAGCAATAGAGTTTTTAAAAGGGGGTTTTTATATTTTCAGTTGGCTAGTTTCCAAGTCAGTATCTTATTTTGGCCATGCAGATGTAGTTACTATTGTAATACTATAACTTCAATGTATGAAACAAAGGAAAAGTATGCTAGTCACTTACTCAAGAAGAAGTGCTTCAACTCCTGGTTTTAAACTTGTAGAATTTAAAAAAAGTCCCATAATGACAAGGGTAAATATTCCAGACATTTTAGTTAGCTCACCTATTTTTTTAAGGAAATAAATAAAAAGTATTAATTTAACATCAAGAGTGGTACCAATACTCCCAGAGATGAAAACATCCGGTATCTGATAGTAGGGACTTCATAGAGAGGCTATCCCACTTGGTTTCCACTGAATAATATCACAAACTATCACCACCACCCACTGTCCTTCCTCCTCAGATTTATATTCAGGGTGCAGAAAAGTCTGTACTGGACATCCTTGCACTGCTTTGGCTTCTGATCATTGGCAACAATGTGGAACTCACAGATCTTTTCATGTACCCCAGTGAGGCTAGAGCACCCTCCATAGGTCTGATTTTTTTCAGAGCGGCTCTGGATGAATTAAGTAGAAGTAAGCTGATGAGCTCTCTATGGACTAGCCTACTTCATCTACTTCTTGGGAGACAGCAGGAGATAGAAATGGTTTGATTTTGTGACACGGCTAAGGGAGTGGAGCCAAAAGAAACCTAATACAGGTCTGCTTCCCCGTTTAATCATGGTTTGGTGCACCTACTGTCTGAGATGGAAAAGTGTAAAAAACTGTAGAAATTCTTAAATATTGTCAACTTTCATGAACTAGAGGGAAAAACAATTTTGGAAGTAGCTTATGAAAGTGACATGTTATCACTGTGAAAAATTCAAATGATATAGTACAGTATAGGGATTATAATTGTTAAGAAAAAGGTAGTAGTTAAGTTGCTAAGTCGTGTCCGACTCTTGCAACTCCATGGACTACAGCCCGACAGGCTCCTCTGTCCACGGGATTCTCCAGACAAGAATACTGGAGTGGGTTGCCATTTCCTTCCCCCGGGGATCTTCCTGACCCAGAAATTCTTTCCAAGATTCTTCTCAACCCAGGAATTCTTCCCAGGATTCTTCCCGACCCAGGAATCAAACCAGTGTCTTCTGCATTGCAAGCAGATTAGAAAAAGGGAACACCCATAACTCCACAGTCAAGAATTCAGGTAAAACTTTAAAGAAAATTTTTATTGAAATTTCTATTGAAGGGAAGACTATATTTGCCCAGAAGAAGTCATTTGATAAGTTATTGGAGAGTACAGTATGAGACCCAAAAGACAACTCCAAGCAACAAAGGCTGCTTGCTGAATTTCTATACAGGAGACAAGTGGTAAAAAAAATCAAGCAAGAAATATAGAAAAGTGAGGAGATAATGGTAGCTGTTAATGATCTCAGAATTGTGAACTGCATAATGTAATTTTCTCTGTGAGCTCCCCTTGTTCTCATCTTCACTAAAGTTCACCAAGAAGCAGAAATTGTTAGATATTTAGGAGGAGGCAGCAGAGATTATGAGGAAGAAAACCCGAGAAACTTTCAGAAATTTTGAAGAGATATCTTTTTTTTTTTTTTTTTTTTTTTAGTTTTTTATTTTTTTTTTTTTTTTTATTTATTTATTTTTTTTTTTTAGTTCTTTTTTTTTTATTTTTTTTTATTTTTTTAATTATTGTTTTAGCCATACATTGTTATGATATCACCATGGGTTTACATATGCTTCCCCTCCGGGTCCCCCCTCCCTCCTCCCTCCCCCCCGGGAAATCTCGCTGCACCAGTCCTGAGCATCAATCCTGGGCTGGCGATTGATTAGACACATGACAATTAACATGCTTCAGTGCCCTTCTCCCATCTCATCCCACCCTTACCCTCGTCCACAAAGTCCACAAGTCTATTCTATACATCTGCGTTCCTTTTGTTGTCTCCCATGTTGGGTTCTCATTACTGTCTTTCTAAATTCCATATATATGTGTTAATATACTGTATTGTTGTTTTTGCTTCTGGCTTACTTCACTCTGGATAATGGGCTCCAGTTTCGTCCATCTGAGTAGAATTGCTTCAAATGATTTTTTTTTTAATGCTGAGTAATATTCCATTGTGTATATATACCACAGCTTTCTTATCCATTCGTCAGTTGATGGGCATCTAGGTTGCTTCCATGTCCTGGCTATTGTAAACAATGCAGCGATGAACATTGGGGTGCACGTGGCTCTTTCAATTCTGGTTTCCTCGGTGTATATGCCCAGCAGTGGGATTGCCGGGTCATATGGCAGGTCTATTTGCAGCTTTTTAAGGAATCTCCACACTGTTTTCCATAGTGGCTGTACTAGTTTGCATTCCCACCAACAGTGTAAGAGGGTTCCCTTTTCTCCACATCCTCTCCAGCATTTATTGCTTGTAGACTTTTGGATGGCAGCCATTCTGACTGGTGTAAAGTGGTACCTCATTGTGGTTTTGATTTGCATTTCTCTGATAATGAGTGATGTTGAGCATCTTTTCATGTGTTTGTTAGCCATTTTTATATCTTCCTTGGAGAAATGTCTGTTAAGTTCTTTGGCCCACTTTTTAATTGGGTTGTTTATTTTTCTAGAATGGAGCTGCAGGAGTTGTTTGTAAATTTTTGAGATTAATTGTTTGTCTGTTGCTTCATTGGCTATTATTTTCTCCCATTCTGAAGGCTGTCTTTTCACCTTGCTTATAGTTTCCTTTGTTGTGCAAAAGCTTTTAATTTTAATTAGGTCCCATTTGTTTATTCGTGTTTTTATTTCCAATATTCTGGGAGGTGGGTCATGGAGTATCCCGCTTTGGATTATAGCAGAGAGTGTTTTGCCTATGTTATCTTCTAGGAGTTTTATAGTTTCTGGTCTTATGCTTAGCTCTTTGATCCATTTTGAGTTTATCTTTGTGTATGGTGTTAGAAAGTGATCTAGTTTCATTCTTTTACAAGTGGCTGTCCAGTTTTCCCAGCACCACTTGTTAAAGAGGTTGTCTTTTCTCCATTGTATATTCTTGCCTCCTTTGTCAAAGATAAGGTGTCCATAGATGCGTGGATTTATCTCTGGGCTTTCTATTCTGTTCCATTGATCTATGTTTCTGTCTTTGTGCCAGTACCATACTGTCTTAATGATTGTGGATTTGTAGTATAGCCTAAAGTCAGGTAGGTTGATTCCGCCAGTTCCATTCTTCTTTCTCAAGATTGCTTTGGCTATACGAGGTTTTTTGTATTTCCATACAAATTGAGAAATTATTTGTTCTAATTCTTTGAAGAAGACCTCTGGTAGCTTGATAGGAATTGCATTGAATCTATAGATTGCTTTAGGTAGTATACTCATTTTCACTATATTGATTCTTCCAATCCATGAACACGGTACATTTCTCCATCTGTTTGTGTCCTCCTTGATTTCTTTCATCAGTGTTCTATAGTTTTCTATATACAAGTCTTTTGATTCTTTAGGTAGAAATACTCCTAAGTATTTTATTCTTTTTGTTTCGATGGTGAATGGGATTGTTTCCTTAATTTTTCTTTCTGATTTCTCACTGTTAGTGTATAGGAATGCCAGGGATTTCTGTGTGTTGATTTTGTATCCTGAAACTTTGCTATATTCACTGATTAGCTCTAGTAATTTTCTCGTAGAGTCTTTAGGGTTTTCAATATAGAGGATCATGTCATCAGCAAACAGAGAGTTTTACTTCTTCTTTTCCAATCTGTATTCCTTTGATTTCTTTATCTGCTCTGATTGCTGTGGCCAAAACTTCCAAAACTATGTTGAATAGTAGTGGTGAGAGTGGGCACCCTTGTCTTGTCCCTGATTTCAGGGGGAATGCTTCCAGTTTTTCACCATTGAGGATAATGTTTGCTGTGGGTTTGTCATATATAGCCTTTATTATGTTGAGGTATGTTCCTTCTATTCCTGCTTTTTGGAGGGTTTTTATCATAAATGGATGTTGAATTTTGTCAAAGGCTTTCTCTGCATCTATTGAGATAATCATGTGATTTTTATTTTTTAATTTGTTAATGTGGTGTATTACATTGATCGATTTACGAATATTGAAGAATCCTTGCATCCCTGGGATAAAGCCTACTTGATCATGATGTATGATCTTTTTGATGTGTTGTTGGATTCTATTTGCTAGAATTTTGTTGAGGATTTTTGCGTCTAAGTTCATCAGTGATATTGGCCTGTAGTTTTCTTTTTTTGTGGCATCTTTGCCAGGTTTTGGAATTAGGGTGATGGAGGCCTCATAGAATGAGTTTGGAAGTTTACCTTCGTCTGCAATTTTCTGGAAGAGTTTGAGTAGAATAGGTGTTAGCTCTTCTCTAAATTTTTGGTAGAATTCAGCTGTGAAGTCATCTGGTCCTGGGCTTTTGTTTTTTGGAAGATTTCTGATTACGGTTTCAATTTCCATGCTTGTGATGGGTCTATTAATATTATCTATCTCTTCCTGGTTTAGTCTTGGAAAGTTGTACTTTTCTAGGAATTTGTCCATTTCATCCAAATTGTCCAGTTTATTTGCATATAGTTGCTGATAATAGTCTCTTATGATCCTTTGTATTTCTGTGTTTTCTGTTGTGATCTCTCCGTTTTCATTTCTAATTCTGTTGATTTGGTTCTTCTCCCTTTGTTTCTTGATGAGTCTGGCTAACGGTTTGTCAATTTTATTTATCTTCTCAAAGAACCAGCTTTTGGCTTGGTTGATTTTTGCTATGGTCACTTTTGATTCCTTTGCATTAATTTCTGCCCTGATCTTTAAGATTTCTTTCCTTCTACTAGACCTGGGCTTCTGCATCTCTTCCCTTACTAGTTGCTTTAGGTGTATAGTAAGGTCATTTATTTGATTTTTCTCTTGTTTCCTGAGGTGAGCTTGTATTGCTATGAACTTTCCCCTTAGCATTGCTTTCACAGTGTCCCATAGGTTTTGAGCTGTTGTGTTTTCATTTTCATTCGTTTCCATGCATAACTGAATTTCATTTTTAATTTCTTCTGCGATTTGTTGGTTATTCAGCAGTGTGTTGTTGAGCCTCCATATGTTGGAAGTTTTGAGAGGTTTTCTCCTGTAGTTCATATCTAATCTCACTGCATTGTGGTCAGAAAAGATGCTTGGGATGATTTCAATATTTTTGAATTTATCAAGGTTAGATTTATGGCCCAGGATGTGATCTATCCTGGAGAAGGTCCCGTGTGCACTTGAGAAAAAGGTGAAATTCCTTGTTTTGGGGTGGAATGACCTATAGATATCAATTAGGTCTAGTTGGTCTATTGTTTCATTTAAAGTTTGAATTTCCTTGTTACTTTTCTGTCTAGTTGATCTATCCATTGGTGTGAGTGGTGTATTAAAGTCTCCTGCTATTATTGTGTTGTTGTTGATTTCCCCTTTCATATTTGTTAGCATTTGCCTTACATATTGTGGAGCTCCTATGTTAGGTGCATAAATATTTATAATTGTTATTTCTTCTTCCTCGATTGATCCTTTGATCATTATGTAATGTCCATCTTTATCTCTTTTCACTGCCTTTATTTTAAAGTCTACTTTATCAGATATGAGTATTGCCACTCCTGCTTTCTTTTGGTCTTTATTTGCATGGAATATCTTTTTCCAGCCTTTAACTTTCAGTCTATATGTGTCCCTAGGTTTGAGGTGGGTCTCTTGTAGACAACATATATAGGGGTCTTGTTTCTGTATCCAATCGGCCAATCTTTGCCTTTTGGTTGGGGCATTCAGCCCGTTTACATTTAAGGTAATTATTGATAAGTATGATCCCGCTGCCATTTATTTTATTGTTTTGGGCTCCAGATTATCTATCCCATCGGTGTTTCCTATCTAGGAAAGATCCTTTAGCATTCGTTGGAGGGCTGGTTTGGTATTACTGAATTCTCTCAGTTTCTGCTTGTCTGAGAAAATTTTGAATTCTCCTTCAAATTTGAATGAGATCCTTGCTGGGTAGAGTAGTCGGGGTTGTAGATTGTTTTCTTCCATGACTTTAAGTATGTTTTGCCATTCCCTTCTGGCCTGAAGCGTTTCTGATGAGAGATCAGCTGTTATCCTTATGGGATTCCCCTTGTGAGTTATCTTTTGCTTCTCCCTTGCTGCTTTTAATATTTGGTCTTTGTATTTGATATTTGCCAATTTGATTAATATGTGTCTTGGGGTGTCCCGCTTGGGGTTCATTCTATTTGGGATTCTCTGTGTTTCTTGGACCTGAGTGGCTATTTGCTTCCCCAATTTAGGGAAGTTTTCTACAATTATCTCTTCAAGAATTTTCTGATGGTCTTTCTTTTTGTCTTCTTCTTCTGGGACTCCTATGATTCGAATATTGGTGCGTTTAATATTGTCCCAGAGGTCTCTAAGGTTGTCTTCATTTCTTTTAATTCTTTTTTCATTTTTCCTTTCTGTTTCATTTATTTCTGTCATTCTGTCTTCTATCTCACTTATTCTGTCTTCTACCTCTGTTATTCTACTGTTGGTTCCCTCCAGAGTGTTTTTGATCTCATTTATTGCATTATTCATTGTATTTTGTCTCTTTTTCATTTCTTCTAAATCTTTGTTAAAGCTTACCTGCATCTTCTCAATCCTTGCCTGCAGGTTATTGAGCTGTAACTCCAACTTATTTTCCAGGTTTTGGATCATTTTCACTATCATTATTCGGAATTCTTTGTCAGGTAGACTTCCTATCTCTTCGTCTTTTGTTTGGTCTAGGGGGTATTTATCCTGTTCCTTTACTTGCTGGGTATTTCTCTGCCTTTTCATCCTGTTTATCTTGCTGTGTTGTCCCTTTATTGTGGGGATTCCTCTCTATGGGAGGGGTTGGATGCGTGGTTTGTCGAAGTTTCCTGGGTGGAAAGGCTTGTGTGGTTTTCTGGTGGATGAGTCTAGGTTTCCTCACTGTTACTCCTCACGTCGGCACTGGGTCGCCTCTCCAGATGCCCGATGTCCTCTGCCAGCATTCAGTTCCTGTTTTTTGGAGTTTGCTCGGCCTTTAAAAGTTCTTTTGGTATATTTATTGGGGAGAGAGTGTTCTCCCCGTCCTATTCCTCCGCCATCTTAGTTTCTCCTCCTGAAGAGATATCTTTAGGTTGGGTTTCCTTTGTGGCTCAGCTGGTAAAGAATCTGCCTGCAATATGGGAGACCTGAATTTGATCCCTGGGTTGTGAAGATCCCCTAGAGAAGGGAACGGCTATCCATTCCAGTACTCTGGCCTGGAGAATTCCATGGACTGTATAGTCCATGGGGTCGCAAAGAGTCGGACACAACTGAGCGTGTTTATTGGAACCTTAAGATAACTGGATCAAGATTTTAGGAGTGGAGTACCCAGTGAACACACAGAAGCTCACATCCGGCTTCTGTGTTTTCACTGAAGCATACATATACATAAAGTCACACAATAAGAAAATCTACAGAGGGATTATCCCTTGAGAAGGAAATGACAACCTCCTCCAGTATTCTTGCCTGGGAAATCCCATGGACAGAAGAGCCTGGTGAGCCCCATTGCATGGGGTCCCAAAGAGTCAGACATACACCCAAAGAAGGATTGTAGAGCAATACTGTTCTGTAATGGGCTAATTTTTTTTCTCTTAATGTGTAGCAGACATTGTTCTAGGTAATAGCTACAAATTAAAATTTTGTTTTAATATTAAAGAATATTGTGGATATGCCACTTTCTGTGGGCTTCTCTGGTAGCTCAGCTGGTAAAGAATCTGCCTGCAATGCAGGAGACCCAGGTTTGATTCTTAGGTGGGTAAGTCCCTCTGGAGAAGGGATAAGCTACCACTCCAATATTCTTGGGTTTCTCTGATAGCTCAGATGGTAAAGAACCCACTTGCAATGCAGGAGACCTGGGTTCTATCCCTGAGTTGGGAAGATCACCTGGAGGAGGGCATGGCAACCCACTCCAGTATTCTTGCCTGGATAATCCCCATAAGTAGAGAAGCCTGATGGGCTATAGTCCATAGCATTGCAGAGAGTCAGACACAACTGAGTGACTAAGCACAGCACACGTTTATTAAATGGATCCGTTTCTTTGGTTTACTTTGTATTCCTCTGTTATAGCAGTTGTATTTTAATTATTATAGGCTTATTAAATGTTTATTTTCCACTTAGTAGGAAAAATCCTTCACTTAAATAGATTGTGATGCCATATGACATATGTCATAAACATAGTCTCACAGTTTATGTTTCCAGATGAGTTTTAAATTTTTTTCTGTAAAATTTCACCTCCCTCCAAATTTCTATCATTATTTGATTCAGATTATGATAACTTTTTAAAATATTCATTTATTTGACAGGACAGAGTAAAAGTTTTTTACATTAGGTTTATACTTACTCATTATCTGCTTTCTAAAATATTTATTGAGACATCTTGACTCTAAAAAACTTCAATTATTTTCTCGGAGATTGGGTTAGGGGATTATAAAATACAAACTAACATGTATAAACTAAATAAGCAACAAGGATCTATTGTACAACACAAGGACATATAGCCATTATTTTGTAATAACTTTAAATGGAATATAATCTATAAAAATATTGAATCACTATATTGCATACTTGAAAATAATATAATATTGTAAATCAATTCTACTTCAATTTTCAAAATTAAATGAATAAAATTATTTCCTTGAGCATAACCCTTAATCTTTCTATTTTAATAGTTAAAGATCAGATGAGAGTTTATTACAATGGTGTTGTTACAAGGAAATTTAGTTATTTCTGTGCCATACAGCATTTTAGGATAATTAGAATTATAATAACATTTTATCAAGATGTATCAGATTTTTTGGAACTTCATGTAATTTCTAGAACAGTTATATTAATAACATTCACCCATACAATATAACCTAAGAAGGTTTCTCATCACTTATTTTAACCCTTAATCTTGAGGCTATTCTTACTTGATTATGTTAGCAGAAATTATATTTGCTGGAATATATGTTTCGTAGGTCTAGGTATGTACAAGGTAGTGCATTAGTGATTGCATTTGTACTGGCTGATCATTCTGTCACTATTTATTAATTCATTAATGGATTCTGTAAACTCACTAGATTATAATTGGCTTAAATCCAGATTGGTCTGGAAACCTCAAATATCTATGTTATGCCTTTCATTTCTCAGACATGAAAATAATGAATTCTGTTGCTCTAACATTTCTACACGGAGAAGGCAATGGCCTCCCACTCCAGTACTCTTGCCTGGAGAATCCCATGGATGGAGTAGTCTTTAGGTTGCAGTCCATGGGGTCGCTAAGAGTCAGACATGACTGAGTGCCTTCACTTTCACTTTCACTCATTGGAGAAGGAACTGGCAACCCACTCCAGTGTTCTTGCCTGGAGAATCCCAGGGACGGGGGAGCCTGGTGGGCTACCGTCTGTGAGGTCGCACAGAGTCAGACACGACTGAAGTGATTTAGCAGCAGCAGCATTTCTAGAAAATTTTCCTTTGTCTCTACTGAAATTTTTACTTCTCAGAAAACTGTGTAGTTTTCTGTTTGGGTCCAAACTTTTGTTAAGTTTATTCCTTGATATTTTCTAACTTTTTGTCAATGTAAAGAGAATCAATTTTCATTATGTTTTATACTAGTTGTATGTGTGTGTGCGCTCAGTCACTTCAGTTGTGTCCAAATCTTTCTGACCCTATTAACTGCAGCCTGCCAGGCTCCTGTTTCATGGGATTCTCCAGGCAAGAATGCTGGCATGGGTTGCCCTCTCCTTCTCCAGGGGATCTTCCTGACCCAGGGAAGGAACTGCATCTCCTGTGTCTCCAGGATTGCAGGTGGATTCTTCACCTGTTGAGCCACTGGGGAAGCCCTTATAACTAATTACTGCTGGTTTGTAAGAATGTTATTTGATTTATTAATTTTTAAAATATTTATCTTTTATCAAACCATTAAAGAGCCTTGCTATCTTAGTTTATTAAGTCTCTTGGGTTTCTATATACTCTATATTTATCTTTTATCAAACCATTAAAGAGCCTTGCTATCTTAGTTTATTAATTAGTCACAACTCTAAGATGTTGTGACTAATGTAACCATTTTTTCTTTTAAAATATGTATAAACTTTATTTTTTCTTATTATATTAACTACAGATTTCAGAACTATTTTTAATCATGTATATGAGGGTAGGCAACATTGTCTTATTCTTAAAAGTAATGGAAAGATATAGAGTCAGTTGGGAAGTTGGTATTATCACACATGCCAACCTCAAATCATTTGTAGAGCTGTCTAAAGGGCTGAATAGAAAGTGATTCTGAGGCAGTATCAGGGAACAGCAATATGGTTATCATTGTCTGCTGTACCTGTGTGAGAAGAGAGTTATGGCAAATGGATTAGCGATGTGATAGTTTTTTTAATATTAGCCTTCCTTGATCTGTAACTTCTATTTTTATTACCTTCTTGATCTAAGAATTACCAAGAAAAGTTTTTTTTTAAATTTCATGCAGTTAGAATATTTATTTTTAAAGATCTTCCTTTTGAAGTAAGCATTTAATTGTACTGTAGCTGAATAATGTTTGAAATTTTATTGATATGTTCTTCTAGCCTAGTTTATTTCTGTTAATGTCTATACGTATGTGTAAAGAATAAGCATTCTGTTTTGGAAGATAAGACTCTATATATCTTTGGAGCCAAGCATTTTAAGTTTTTATATAAATCTTTCATAGCCATAGTAATTTTTAAAATCCAATTGGTTATGAAATTATCTAGGAAAGGCCTGTTAAAGTTTCTCATTATAATTATGATTTTGTCAAGTTTCTCTTATTATAATTGTCTTTATGTATCTTGGTACATTGTTTCCTATTGTATATATATTAATAATTTTAATCTCTTTTGATAAATTATTTACAAAAATATTTCTTCTAGATCAGTTGCATGGTGGTTTTTGTTTTGTTTTTATTTTGCTTTTCACCTGATAAATATTTCCCACATCTTTATATCTTTAATTTGAATCTTTTTATATTATTTAACTTTAGGAATAGTCCCCTTACTTACAAATATAAAAGATGAAGTACAGAGCTGAAAAGCTGAGACTTATATGATTGACATCATCTCCAAAAACAGTAGACATCCACAGTTGAATCAGTTTTGAACTAAGAATTCCAAATGCGAAACTTACTATAAGATGCAACCAAATTTCTTGTATGATGATATAAGCTGAAAGAAAAGGGAATAAATAAAAAAATAATTAATAGAATTTATGTGCTCTTAATTTTAAGTGATAATCTGGGTCAGCTTTTCTTTCTGATATTATCTTTTAAAATAGCTCATAGCCTTTGGGATAGATGGAAGAGTATTTTCTTATTCTTAAACTGAAAGAGTTTCTTGTCAAATGTCAAAAGTCACAGTTAAATTGATAAAATTTGGTCAGTTTAGTTTAAGAGCTTTTTAAGTCTCCATTCAGGAATATATTTATTTAGTGGCAAAATGTGTAATACATTTTGGAAAAATAATGAATAAGAAGTAGAAGGTCTCTAACCTCATGGAATTTAGAATCTATGTCTAAAATAATACACACAAAAAATTTTTAAAAAAAGGGAATGCCTCTGGGTCACAGCTAAGTGAATCTCCTCTATTGTATTGGCCTGCCAAATCAATCTGATTGGTTCCTTACTATTGGATATTTCATTGTTTCTAGTTTTTCTTCCAATAAGCTATGTTGTGGTGTATATTTCTATACATAATTTTTATACTTCTCTGATTACTTCCTTAGGCCCCAGAAGTGGAATTACTGCACTAAAGGATAATTGATCCTTTACTGATACTGGTATATTTTGCCAAATTTCTTTCAACAGTCGTTATGATGCCCTTCCCAGGTAATCAGGAAGCCTAAACCCTTTAGGGCCTTGATTGCTGGCATTGGGCATTTTCAGTGGATGAGGAAGTCCTCATCTTTATAGGGTGAGGAATAGAGGAGAAAAGCTTTGAATCACAGATGAAAGTGGGTCTTATATGTAGGAAAGCCTGAAGCATTAACTTCAATAGAATATGTGAAGAGCAAGAACAAAACCAAAATGGCCAACAGAAAACAGCAATAGCAACCACATCAAAAAACAAGGCTAAATTTGGGGAAGTAAATCCCAGAAGAGTGTTTTGAGGTAGTAAAATGAAGGAGAAAGAATCCTTTTATGAATCCTTAATCATAGATGTCCACTGGTAGAGAAGGCACTATTAAGATAGCTGAGGTTATCTAAATTCCTTCCCTACCTAGTCTCATTCCTATGACTGAAAGAGAGCCATGGTTTCTAAATGTGCCAAGCAGTAAAATTTAACACTTGTAGGGACAGTGTTAACTTGAGATAAGTTTATGAAAGACTCTAGGTCATGTCCAGTCTAGGTATGGGGATGACTATGGTGATAATTTTAGGAATCCAACACCTCCTGTAAATGAAACATAGGCTGGATGCTGATGCTGGTTTCAGAAGATGCAAAGAACTGGAGTTAAAAGACCAAGTTTAAAAGATGCTTTCTCTTTTATAAAAGAAAAAGAGCCCTTAAAGAATAAAATATTTACAAGATGGATATACTAGGCCAGGAAATGCCTCAAAGCAAATCCATTATTTCCTACCATGTTCTTAAACTTCTAACATACAAGAAAGAAAAGGTAAGAACTTTGAGTGCAATAACTCTTCTTGTTTTTTCCTATTATGAAACATGCTCACTTCAAAGATATAGTAGAGCTTTTCTGGTGACTCTGGGCTTCCCTAGTGGCTCAGATGGTAAAGAATGTGCCTGCAATGCATGAGACCTAGCTTTGATCTCTGGGTTTGGAAGCTCCTCTAAAGAAAGGAATGGCTACCCACTCCAGTATTCTTGCCTGGAGAATTCCATGGACAGAGGAACATGGTGGGCTACCATCCATGTGGTCACAAAGAGTCAGAAATGACTGAGAGACTAACACTTTCAAAGATATAGCAACACTGTTTAAATGATTACAAGTTATAAAATAATGATTACTAGGAAACTGCAGAATTGGAGAAGACTCTTGAGAGTGCCTTGGACTAGAAGATCAAACCAATCAATTCTGAAGGAAACAAGTCATTGGAAGGACTGATGCTGAAGCTGAAGCTCCAGTACTTTGGCCGCCTGCTGTGAAGAGCTAACTCAGCAAAGACTGTGATGCTGGGAGAGACTGAAGGCAGGAGGAGACGGGGCCGATAAAGGATGAGATAGTTGAGATGGTGAAGGACAGGGAAACCTGGCATGCTACAGTCCATGGGGTCACAAAGAGTCGTACACGACTGTGTAACCAAACAATACTGTACAATACTAGGAAAATTACTGTTTCATAATTATGCCAATGGATATAAATAAAATACCAGTAAGACTTATCAAACATCTTTCTTAGGAGAAATTCTTCTATTAAAAATCCAGAGAAAGTCCGAATGGTGAAATAAAATAAGTTCACTGTTCTCTTCATCCTAGAGCAGACCTTCTGTTTTATTGTAGTTGTTACTATTACTATTTTAAGAGTGATTACTTAACAGTTTTTACTCCTCTGAAACCTAAACAAAAGCAAAATTCTATTACATTGACTATTGTCAAAACTGTGAGGCAAGGTCTACAAAAGAAAGAACAGTTATGTTCATGGCTGAAACATCAGGGCCTAGAATAGGAGCTATCACATAGTACATATCAACAAATGATTGTTGGATTATTGAATGAATTATCTTCTACATAAGTACTTTTCTTTGTTTATTTATTTTTCACTCTCTAGTGGATAGAAAGTTATTTTGATTATATTGTGGATATCATCTCTGATAAAGTTCCCTGAAACTCTGTGATTGTTATAGGGAAGAACTGATTCCATGTTGGATCTGTTTCTTTAGCTTTAACCATTGCTCCCCACTATTTTTATTCATTAAAAGGATGCTGTTCATACAGAGTGGCCTGCCTCAGGGAACCCTGCCTCTCTGCTTGAATGTTAAACCAAAATGCCTTTGTTCAGGACCCTGTCCACCTGTAAATGGCTACAGGAAAGAAAAATGGACACATTCACTCCCTGAGGCTAGCCATTCCAAGAGATATCTGTAAGACTAATGGTCTTTTACTTTACCCCCTTAACTCCCCCCACTCCTGTTCTGTAAAAGAACCTGGCATCAAGACCCTGATAAGATGATTATTTTGAGACATTAGTCTGCCATCTTCTCAGTCAGCTGACTTTCTAAATATAGTCATATTCCTTGTCTCAATACCTAGTTCTTGGATTTATTTATGTGGTGAGCAGAGTAAGCTTGGACTCAGTAATATGAGTGGTATTTACTATCTTAAATGGGACCTGGTATAACACTAGATCAGGCTTCTCTGGTTCCTCGGATAGTAAGGAATCTGCCTGCAATGCAGGAGACCTGAGTTCAATACCTGGGTTGGGAAGATCCCCTTGAGAAGGGGATGGCAACCCACTCCAGTATTCTTGCCTTGAGAACTCCATGGACAGAAGAGCCTGATGGGCTACAGTCCATGGGATTGCAAAGAGTTGGACATCACTGAGCAGCTTGCGTATAATACTAGGTCAGGTATAGAGGTTGGACTTTGATCCTTCTGACCAGCATGTATGACTACACTTTACATTTCTCAGTTTCCCTCAAGGGTAGTTTTTGAGCTTTAAAGATGCTTTCAATTACAAACATGTCCTTTTTCTTCAAATCAGTTATCTATGAGAAGGCCATATCTGCAGCAAGTTTTATGGTAAAAACTCTCTGAGTACTGTATTCTGTCACATCTTTTTATACTCTGCATTTTGGAAAATATTCTATGTATGTAGTTTGGTTTTCTCACACACCACAGAAAAGTTATATAAAGCATTTAAAGAGGATGTACCTTGCTATGCTAAACTGGGGTTCTAGGATCACAACAGATATTCCAAACTGCCATGGTTTGAGTAAACTAATTGGATACAAAAAACAAGGCTGAAAATAAGTGTTTCTTATACCCAAATTGGGTAGCTGTCCATGACCTGGACCAGCTCTCTTGAGAAAGACATGAGAAAGTTTATTCGATTGGAGAAGGATTAATCTTCTGGTATGGTATGCCAGTACCATACTGTTTTGATTACTGTATCAGTATCAGTTCAGTCTCTCAGTCATGTCCGACTCTTTGCGACCCCATGAACCACAGCACGCCAGGCCACCCTGTCCATCACCAACTCCCGGAGTCTACCCAAACCCATGTCAATCGAGTTGGTGATGCCATCCAGCCATCTCATCCTCTGTCGTCCCCTTTTTCTCCTGCCCCCAATCCTTCCCAGCATCAGGATCTTTTCCAATGAGTCAACTCTCCACATGAGGTGGCCAAAGTATTGGAGTTTCAGCTTCAACATCCGTCCTTCCAATGAACACTCAGGACTGATCTCCTTTAGGATGGACTTGGATCTCCTTGCAGTCCAAGGGACTCTCAAGAGTCTTCTCCAACACCACAGTTCAAAAGCATCAATTCTTCAGCACTCAGCCTTTTTCACTGTCCAACTCTCACATCCATACATGACTACTGGAAAAATCATAGCCTTAACTAGACGAAACTTTGTTGGAAAAATAATGTCTCTGCTTTTCAATATGCTATCTGCTTTTCATAACTTTCCTTCCAAGAAGTAAGCATCTTTTGATTTCATGGCTGTAATCACCATCTGCAGTGATTTTAGAGCCCCCCAAAATAAAGTCTGACACTTTTTTCACAGTCTGACACTTTTTTCACTGTTTCCCCATCTATTTCCCATGAAGTGATGAGACCAGATGCCATGATCTTAGTTTTCTTAATCTTGAGCCTTAAGCCAACTTTTTCACTCTCCTCTTTCACTTTCATCAAAAGGCTTTTTAATTCCTCTTCACTTTCTGCCATAAGGGTGGTGTTGTCGGCATATATGAGGTTATTGATATTTCTTCTGGAAATCTTGATACCAGCTTGTGCTTCATCCAGCCCAGCGTTTCTCATGATTACTGTAGACTTATAGTCTGAAGTCAGAGAGCCTGATTCCTCCAGCTCCATTTTCCTTTCTCAAAGTTGCTTTTAAGGTCTTTTGAGTTTTCAAACAAATGAAAAAAATTTTTTGTTCTAGTTCTGTGAAAAATGCCATTGGTAATTTGATATGGATTGCATTTAATCTGTAGATTGCCTTGGGTGGTATAGTCATTTTGACAATATAGACTCTTCCAATCTAAGAACCTGTTTTATCTTTCCATCTGTTTGTGTCATTTTCAGTTTCTTTCATCAGCATGTTGTAATTTTTAGAGTACAAGTCTTTGTCTCCTTAGGTAGATTTATTCTTAGACATTTTATTCTTTTTGATGTGGTGGTAAATGGGATTATTTCTGGAGAATTATTTTTTTTTTACCATAAATGGATGTTGAGTTTTAGCAAAAGCTTTTTCAGCATCTGTTGAGATGATCATATAGTTTTTATTCTTCAACTTGTTAGTGTGGTGTATCACACGGATTGATTTGCCAATATTGAAAAATCCTTGCATTCCTGTGGGATAAATCCCACTTTTGATCATGGTATAGGACCTTTTTAATGTATTGCTTAATTTGATTTGCTAGTATTTTGCTGATATTTTTGCATCTATGTTTGTCAGTGACATTGGCCTGTAATTTTCTCTTTTTTTGTGTGGTATCTTTGTCTGGTTTTGGTATCAACGTGATGGTGGTCTCACAGAGTAAGTTTGGAACTGTACTTTCCTCTGTAATTTTTTAAAATAGTTTCAAAAGTATAGGTGTTAATTCTTACATAAGTGTTCCATAGAATTCACCCATGAAGCCATCTGGTCTTGGACTTCTGTTTCTTTGGTTTTTGAAATCATAGATCCAATTTCAGTACTTGAAGTTGGTTTATTCATATTTTCAATTTCTTTCTGGTTCGATCTTGGGAGAATGTATCTGTCTAAGAATTTGTCTATTTCTTCTAGGTTGTCCATTTTAGTAGCATGTAGTTGCCTGTAGTAAATAGTCTCTTATGGTCTTCTGTGTTTCTGTGGTGTCAGTTATAACTTCTTTATTTCTAATTTTCTTGAGACTACGCTCTAAACTACTGAAAGGATGAGGTTTTGATTAGGAAGGGGCATGTAAGATGCTCATGGGAGTGCTGACAACTGTATTTTTTGTCCTGAGTCATAATTACTCATCAGTATACTTTCAGTTCAGTTCAGTTGCTCAGTCGTGTCCGACTCTGGGCAACCCCATAAATTGTAGCATGTCAGGCCTCCCTGTCCATCATCAATTCCCAGAGTCCACTCAAACCCATGGCCACCAAGTCAATGATGCCATCCAGCCATCTCATCCTCTGTCGTCCTCTTCTCCTCCTGCCCTCAATCTTTCCCAGCATCAGGGTCTTTTCAAATGAGTCAGTTTTTCACATCAGGTGGCCAAAGTATTGAAGTTTCAGCTTCAACATCAGTCCTTCCAATGTATATTCAGGACTGATCTCCTTTAGGATGGACTGGTTGGATCTCCTTGCAGTCCAAGGGACTCTCAAGAGTCTTCTCCAACACCACAGTTCAAAAGCATCAATTTTTTGGAGCTCAGCTTTCTTTATAGTTCAATTCTCACATCTGTACATGACCACTGGAAAAACCATATCCTTGACTAGACGGACCTTTGTTGGCAAAGTAACGTCTCTGCTTTTTAATAATTTATAATCACTTATTACATTGTGCATACATCGTTTACCTTATATACACATGCATGGATATACACATGATAAAGGACAAAATATGTATGGTTCAGAACTATTTGAATGTGGTAAATGAACTTCTACATTTTACAATCTCTCTGCTTACAAGCACTGTGCTCAGGCCCGATAGATGGCCATATAACTCACACTTTCTCCCTGAGCTAACAGCTGTCTGTGTTGCCTGCAGGGAGATAGACCCAGAGTGAAGGGAAGGGAAGACACCTCCTCTCAGCACTGGTGGATTCCCTACTCAACCTATCTTTTGAGTTCATCTTCGACACATAAAATAATTCTCTCATTCTTGTTATCAAGAATTCTGGTTCAGTCTAGGTCTGAGGAATATTGCTTCTATAGGCATCTTTATGAAAAGCCCCAACTCAGCCTCACAACAAAACCATAACCAATAGTAAATAAGGGATATTTGGTACTTCTTTGTAAATGGCAAATAATTATACTAATATGATTATGTTTGCATAAGTGTAATTTTGGTAAGCTATTTTAAAATCCATGTCAGAGTTCAGAAAATACAGAATTCTAGTTTTAAGAAATTACAATTTCAGAAAATATGGAATTATAACTTTAAAAAATTAAGAAAAAGGTAGGTCCTTACCTAAGGACTGGACTGTATTTTTGTGCAAACTAAGGTCACTATTCACAATAACAGTGAATGTAATTAAAGACATTACCGAGGTCATCAGGCTTTCTCCGTTAATTAAACTGACGAGGCTTCTAGAAAGACCTACAGAGGGAAAAATATTTTTTTAACGAGGGAAAAATTTCATGAATATTAAAGAACAGAAGTTTATCCACAAGTAGAAGGATATTTTCAGCTATGAATTTATATCATGTACTTTTCCTACATACTTAAATATACTTTAGTTATGGCTGTAAAATCTGTTCTAGAAAATTTCATTACGTATTAACTTACAAGTCTAGATCATCATGATTAGGTACCAAATTAATTGTGGTTGATTAGGAATCAAAGAAAGGGCTTCCCTGGTGGCTTAGATGGTAACTAATCTGCCTGCAATGCAGGAGACGGGTTCAGTCCCTGGGTAGAGAAGATCCCCTGGAGAAGGGAAAGGCTACCCACTCCAGTAATCTTGAAAACTAAAATGGAGAGGAATGAGTGAATTTAACTCAGATGACCATTATATCTACTACTGTGGGAAAGAATCCCTTAGAAGAAATGGAGTAGTAGTAGTAGTCGACAAAAGAGTATGGAATACAGTACTTGGGTGTAACTTCAAAAACAACAGAATGCTCTCTCAGTTCATTTCCAAGGCAAATCATTCAACACCACAGTAATCCAAATCTATTCCCCAAACACTAATGCTGAAGAAGTTGTACTCAAATAGTTGTATGAAGATCTACAAGACCTTCTAGAATTAACACCAAAAACAATGACATTCTTTTCATCACAGGGGGCTGGAATGCAAAAGCAGGAAGTCAAGAAATACCTGGAAAAACAGGCAAGTTTGGCCTTGGAGTACAAAATGAAGTAAGGCAAAGGCTAATAGAATTTTGCTGAAAGAACACTCTGGATGTAGCAAACACCCTCTTTCAGCAACACAAGAGATGACTCTACACATGGACATCACCAGATAGTCAATACTGAAATCAGAGTGATTATATTCTTTGCAGCCAGAATGGAGAAGCTCTATACAGTCAGCTAAAACAAGACCAGGAGCTGACAGTGGCTTTAATCATGAACTCCTTATTGTAAAATTCAGATTTAAATTGAAGAAAGTAGGGAAAACCACTATACCATTAAAGTATGACCTAAGTTAAATCCCTTATGATTATACAGTGGAGGTGACAAATAAATTCAAGGAAATGGATCTGATAGAGTGACTGAAGAACTATGGAAAGAGATTCATGACATTGTACAGGAGACATGGATCAAGACTATCCCCAAGAAAAAGAAATGCAAGAGGTCAAAATGGTTATCTGAAAAGGCCTTACAAATAGCTGAGAAAAGAAGAGATGCCAAAAGCAAAGGAGAAAAGGAAAGATATACCCAACTGAATTCAGAGTTCCAGAAATGGCAAGGAGAGATAAGAAAGTCATCTTAAGTGAACAATACAAAGAAATAGAGAAAACAAAGAATGGGAAAGATCAGAGATCTCTTCAAGAAAACTGGAGATACAAGTGAACATTTCATGCAAGGATGGGCATGATAAAGGACAGAAATGGTAAGGATCTAACAGAGGCAGAAGAGACTAGGAAGAGGTGGCAAGAACACACAGAGGTCTTAAAGGCCCAGGTAAACATGACGGTGTGGTCATTTACCTACAGCCAGACATCTTGGAGTGTGAACTCAAGTGAACCTTCAGGAAGCATTACTATGAACAAAGCTATTGGAGCTGATAGAATTCCAGCTGAGTTATTTAAAATCCTAAAAGATGATGCTGTTAAAGTGCTGCATTCAATATGCTATCAAATTTGGAAAACTCAGGAATGGCCACAGGACTGGAAAAGATCAGTTTTCATTCCAATCCCAAAGAAAGGCAATACCAAAGAATGTTCAAACTACCATATAATTGCGCTTATCTCATACAAGCAAGGTAATGCTCAAAATCCTTCAAGCTAGGCTTCAACAGTACATGAACCAAGAACTTTCAGATGTACAAGCTAGGTTTAGAAAAGGTAGAGGAACCAGAGATCAAATTGCTAACACTTATTGGGTCAGAGAAAAACCAAGGGAGTTCCAGAAAAATATCCACTTCTGCTTCATTGACTCTGCTAAAGCCTTTGACTTCTGGATCACAACAAACTGTGGAAAATTCTTAAAGAGATGGGAATACCAGACCCCCTAATCTACCTCCTGAGAAATCTGTATGCAAGTCAAGAAGAAACCGTTAGAACCAGACATAGAGCAACAGACTGATTCAAAATTGGGAAAAGAGTACCTCAAAGCTGTACGTTGTCACCCTACTTATTTAACTTATATACAGTGTACATCATGTAAAATGCTGGGTTGGATAAATCACAAGCTTGAACCAATATTGCTAGGAGAAATATCAACAGCCTCAGATATGCAGAAGATACTACTCTAACAGGAGAAATTGAAGAGGAACTAAAGAATCTCTTGATGAGGGTAAAAGAAGAAAGTGAAAAAGCTGGCTTAAAACTCAACATTCAAAAACTAACATTAAAAAAAACACCTAACATTATGGCATCTGGTCCCATCACTTCATGGCAAATAGGGAAAAAGTTGAAACAGTGGCAAATTTTATTTTGTTGCATTTCAAAATCAGCATAGATGATAAAATTAAAAGATGCTTGCTCCTTGGAAGAAAAGCTATGACAAACCTAGCATATTAAAGAGCAGAGACATCACTTTACTGACAAAGATCTGTATAGTCAAAACTATGGCTTTTCTAATAAGCGAGCTTCCTGGGTGGCGCAATGGTAAAGAATCTGCCTGCCATTGTAGGAGACACAAGAGACATGGATTCAATCCCTGATTCTGAAAGATTCCCTAGAGTAGGAAATCGCAACCCACTCCCTTGCCCGGAAAAGAAACCTGACAGGCTATCGTCCATGGGGTCACAAAGAGTCAGACACGACTAAATGTGCACACACTTGGTTTTTCCAGTAGTCATGTATGAACGTGAGACTTGGACCATCTGAGTGCTAAAGAATTGATTCTTTTGAACTGTAGTGCTGGAAAAGACTCTTCAGAGTCCCAGGATCCTCTGTCCATAGGATTTTTTAGGCATGAATACTGGAGTGGGTTGCCATTTCCTATTCCAAGGGAATAGAACCTGCATTGCCTACATTGGCAGACAGACTCTTTACCACTGATTCACCAGGGAGAGCTTGTTTTATGTAAGTAAGATAATCAGCTAGAGCTCTCATTTCTTGTTTCAAAGTACAGATGAAAATGTGAAATTTATTATTTTTTAATTCTGAGACTTGGTCTATATAAATATGTACACCATGCATTTGAGACAAGACCAAAAAAAATGATAGTAGAGGGATAAGGCAAATTTATAAACCAAAGCTCTATACCATGGTAACTAACCAAAGTATTAACACAGTTGTCCAGGTAGTCAGACTGTAATTAGTAATTGTCTGACTTTCTCATACATCACTTTTAATGGTTTTCAGAAATCAAACTCCATTAATGGAGAGCATTCTGATATAATCTATTTCCATCTTAATCTCTTCCATTTATGATATTATTCCAAGTTTAGATATCTATCAATTATTATTTCTTTCTTTGCCATTCAATGTTTCTGTGGAGCAACACTATAACTGAACTTCTTTAATAGTTTTCAAAATGTCCATAAGAAGGAAATATTATTAAGGAAATGGTAAAAACCTTTCTTGTGAACCAATCAGCCTATCCTTCTGATCACAATCTAATACAGTAAGTATGCTACTGGAAAAGAAGCAAAGCCAAAGCAGTCTGTCCCTGTAGAAACTCATTGCCTTGATGATCTAATTCTTCACCTGTCTCTGCATCCATGCCTTCTGCTATAAGCCTGCAGTTTCTATCACCAAAGAGATGTTTTTTTTTAATGAGACTTTATACAAGGAAATCTTGAGAAAGATTTCTCCTTCTACCCTCTTAGATCCCTGCCACCATCATGGCAGTATTTCCTGGCTACTCTTCTGGAGGAATGTGAGAAATAATATGGGAGAAAAGTGGATCTTCCAGGTGAGGCCATTCTAGATCACTTAGCTCCCAGATGACTCTCTAGCTGACTGCAGATTCATTAGTGAGCCTAGCCACGATCAGCAGAGCCCAGTTCCTACTATCAAAGCTACCAAACTCATGAGAAATAAAAAATGATTGTAGTTTTAAGCCACTATACTTTGGAGTTATTCTTAGTCAAAAGCAAAGACAAAACAAACCCTAAACTGATACTGTTGTATAACTATTCCATCTTAGAAAATAGGGCTATAACAAAATGTGAATATTTGGAAATAAAGACAAGGAGCATAAGAGGAAAAAGCTCAAGACAATGTGAATGTATACATGTACTCCAAACATAGGCCTGGCCAGATTTCTTTGTTGAAAATAAAATTAAAAATATATAAAAGTCTTTCTGTGAAAACTCAGGCAAAAATATTTCCAAGAGAAAAATACTTTTTTCGTACTTTAAAAATGATGCCAAATGAGGAGAAAAATAAAATTCCAAAAGTTAACGGCAATATGGCCAAAGATTACAAGAATAACTTTGTAAGTAAACCCAAAGAAATGATTTAAATTCAACAGTGGTAAACCATAAAGTCAATGGAATAACTAAACTCTAAGATTATAAAGTTAAGAGGATTATGGAATTCTCTTGGGTAGTACAGAACTCTTCCAAATCTTATGAGTATGAAAAGGAGCAGGCATTGACAGAGTCCTGTAGCAGAAGGGTTGGGGAATAGATGCTGATACAATCTTAATCTCCTTGTCTTAAAGATCTGACTTTTCTTTATTCATATAGATATGCTTAGTATTTCTCCCCTACTCTCCTTCTACTTGCCTCAGATAGCTCTTTCCTTTTTAACTGACCATAAAAAGTGTTTGTGTGAGGGTGTTTGTGCATGTATGTGCCACATTAAAATTCTATTTTAAAACAAATGTTTCAGTTCTCATTATAAAAATAGTCAAGCAAACATAAATTAGGTAATTTTTCCTTTTTTTAAATGTGAGTCTTGGATTTTTTTTTTTCTGGGTTACACTGACTTTGGTATTTTACTTTTCAAAAGAGGTTTCTTTCTCCTAAAATAGTGCACACTGAAAACACTATATCATTAATGATTTTATTGTTTCTGACTCTTTAGAATTTTGGTCTTAATGGTGACAAAAACTTAAAAGATACTTTTTTTTAAAGATAGCATTATCTGAAGAACAGTGTTTTCAACAGAAAAGATGTGTTGGGCAATAAAAATGTTACCATGAAATACATACAGTATTGTAATGCCCCCAGAATTATTCTATTGGCTCAAGGCAGAAGCATGCATAAAGTCATGCATTCCAAATAAAGCCCTACCCTAACCGAGGCATTGGTGGTAGAATTCTCACTTGCCATGGGGAGGCTCAGGATTGGTTCCCAGCCTATGCAAAAGGCAGATTACTTTCTTTGGGCTTCCTTTGTGACTCAGCTTGTAAAGAATCTGCCTGCAATATGGGAAACCTGGGTTCGATCCCTGAGTTGGGAAGAGCCCCTGGAGAAGGGAAAGGCTACCCACTCCAGTATTCTGGCCTGGAGAAATCCATGGACTGTATAGTTCATGCAGTCACAAAGAGTTGAACATGACTGATCGACTCTCACTTTCACTTTTCACTTTCATTACACAACTGAATGTAAGACTTAAAATACTAAATAAGCCCATCATTGGCATTTCATTCTGTTCTAAGAATCACCACATGAATCTCAAACCTTAGTGCCCTAGCACCCCACTTCACATAGTAAGAAGCTATAATGAACAAAACATCTTAAAACTAGACAATTTAAACATGGAATATATTTTAAATATAAGAAAAGAGAAAAATACACCTACCCAGGTCTTTTATAGCAGATGAAGTCAGCATGGGATCTAAACTCACAAGGATTGCTGAAAATAATAACCATGGGGTGGTTTTTAAAAGCAATTTATTCACAGATGCCAGATACCAAAGGATTAAGGTATAGTTGATCAGAAAGCCAGGAATTGTAATGAAAACTATCTGCAAAGAAATTTCATAGATAGAAAAATCAAATTGCATTTGTATTCCATTTTTAAAAGCAAAATCAGGATACTGAAGTTGTAGAATCACATTAGAATCACATTAAATTCATCAAAGGGAAATTTTCAATTATCTTGCTTAACAACTATATGCTTGCAACTCTGGAAATAAGGAAAAAAATGCTGTGAGAGTCTTAGAATCTAAGAAATACTAGTTATAGGAAATATTATAATTAAAAAGCAACTTTTATACAAACTACTACATATAAAATAGATAAACAACAGTATACTGATCACTCACTCCTATTTAAAACAGAGTAGCTATTGTTGAGAAAGGCCATAAGACTAGCAGAAAAGATCTACAACTAAAGATATAAAGAAACCATGACAACTCAAGTGCCCATTAACAGATGACTAGATAAGAAGATGTGGTTTTTATATTCAATAGAATATTACTCAGCCATAAAAAGAATGGAAGGCAGCTATGCTCATCACTATACAACCAATGCAAGAATGAAATTCTGCCATTTGCAGAAATGTGGATGGACTTAGAGAACATTATGTTTAGTGAAATCAATCAGAGAAAGATAAATACCATATATCATTTATATGTGGAATCTAAAAAAACACAAATGAATATATTTGCATAACAGAAATAGATTCATAGATATAGAAAACAAATTAGTGGTTACCAAAAAGAAAAGGTAAGTGAGGTAGGGACAAATTAAGTATACAGGGTTGACGGAGTGCATAAAATAAGCAACAAAGACATATTGTATAGCACAGGGAATTATAGCCATTATCTTTTAATCTCAAAATATATTGATTGACTACACTGTACACCTGAAACTAACATAATATTTTAAATCAACTATATTTAAAAAAAAAAAAAAGAAAAGAAAACACACTGTAAGATGGGAAGAGGGGCCAGAGACACTACAGAGTCAAGACCCATACCCACAGTGAGTGAGCCACAACTAGAAGAATAATTACGATTACAGAGTTTCTCTCTAAGAAGTGAAGTATCCAGGCCCTGCATCAGGATCCCCAGCTGGGGGCACTGTACCATGAAGGTGATATATCATCAGAACATTTGGCTTTGAAGGCCAGCTGGACTTGCTTTTGGGATAGACAGACGGCTGTGAGAAATAGAACCTCCACTCTTAAAGGGCACACACAAAATCTCAGATGCTCTGGGACCCAAGGCAGAAACAATAATTTGAAAGGAGCCAGGGTCAGACCCACCTGCTGATCTTGAAAAGTCTTGCAGAGTGGAATGATGCCCCAGAGACATAGACACAGCTGGTGGCCATTTGGGGGAACTTGTTCTACCATGTGGACACTGGTACTGGCAAGTGCCATTTTGGAATCCTTCATCTAGCTTATTAACCTGTAGAATCTGACCCTGCTTGTTGGCAAAAGTATTGGAACACCTCAGGACAAGCAGCTATCTAGGTGAGGATACAGCCCTGCCCACCAGTAGGCTAGTTTCCTTAAGACTCCTTGAGTCTACAGCTATCCTGGGACACAGCCCTGTTCATCATAAAGGTTAGGATCCAACCTCATGCATCAATATATTGGCACTAGTCCTAGGATCCTCTGGGTCTCTACAGTTAGCAGGAGGAACCTGGTTTCACCCACCATCAAACTGGCACTAGCCCCAGGATGCATCCTTACCCACCTGTGGGTAGACCTGAACCCAGGAACCACAAGAGCACCAAAGCCATCCAGATGAACAGGACAGCACTTGCTCCAGGCCCCCCTGGATCATGGCCCTGCCCATCAGCAGGCCAGTACTACCCCTGGAACAGCCACCACCCAGCATATCAGCAAGCTGATACCAGCTCCAAGACACTTTCAATGCCTCAGCTGCCTACCCCTGGGATTCAGCCCTACTCATCAATAGGTCAACATGAACTTTGGAGCACCCCAGGCCCTGTAATCAGCTGTGTCAGGAACTGGACCCATCAGCCAGCAGCAGACACTAGATACAGGATCCCTGGTCCCATAGAAACCCACTCCAGAACATAGCTCTGCTTACCAGTGGGCCAGCTCTAGCCCCAGGAATCCCCAGGGATCTGCAGCCAGCTGCCTGTGTCCAGGCCCTTCCCACCAGCAGCTGGCAGCAACCACACAAGGTAGAGCTTAGGAACAAATTGAACTGGGGGTCAGCCACATCTATCAGACTTTCCACGGTAGTCAGCCTGCTGCAAGAGATGGACTCATGTAGCTCATGTAAGAATAACCCCTAGAGGATGTAGCTCTGGTGAAGAGAGGGGAGTGTCACTGGGACACAGAGGACGTCTCCTAAAAGAGACCTCTTCCCCAAGGTTGGAAAATGCAATGAACCTGTCAGATACATATAAATAAAATAGCATATTATGCAGAATGAAGCAACAGTGGAGTATGTTCCAAATATATATTTGAAGGAAGAAGATAAAAACTCAGAACTAAGTGAAGTAGAGATAAGCAATCTACCTGATAAAGATGATCCAAGAATCCAGGAGAAGAATAAATGAAGAGAGTGAGAAGATGGACGTTTTTAACAGAGTTAGAAAATATAAAGCAGAATCAGAGATGAAGAATATAATAATTAAAATTAAAAATGCAGAGGAAGTAATCGACAGTAGATTAGAAGATACAGAGGAATGGAGTAGCAAACTGGAAACAGAGTACTAGAAATCACTGAAGCCAAACACAAAAGAGAAAAACATACAAAAAGAAAGGAGGACAGTTTAATAGACCTCTGAAAGAACATTAAACATACTAATATTAGCATAATAAAGTCTCTGAAGGAGAAGAGAGAGAGAGAAAGGGACAGAGTATATATTTAAAGAAATAATAGGAGAAGACTTTGGGCAATTAATCTGTGGTCAATTTATCTATGACAAAGGAGGAAGAAATACGTAATAGGGGAAAGACAGCCTATTTGATAAATAGTGTTGAAAAAACTGAATAGCTATATGTAAAGGAATTAAACTGTACTACTTTCTCACATCCTGCACAAAAATAAATTCAAAATGGACTAAAGACATGGAAAACTTCTAGAAGAAACCATAGGTAGTAAGATCCTTATCATCAATCTTAGTAATCTTTTTTTTTGGTTTTGTCTCTTCAGGCAAGAAAAACAAAAGCAAAAGTAAATAAATGTGACTACATGAAGCTAGAATGCTTTTGCATAGTGAAAGAAATCATCAACAAAAGAAAAAGGTCACCTACTAAATGGATGAAGGTATTTGCAAACAATATATTCAATAAGGGGTTAAGATCTAAAACATACAAAGAATTTATACTATTTAACATCAAAAACAAGCAAAAAACCCCATGAAGTAATGGGCAGGGGATCAGAATAGTCATTTTCCCCAAGAAGGCATATAAATGATTAATAGATATATGAAAATATGCTCAACACCACTAATCATCAGGGAAATGCAAATCCCTGATTTCAACAATGTGATATCATCTCATATCTGTCAAAAGGGCTATTATCAAAAAGAAAACAAATAACAAGTGTTGGGGAGGATGTAGAGAAATGGGAAACCTCATGAACCATTTGCAGATATGTAAATTGGTGTAGCCACTATGGAAAAAAGATATGGAGATTTCTCAAAAAATTAAAAATTTGACTACCATATAATCCAGCAATTACACTTTTGGGTATTCATACAAAGAAAATGAAAATGCTCATTCAAAAAAATATGTGCACTCTATGTTCATGGAAGCATTATTTACAATAGCCAAGATATGAAGCAACCGAAATGTTCATCAATAGGTGGTTAAAGAAAATGAGGTATACACACATATGCACACAATGGAAGACTACTGAGCAACAAAAGAGAATGAAATCTTGTCATCTGCAACAACATGGATGGACCTAGAGGGTATTATGCTAAGTGAACAAACCACAAAACAGAAACAGATTCATAAAGAGAACAAACAGGTAACCACCTGGAGAGGGGATTAAGAGAAGGAAAGAAATAGCTGTGGGAGATTACGAAGTACAAACTTTCAGCACAAAACAAATGAGTCACAGGTTTGAAATGTACAGTGTGGGGAATATAGTCAATAACTAATATTTTTGATTGGTGGCATACTATAACTAGAATTATTGTGATGATCATTTTGAAAAGTATATAAATATTGAATCACTATGTTGTATAACAGGAATTAGCACAGTGATGTAGGTCAATTATACTTCAAAAATAAATAAACAAGCAAACAAACTCATAGAAAAGGAGATCACATCTGTGGTTACCAAGGACAGGGATAACCATAGGGGAACTGAGAAGGAGAATTGGATGAAGACAGTACAAAGACACAAACTTACAACTTCTAATTATGAGATAAATAAGTAATAGGAATATAATGTACAACAACATGATAAATATGATTAACATTGCTGTATGTTATGTAAGTTGTTAAGAGAGTAAATCTAAGAATTCTAATTACAAAGAAAAATATTTTTTCTATTTCTTTAATTTTGTAACTGCATGAAATGATGGATATTCACTAAACTTATTATGATAATCATTTCATGATGCATATTAATCATTATGCTGTAGCCCTTAAACTTACATAGTAATCTATGTTGATTATATTGCAATAAAACTGAAGAAAAAAAAGATTCTGTAAAAATTGGAAGTCCAAATGCAAAAATAAAATGAACCTGAACATGCATCTCATATCATTTAAAAATTAGCTCAAATTAGATCATAGGCCTAAATGTGAAATCTAAACTTCTGGAAGAAACCATAAGGGAAAATCTTAGTGACCTTGAATTAGGAAATAATTTTTTAATATGACATAAAAACACAAATTATAAAAGAAAAATTTTTCAATATTTGGATGAATTGGACTTCATCAAAAGTAAAAACTTCTGGATAAAAGAAAACTACAGTGGTACCAAAGCAGAGATTTACTATTTTTGATCATAAATCTAAATCATACATGGAAGACAATGATACTATTATGTAATTATTGAAGAACCAGCTAAAAACAATATGTAATGGATTTTTAAAATCAATTTAATTGAATACAATTTATCTTGCTTGGAAATGATTTTTTTTGTTTTTTTGTTTCCAGACTTGGATTTATTCTATTTTTCTTTAATTTACTACAGTGTGACAATTCATATATTCTTTTTTTGTAAGAAATTTATTTATTTTTTATTTTTATTTTTTTTAAATTTTCTTTACTTTATTGTGTTGGTTTTGCCATACAGTGACATGAAACCGCCATGGGTCTGCAAACGCTCCCCCTCCAGAACCCCCCTCCCTCCCCCCTCCCAACTCCCTTCCCCTGGGACATCCCAGTGCACCAGCCCCGAGCATCAGCCCTGGGCTGGCGATTGATTTCACATATGATAATTAACATATTTTAATGTCATTCTCCCATATCATCCCACCCTTGCCCTCTTCCACAGAGTCCACGTGTCTGTTCTATACATCTGTGTTCCTTTTGCTGTCTTGCATGCAGGGTTCTCACTGCCATCTTTCTAAATTCCATATATATGGGTTAGTATACTGTATTGTTGTTTTTCCTTCTGGCTTACTTCCCTCTGGATAATAGGCTCCAGTTCCGTCCACCTGAGTAGAACTGATTCAAATGAATTTTTTTTTAATGCTGAGTAATATTCCATTGTGTATATGTACCACAGCTTTCTTATCCATTCGTCAGTTGATGGGCATCTAGGTTGCTTCCATGTCCTGGCTATTGTAAACACTGCGGCAATGAACATTGGGGTACACGTGTGTCTTTCAATTCTGGTTTCCTCGGTGTATACGCCCAGCAGTGGGATTGCTGGGTCATATGGCAGGTCTATTTGCAGCTTTTTAAGGAATCTCCACACTGTTTTCCATAGTGGCTGTACTAGTTTGCGTTCCCACCAACAGTGTAAGAGAGTTCCCTTTTCTCCACATCCTCTCCAGCATTTATTGCTTGTAGATTTTTGGATTGCAGCCATTCTGCCTGGTGTAAAGTGATACCTCATTGTGGTATTGATTTGCATTTCTCTGATAATGAGTGATGTTGAGCATCTTTTCATGTGTTTGTTAGCCATTTTTATGTCTTCTTTGGAGAAATGTCTGTTAAGTTCTTTGGCCCACTTTTTGATTGGGTCTTTTATTTTTCTAGAATGGAGCTGCAGGAGTTGCTTGTATATTTTTGAGATTAATTGTTTGTCTGTTGCTTCATTGGCTGTTATTTCCTCCCATTCTGAAGGCTGTCTTTTCACCTTGCTTATAGTTTCCTTTGTTGTGCAGAAGCTTTTAATTTTAATTAGGTCCCATTTGTTTATTCGTGCTTTTATTTCCGATATTCTGGGAGGTGGGTCATAGAGGATCCCGCTTTGGTTTATGTCGGAGAGTGTTTTGCCTATGTTATCCTCTAGGAGTTTTATACTTTCTGGTCTTATGCTTACATCTTTGATCCATTTTGAGTTTATTTTTGTGTATGGCGTTAAAAAGTGTTCTAGTTTCATTCTTTTACAAGTGGCTATCCAGTTTTTCCAGCACCACTTGTTAAAGAGGTTGTCTTTTCTCCATTGTATATTCTTGCCTCCTTTGCCAAAGATAAGATGTCCATAGATGTGTGGATTTATCTCTGGGCTTTCTATTTTGTTCCATTGATCTATATTTCTGTCTTTGTGCCAGTACCATACTGTCTTAATGACTGTGGATTTGTAGTATAGCCTAAAGTCAGGTAGGTTGATTCCTCCAGTTCCATTCTTCTTTCTCAAGATTGCTTTGGCTATACGAGGTTTTTTGTATTTCCATACAGATTGTGAAATTATTTGTTCTAATTCTCTGAAAAAGACCTCTGGTAGCTTGATAGGAATTGCATTGAATCTATAGATTGCTTTGGGTAGTATACTCATTTTTACTATATTGATTCTTCCAATCCACGAACACGGCATATTTCTCCATCTGTTTGTGTCCTCTTTGATTTCTTTCATCAGTGTTTTATAGTTTTCTATACAAGTCTTTTGTTTCTTTAGGTAGAAATACTCCTAAGTATTTTATTCTTTTTGTTTCGATGGTGAATGGAATTGTTTCCTTAATTTCTCTTTCTGTTTTCTCATTGTTAGTGTATAGGAATGCCAGGGATTTCTGTGTGTTGATTTTGTATCCTGAAACTTTACTATACTCACTGATTAGCTCTAGTAATTTTCTGGTAGAGTCTCTAGGGTTTTCAATATAGAGGATCATGTCATCTGCAAACAGAGAGAGTTTTACTTCTTTTCCAAACTGAATTCCTTTGATCTCTTTATCTGCTCTGATTGCTGTGGCCAAGACTTCCAAAACTATGTTGAAAAGTAGTGGTGAGAGTGGGCACCCTTGTCTTGTTCCTGACTTCAGGCAGAATGCTTTCAGTTTTTCACCATTGAGGATAATGTTTGCTGTGGGTTTGTCATATATAGCTTTTATTATGTTGAGGTATGTTCCTTCTATTCCTACTTTTTGGAGGGTTTTTATCATAAGTGGATGTTGAATTTTGTCAAAGGCTTTCTCTGCATCTATTGAGATAATCATGTGATTTTTATTTTTCAGTTTGTTAATGTGGTGTATTACATTGATTGATTTGCGAATATTGAAGAATCCTTGCATCCCTGGGATAAAGCCTACTTGATCATGATGTATGATTTTTTTAATATGTTGTTGGATTCTATTTGCTAGAATTTTGTTAAGGATTTTTGCATCTAAGTTCATCAGTGATATTGGCCTGTAGTTTTCTTTTTTTGTGGCATCTTTGTCGGGTTTTGGAATTAGGGTGATGGTGGCCTCGTAGAATGAGTTTGGAAGTTTACCTTCATCTGCAATTTTCTGGAAGAGTTTGAGTAGAATAGGTGTTAGCTCTTCTCTAAATTTTTGGTAGAATTCAGCTGTGAAACCATCTGGTCCTGGGCTTTTGTTTTTTGGAAGATTTCTGATTACAGTTTCAATTTCTGCACTTGTGATGGGTCTATTAATATTATCTATCTCTTCCTGGTTTAGTCTTGGAAAGTTGTACTTTTCTAGGAATTTGTCCATTTCATCCAGGTTGTCCAGTTTATTTGCATATAGTTGCTGATAATAGTCTCTTACGATCCTTTGTATTTCTGTGTTTTCTATTGTGATCTCTCCATTTTCATTTCTAATTCTGTTGATTTGGTTCTTCTCCCTTTGTTTCTTGATGAGTCTGGCTAATGGTTTGTCAATTTTATTTATCTTCTCAAAGAACCAGCTTTTGATTTGGTTGATTTTTGCTATGGTCTCTTTTGTTTCCTTTGCATTTATTTCTGCCCTGATCTTTAAGATTTCTTTCCTTCTACTAGCCCTAGGCTTCTGCATTTCTTCCTTTTCTAGTTGCTTTAGGTGTAAAGTTAGGTTATTTATTTGACTTTTTTCTTGTTTCCTGAGGTGAGCTTGTATTGCTATGAACTTTCCCCTTAGCAATGCTTTTACAGTGTCCCATAGGTTTTGGGTTGTTGTGTTTTCATTTTCATTCCTTTCTATGCATATTTTGATTTCTTTTTTGATTTTTTTCTGTGATTTGTTGGTTACTCAGCAGTGTGTTGTTGAGCCTCCATATGTTGGGATTTTTTAATTGTTTTCTCCTGTAATTGATATCTAATCTCACTGCATTGTGGTCAGAATAGATGCTTGGAATGATTTCAATATTTTTGAATTTACCAAGGCTAGATTTATGGCCCAGGATGTGATCTATTCTGTGTGCACTTGAGAAAAAGGTCAAATTCATTGTTTTGGGGTGGAATGTCCTATAGATAACAATTAGGTCTAACTGGTCTATTGTATCATTTAAAGTTTGAGTTTCCTTGTTAATCTTCTGTTTAGTTGATCTATCCATTGGTGTGAGTGGTGTATTAAAGTCTCCCACTATTATTGTGTTATTGTTAATTTCCCCTTTCATACTTGTTAGCATTTGCCTTACATATTGTGGTGCTCCTATGTTGGGTGCATAAATATTTATAATTGTTATTTCTTCTTCTTGGATTGATCCTTTGATCATTATGTAATGTCCATCTTTATCTCTTTTCACTGCCTTTATTTTAAAGTCTACTTTATCTGATATGAGTATTGCCACTCCTGCTTTCTTTTGGTCTTTATTTGCATGGAATATCTTTTTCCAGCCTTTAACTTTCAGTCTATATGTGTCCCTAGGTTTGAGGTGGGTCTCTTGTAGACAGCATATAAAGAGGTCCTGTTTTGTATCCAATCGGCCAGTCTTTGTCTTTTGGTTGGGGCATTCAACCCGTTTACATTTAAGGTAATTATTGATAAGTATGATCCCGTTGCCATTTACTTTATTGTTTTGGGTTCGAGATTATATACCCTATCCGTGTTTCCTGTCTAGGAAAGATCTTTCAGCATTTGTTGGAGCGCTGGTTTGTTGGTACTGAATTCTCTCAGCATTTGCTTGTCTGGAAAGCTTTTGATTCCTCCTTCAAATTTGAATGAGATCCTTGCAGGGTACAGTAATCGGGGTTGTAGATCATTTTCTTTGATGACTTTAAGTATTTTCTGCCATTCCCTTCTGGCCTGAAGCGTTTCTATTGAGAGATCAGCCGTTATCCTTATGGGATTCCCCTTGTGAGTTATTTGATGTTTTTCCCTTGCTGCTTTTAATATTTGCTCTTTGAGTTTGATATTTGTTTATTTGATTAATATGTGTCTTGGGGTGTTCCGCTTGGGGTTCATCCTATTTGGGACTCTCTGAGTTTCTTGGACTTGAGTGGTTATTTCCTTTCCCAGTTTAGGGAAGTTTTCAACAATTATCTCCTCAAGAATTTTCTGATGGTCTTTCTTTTTGTCTTCTTCTTCTGGGACTCCTATGATTCGAATATTGGTGCGCTTAACATTGTCACAGAGTTCTCTGAGATGGTCCTCAATTCTTCTAATTCTTTTTTCATTTTTCCTTTCTGTTTCATTTATTTCTACCATTCTGTCTTCTACCTCACTTATCCTGTCTTCTATCTCTGTTATTCTACTGTTAGTTCCCTCCAGGGTGTTTTTGATCTCATTTATTGCATTATTCATTGTATTTTGACTCTTTTTCATTTCTTCTAAGTCCTTGTTAAAGCTTACCTGCATCTTCTCAATCCTTGCCTGCAGGTCATTGAACTGTAACTCCAATTTATTTTCCAGATTTTGGATCATTTTCACTATCATTATTCAGAATTCTTTATCAGGTAGACTTCCTATCTCCTCGTCTTTTATTTGGTCTGGAGGACATTTATCCTGTTCCTTTACCTGCTGGGTATTTCTCTGCCTTTTCATCTTGTTTATCTTGCTGTCTTGTCCCTTTATTGTGGGGGTTCCTCAGTATGGGTGGGGTTGGATGTGTGGTTTGTCAAAGTTTCCTGGTTGGGAAGGCTTGTGTGGTGTTCTGGTGGGTGGATCTGTGTTTCCTCACTTTAACTAGCAATGGAGTGTCCAGTAAAGTGTTTTGAGATGTCGGTGGACTTGGTGTGACCTTGGGCAACCTGTGTATTGAAGCTCCAGGCTGTTTTCCTGGGTTGCTGGAGAATTTGCTTGGTATATCTTACTCTGGAGTTTGTTGGCCCTTGGGGGGCGGTTGGTTCCAGTTTTGGTATGGAGGAGTTTGATGAGCTCCTATCAATTAATTAACTCCTGGATCCAGGAGTTCTCTGGAATTCTCAGGATCTGGGCTTAGTCTCCTGTCTTCCAGTAGCCTCAGGACTCCTTCATCTATGCAGTGATGGTGGTAGAACATCTAGTTTAATGATGAGCAGTTTCTCCACAGTGAGGGACACCCTTCCAGGTACACAGAGTTACATGGCATGGACCAGAAGGAGAAGAGAGGAATCAGATGGTGAGGGAGTGAAGTGGCCAGTGATGACTCCCCTGTGTGCTCTCCACAGCCTGGATCCCTTGGAGATGTTCACAGAGTTATACCAAAAGGAGAAGAGGGAGGAAAGAGACAGAATTGACTACAGAGAGAAAAGAGGGAGTCAGATGGACAGAGACAGATCCAGCCAGTGGTCAGTTATTTCAGTGTTCTTCACAACTTGTAACACTCAAGCAGATTCCCAGAGTTGGGTAGAGCAGATAAGGGGGAAGGGGATGTTGGAGGTGTCTTGGTGGGAGAAAAAAAAAAAAAAAAGGAAGAGTCAAAAATGGGGAGAGAGCAGTCAAGACAATGATCTCACTCCCAAGTAACAATGGGTACTGAAGCTTGGATCCTTAAAGGTACAAAGTTGATACCAAATACTAATAAGGAAAGATTAAAAATCTAGAGTAAAGACTGGATTCTCAAAAATACTTTTACAAAAATAAAGAAAGAAAGAAAAATAAAGAAGAAAATAAAATAAGGAAAAAATCAATTTAAAATAAAAAAAGGGGGAAACGTGGAGATATGAAAGGAAAGAAAAGAAATAGAATGGAGAATACAATAAGGGAGAAAGAGGAGATTTTAAAAAAAGGAAAATAAAAGTAAAGGAAAAAAAATAACGGGGTTATAGGGGACTTAAAAATTCTAAAAAACCAAAATAGTATAAAAAAGTTTTAAAAATTTAAAAGATGGTCCTAGTACAGTTATAACTAAGGCTTTCTCTGGTACTGATGCATACAGCGAGGGGTCAGTTCATTTTCAGATAGTTCCTTGGCCCGGCTTGTACTTCTCGTGGTCTATAGACTCCTTTCTATGCAGTCTGCGCCACCTGCAGGGATTTAATCTGTTGCTCCTGTCTGTTGCAAAGCGATTCCCTCTGCTTGTTTTAGCGTCTTCTGTTTGCTGGTCTCTTCAGTGTCTATTCAGCGCTCTGGGGTTTGCCCCCCGCTCCTGGCGAGTGCGCTTTCCCTGCCCCCTCTGTTCAGGCTCTCGGTTGCCCGCCCGGCGTGGTTGGGGGCTGCGGCTTCTCCCCTCTCCCGGCCCAGCCACTCGGTTTTCTTGGGGCGTGCAGCTGGGCGCGCCTGCTCAGGTGTGTGGAGCGCCGATCTCTGGCAGCGTCCGTCCAGAATCCCCAGAAGTCTTGGTTTGCACCTAGCTCTGCCCGCAGTTTGGCAGCGGAAGCTTCGCCCGGGCTGGGTTATGCCCGCTGCTCTCTGGCGGGGGCTGGGCTGGTCCGCAGCCCGCAGCTGCCCAGCTCCGCCCAGCCGGCCGCCTCTCAGGCCAACTCCGCACCGCCCTTTGTTCTGTGCGCTGGCTAGTGGGGGATGGGGCGCCTGGGCCTCCGCTCCACTGGGAGTTGCAGTTAGAGACTTACTCTGGAGGGCTTAATTATTTATCTGTTTTTACTCCCAGTTATTTTGCCCTCTGAGATTGGTCACAGATCCGCCAGGGAAAATGTTTCCTGATGTTTGGAAACCTTTCTCTTTTTTCAGACTCCCTTCCCGGGGTGGATCTCCATTCCTAATTCTTTGCCTCTCTTTTTACTCTTTTTTTTTTTGTCCTACCTCCTTGCGTCGGCAATGGGCTGCCTTTCCAGATGCCTGATGTCCTCTGCCAGCATTCAGATGTTGTTTTATGGAGTTTGCTTGGTTTTTAAATGTTCTTTTGGTGCATTTATTGGGGAGAGAGTGGGCTCCCCATCCTACTCCTCTGCCATTCTTAGTTCTCCTCCAGGAATGATTTTTTAAAATAATGCCTGTAAAAGTTGCTATGTAATTTTTTTTTCACCTGGCATCTATTTAAGACTTTAATAATAAAGCTATAGAAACTATCTCCTACTTTTTTCTGGTTATTAATAGTCAAAAGAAATGTAGTATATAGAAATAACAAATAGTGAAAAACTTAGTCTTTCTACTTGTACCCCATGACCTTGCAAATTACTGTCTATGCTGAAAGTCACATCAATATTTGGAAAAATTTCTAAGGTAAATCAAATGAAATTGAATTATTAAAAGAAAAGGTTGGATTAGGGATTGCCTCACTGATACATTGGTAAGGGACTGACTTCAAAGAAACTCTGAGGGAATTCTATACGTTGATGAAAATTTTTATATCTGGATTGGGTGATGGTTACACAGGTATATTTATCTGTCAAAACTCATCAAACTGTATGCTCAAAATGTATGCACACTACTGTATGTAAATTATATGTCAAAATAGTTTTTTAAAAGTAAGAAAAATTTTTTGTAAAAAAACATTTTTTAAGTTTTTTACAATGTAAGAAAAACCTGAACATAGATAACATGTAGTGGTTCATGAGTGAATAATATTATTGAAAACAACACCTGCCAAAATAATTTCATACTCTCCAAAATAACTTCTTACCTGCCAAAATAACTTGTGGAGCAGGTAAACATCCATATCAAATGCAACACTAAAGATAATTACTGGTGTAAACAGGTTAAAAAATAAGTGTGAATCCATCCATTGTATGGCATCTGCATATTCTTGGACCTAATAATACAAGACTGTTATTTTCTCATTTACCCAATAGTCTGTTAGCATGGAATACATGTCAGGCATTCCTATGTCTAGCAAAAAATAAAAAGATACATCACAACATAATAAGTGCTTAAGTCTTAACTCTGCTGGATTTTCATAGTTTTCCATCAGATCATTACCAGTCACAGCAAAAAGTTAATGGACATCTCTATGTCTACTATTCTTTTTAAAGAACAAACATAGGAAGTGCATTGACATAGGTACTAAAGGATATGTAGGAGATTTTCAGGCATACAAGAGAAAGAGATTTTGGGTAGATGGATCATCATGCACAAAATCCACAAAGGAATAAACAATTACATCAAATTCCAGAAACTACATAATTAGCCATGGCGTATGTAGATGTGTATGGGAGAATAGTAGAAATAAGAGACTTGGAAGTTAATGCAGTTCAAGAAATAATTAATTAGTGGCATTTATCATAAAATATTTCGTTGCAATTTTTAAACCCTATTATGGGTGTCTGTAACTAGGCAGGACTCTATGGGGCCTTCCCCAGATAGACCTTCCCTCATACCCTCTGCTTTAGCACCTCTCTGAAGTATTTAAATAATAGTGTCTGATGCATATCTGCTGAGTTATTTTACAGATGCTAGACCCCCACCAAATGAAAGAAATAAACATCCCCTCAGGAATCCAGTTGGAACCAGGAAATATTTGCAATGATTTTACTTCACCTCACCATCAACCAATCAGAGAACTGTGCACAAGCTGATCACATACTCTGGGACTCCCCTCATTTGCCTCGCTTTTAAAATGCTTCGCTGAAACCCATCAGTGAAGACTTTTTGAGCACTAGATGTCCGGTACTCCTTGTATGGCACCTTATAATAGATGCTTTCCTTCACCGCAATCCACTGTCAGTAGATTGGCTTTCCTGCTTGAGGGTGAGCAGAAATGACTTTGGTTCATTAACACATCCATTCAACATTTACTCATGAAAGAAACACTGAGTACCTACTGGTTAGGTGATATTCCTGTATTTGGAACGTAATTCTTCACTGGTCTTTTGTGTTTCTCTGTACATTATGGGTGGAGGCACTGATCACTTTTATTCCAGGAATATTTTCTTTGAAGAATATTTGTATGTACTAACAGCTTTGGAAGATACAGCAAGTGTCTCCCTCCAGAACAAAAGGCAGGTTTACTATTACTGTCCAGTGTAGTAAGAATAATATCTTTCTCTGGAGCAAGGGGGAAGATGAGCTCACTGCCCATCATAAAACAATTCATACTCTCTAAATTCAGATTTCCTCTCTTATAATGTAGCTCATTGAGTATGCAGATTTCACCTTGCCCTCTTTACTTCTCTTTATGGGGTTCATAGAATGGGACAAGAAAATTCTGAGACTCTGGATTCTGCTATTGCTATGAGTAATAGAGTACTTTGTCTCTAGCCCAGGAGTTGCACGTGTTTTGACAGGATTGTGAAACTGTGGCAAGTTAATTTATTAGCTTGAAACCTGATCTTAGACCCTTCACAGCTCTAGACATAGGGGCCTTTCTTTTAAAGAGTTGTTGACAAATAGGAAAGTTTATAGAAGTATTTAAAGTCACATTTATGTAAAATATCATATGATTATGAAACCTGTTCATAACAAATGAAGTAGTAATCTGCTTCTGATTTTTGCCTGGATACATGATTTCCATTTTCTTTTTTAACATCATTGATAGAATTTGTTTGAGAAAGTCAATCATTTTTACACCCATTCCTATTTACATATTGATTAACTAAGCCAGGTGTTGGCAAACTACAGTCCTTGGGAAAAAATCTGGCTCAATGCCTGTTTTTGGTAAATGAAGTATTATTGGAATACAGCTATGCCAGTTTATTTTTGTATTGTCTGTGGCTGCTTTTAAATTACAATGGCAAAATTGAGTAGTTGTGATAGAGATCATACAGCCTGTATAGTTCAGAATATTCACTATATGGCTTTTTACAGAAAAAACTTTGCTGCCAACCCCTGGGCTAGAGGACTGCTTAATGTGCTGGTAATGCATTCTGCATTCCTTGTAGTAAGTATATTCTCTCTTCTCTACCTGACTACAGCTGTTCCCAACCATTTAGTATTACTGTAGATACCTTGGCTATATAGTTTGCTTTTTCTCTCACTTCTAACTCCATGTAAGAGGTTCAATGTATGTTTCTTTATATATTCTAAGCCAAGCATAAAGAGAGCCTCCATTCTAATGAGAACCCTATGAAACATTCCTGAGGCAATAGATTGGTTCAATGTTAGGATTCTCTTGGTAATAGAGTCCTGTATCAGTAATTCAAAGTCTTTCTGGGTTTCTATATTGTTAGCCAATTTCATGTCTAAGGTTTTGAATTATGATGAAATACTCAGCTACTCACACTATCAGTAGCTATATGTGTATTCATTCTGAATTGCCTATCTAGTTTGAGACCTAGGCTCTGTTTTGATGATGTTAAGCTAGATTTCAGCTCTTTCATACCTGAGTCCTTTTCCTACACAGATGATCTAATGTTATTTGCATCACAAGCATATATGAACTGGTAGAGCAGTGAAGAGATATGCTTACAAATTTTCTTAAGCCATCTTTGTATGAATCTTAGATATACTCAGAAAAATAAAATACACATATTTACTATACACACCTTGTCAGATGTAAAACTTAGCATTTCAAAACTGCATCCAAGTAAAAATAATATCACAGGGAGAGGAATTGGAAAGTCCTTCAAGTGTTGGTTCAAAAGTGCTGCAAAAAATATGTCTATTGAAAGGCAATGAGATATCACACTTAACAGAACTTTAATTTGATATAACTTCTTAATATGGAGACAATGAAATATAGAATTATAGCAAGTAAATGACAAAACAGTAACTAAAGCCCTCCCTCACACTTAAACACATAGAATCAATATAATTTGTAATCTACTAAACTCATGCTTTACTTCTTTTATGATGCATATAATTTCCTTAGAATTTTTAGTAAATATTGCTAGTAATCATTGGTTCTTGGGTTACTACTAAAATATTTATAGTAATTTATGTACATGCTATAAATCAGGTGTTAATTTCTTATGCAATCCGCAATGAAGGATTAATAAAAAACTAAAATGAAATATCCTGACTGATTTTCAGTATAACAATGAGGAAATAGTATAACAATGAGAAAAACTAGCTACTTCCCCAGTGGCTCAGACAGTAAAGAGTCTGCCTGCAATGCAGGAGACCTGGGTTTGATCCCTGGGTCAGGAATATTCCCTGAAGAAGGAAATGGCAACCTACTCAAGGATTCTTTCCTGGAAAATCCCATGGATAGAGAAGCCTGGCAGACTACAGTCCATGGGGTCACAAAGAGTTGGACATGACTGAGTAACTAACACTTTCACTTCACTACCTGTTAGAAAGTCCATAACGAATGCTTAACTTTATTCATTTCCTCAAAGTGCAATAAGCAATATCACAGCATTTCCTTCAGTTTAATGTTCCCTAATTCTTTGTAATACAATTCCTAATCAGGTCAAAGGATGCAAAAATTGTGCTTTCTTTTGACTCTACAATGTTCTGTTCTTCTCATAAAAGCTCAGCATATTTCACCATTTGGGTAAAACCCAAGAGAACGTCTGTGTGCAGCTGTGCTGAGCTGCTTCAGTAGGGCCGGACTCTGGCACCTATGGACTGTGTCCCTCCAGGCTCCTCTGTCTTTGGGGTTTTCCAGGCAAGAATACTGGAGTGGGTCATTATGCCCTCCTCCAGGGGTTCTTCCCCACCCAGGGATCAAACCCAAGTCTCCTATGTCTCTTGCACTGGCAGACAGGTTCTTTACCACTAATACCACATAGGAATCCCAAGAGAATACCTATGAAGGGGTTAAACAGTAACTGAATCATTCAGAAGACCTATCACTTTGAAAATTCTTTTTCCAAGTGAAGAAAGCTGTGGGACAGATAACTTAAAGATATGGATGAAACTATAGGTTATCATCACCAGGAGATCAGTCCTGGGTGTTCATTGGAGGGACTGATGTTGAAGCTGAAACTCCAATACTTTGGCCACCTGATGCGAAGAGCTGACTCATTTGAAAAGACCCTGATGCTGGGAAAAATTGAGGACAGGAGGAGAAGGGGACGACAGAGGATGAGATGGTTGTCTCATCACCGACTCAATGAACATGGGTTTGGGTGGACTCTGGGAGTTGGTGATGGACAGGGAGGCCTGGCATGCTGTGGTTCATAGGGTTGCAAAGAGGCGGACACGACTGAGTGAAGGAACTGAACTGAAATGATAGTTTATGATAATGCAGGTTAACAATAAAATCCCTAACCTTTGATTTTCTGTTAATCTGATTCAATTCACCACATCATTTAAATCTAACCATAACTTGGCAACTAAGAAGGTATGAATACTCTGAACTCACTACAGGTAAAGAATATGAATCAGATTTACATGGTCTCATTATTATTGGATTCATTTAATTGAAAATCTTGGGATAGAGGTATGAATTTAGAAAAAAACCCCTAATTTCCTATTATTGTTACCTTCCTTAATTCTATATGGTGACATATACAAAATACATCCACATAATACACTGAAATAAAAAGAATTGCACCTACCTCCAATTATACAGATCAAAGACAATATTAGAATGATTTTAGGGAGTTCTTGAGAATTTCCCAAGAATGAATGCCTAAAATATTCCATCCATTCATCAGTAAACCCTTTCTTAAGAAAAGTTAAATTAGAAATTTGGTCATCCATCCTGTGGTTTCTCACAGGCTGTCTGAATCCAATTCTCAGGACTCTGCAAAACTCACCTAGAACAAAAAGAAAGTTAGATTTTTCTTCTTGGTGGCCTCCTAAAGCTTTTCTTAAAAAATAAAGAAAAAGCCTATATTTATCCTTATTTCCAGTGATTTCTTAGAGTCTGCCAAAGTTAGGGATGCTTTCCTCTTCTGTGATGTTTTCTATTTAAATGATAAAGAAAAAGTACAATCCCAAGTAACAGACACTATTCAGTGTCATCCTGTGTTCTTATGATGCCAAACACTAATCAGCTATTATTCATGCTGTATCTATTCAATTGAAAAGAGGATTTTTCATCTAGCCAAGTCACCAGGACCACACGCTGGTACAGGTTACGTAGTTCTCAGGATAGACACCTTAGGGGTTTGCTTGCACTTATCTGAGTTTCTCCAAAGTTGGAAGTGGTGGAGGGGGCAATATTCTGATCTCTTTTCTTGTTATATCCAGAGAGAAATCAATAGACCATGATGATATTCAATAATAATCATCTTTTATCTGCTTCAAGACATTCATGGGCCAGGTTTTCTCCAATTTTTAAATATTTTTATAGCAACTAAGGACCTAAGAAAAATATTGAAACCAAAATGATTTGAAACAGAATTGTTACATGTTTCCATTGTTACTTCTTGGAAGAAGAACAAGCGTCATGATGTGTCTTGGTCTGAAGAAATAGGTGATAGGTGCAGTCTGCCAATCTCACTTGCTTCCTGTGGTAAGGAACATTTTACATCAGGGTCTTAAACTTTTTCTTCCAATTTTATCTCTCCTAATATTGGCTTAACAATTTCTAGCATCTCTTAGTATATCACCTTGCTGCCTCTCTAAGCAATTAATTAGTTATTACTAAACTTCCTCTCGTGATCCAGCAATGTCCTTTTCAGTTTCATATTTCACATACTTATACATTTTCTTGTATGCTCTTTCCTGACTATCTAAACAACCTTTTGAAAGAAAACTAATTAAATAAATATATGCTTATTGTGAACACTTTTGAAATAAATATATAAACAAATATTTCAAAAACAGGAAAAAAATTTGCACAATCATGCCATCTAGTGGCTCTTATACATTTTATGTATAAGGTTGGGTTCATCCTTATATAATCATACTTTCTGCTTCTTTCCACATGATATTATATCACCAGCATCAAAGAGCCTTGCAAACACTGTGCCATATTAGCACCAATATGAAAGCAACAATTCTCTGGTCTGACTGCCCACATGCAAAGGTCTGTTGGGCTGAGGCTTACAGCATAAAAGACTCTGGAAAACCTGCTGTTGGCTTTAGTTTTCAATTTGTATAGTTTCCCAGTCTGTGTAATTTCTCTCTTTGTATTTATAACTTTCTTTGAAATCACTTGGGGAGATATGATAACACTGGTGATGAGTCTTATCCCCAGGCGATTCCTATTTAAATCAGTCTGCATGGCAGCCTGGCTCCCCAAGCGATTTTGATGTGTAGCCAAGGTTAGTAACCACTGTGCTTCACCCAATTCAAAGGCAACCTTACTCAATTTTCTGTCTCTAAGCCAACATTTTTTTCCAATATTCTTGAGTCAGGTATTTTGAGAAAGGGTATCAGTGTCCTTTTGGTGAAGACCCCAGAAAGACACCTGTAGTTGACAAGTTTGGTGTATTATGTGTCTTAGTGAGGGAGACATATTCACCCTCGGAACTGTGGTAGGGGGTTTCAGTAAAAGGATGTTAGAAAGAAACAATTATAGATCTGGATAATATTGGAGAGGGAGGGTCTAAGGAAGTGAGACTATTCTAACTTGGGTGCTGTCAGAAAGCAAGGACAATTCTGTGGTTGTGTACTCAATATCTCTTATCTACAGGGAAAGCAAACTGGAATGGGGATAAAGCAGTATTGAGTACAGCAGCAGTCACTCATTTCAGACAAGAATGAGAGGTGTTTGGTATTGGATGGGTTGCATGGTGACTTGTTCTGTCCAATTTTATTATCATCTCATAGTGACCTCATTTTATTTTGATGTTCTGTGAGATTATTTTTGTCAAATAAGAGAACAATATGGACTAGCTGTGAGCATCATACCAGCTTGTGGTAACACTGAGTGACACCTAGCCCTGAGTGTCAGACTAGTTTCCCAGTGTCTTGTGCTGCCTTTTTTTTTTTAATGTGTTGGTTTCGTTTTTTCTAGAAGGATTTCTAAATTTCTTAACCTCACTGTAACATGTTAAGAACTGGAAGTAGAGCAGGGGATCTTGATAATAATATAGTAATACAGCAGAATAAGCTCAATTATCCTTCTAAGACAGAGATTTTTAACCTTGGCTACATATTAGAATCAGAGAGTTTTAAAAATACAGGTATTTACCTGGGTGGCTCCCCAGAGGTTAATTTAATTGGCATAAAATGCAGCCTAAATATTGGGAACTTTAAAAGCTTCCCAGTGATTCTAATAGTCAGCCATTATTTAGAAGCACTGCTCTAGGAGAAATCTGTGCCATTAGGGAAGAACACTGAAAGACTGTTGATATTTGCCCTCAGAATCAAACTGGTTAGTGTTAGGTAGTTAGAATAGGAAACAGGAGTCCAAAATGATGGTGGCTAGAAGACAAGGAAGGGAAAAGCCCATGAAAATAGAACAAGGAAGGTTCGAGGACCTGAGTGAGAGCTGCAGATAGAACAGCACTCCTGTCTAAGCCCAATTTGTGTAGGACAGGCCCAGGGGGCAGAAATAAACATATAAAAGAGAAGCCAAAGCGCTAGCTCTCTCTCTCTCCTGCTCCTCGAAGATGGACTCTCCCTCTCTCTCCCACACGCTGTGGTATTCTTCTCTTCACGGCCTTGGACATGCCCTCACACTTCAAGGATGAATTCTCCGGCTATCACCTTCTAAATAAAATAAAGCTGTAACACTGATTTATTTAAGAGCTATAACACGGTCTGTCCAAGACCCGAGAGTTGTGGCCCACCAAGGGCTTCAATGTCCGTCACTCCAAATCTTTGTTGTGATGAGACAAGAACCGAGGAACATATCCTCAAGTGACATCTACACTTACCTGACATCAGTAAAATATTGTCAATGTCACCTATTAATTTTCTCATTGTTACAAAGCAAAAGGGCTTGAACAAAAAAGAAAAATATTTTCTGCATCATAGTTGTGTATTCCCTATATGCTCCCAAATCTAATACAGTTAAGGAGTCTATTGTTTTCCAAACTAAAAGCAGGGATACATGACCCCATAAGCAGGTTTCTCATTTCTAAAACTGCTTATTTGAAAACCTTAATAAGTGTTTGTATATTCAATTATGATAAATCCTTTTCAAAAAAGAGTAAAATTACTCTAAATCTTAATTATACTTGAACTTTAGGGAAATATATGATCAAACGCAGTAGAATTTCACTGTTTGGCTGTGAAAACTCATATCAATTTCTTCAATCTCCACTCCAAATTCTCCTAACAAACTTAACTCCAACAAAATGATCTCATGTTAAGTTAGCATGTAAATGCTAATATTATTCAAGCTTGACACTTTTAAAACTATGGGTAAAGAAGTAGCAGTTTAGAGTAAACAGATTTTCAATGTAATTACAATTATTATTATTCAGCTTAAATTGACTTTTAACAATTTTGAATAAGTTTATATGAGTCCATGTCGCATGCATTAAGTAAAAAAATACTGATTTGTCTTAAAATTGCCACATGGGTTTCCTACATTAACTTATCAGGAAAATTAAATAATGCCTCAAATCTCTTTCTGTGTGAGGTTAATAATTGTCCTCTCAAAAGGGCACATGGATTTGTCCCCAACATCAGTCAGCCTTGAGAAATTCTCTTTCTTATGGTGTGGAAATCATACTGATTCACTCTGTCCCTGAAAATGGGAACTATTTCTTCCTTTCAATCACTACTTTTTGCAGGAATTAAGCGACAAAGTATCCTTAAAAGAGTGCTGTGGAAGCCCAGTAATCTTAAGAAGCTGCAAAGTGCTTATGATTTATGACAGATAAAAAACTGGAGTTGGACTCTCTGACCACACAACACAGCAGCTTCTTACAGACGCTGTGAAAGTGGGCGGTCTGTTGCCTTCCTAAGATTTCTTCACCGGAATGAGCCCTTCCTGGCTCTCCGCTCTGCTCCATATACCTAAGCCACGGCGTCAGTGTGGTTTCCTCTTAGTACCTCATAAGGCAAAGGGAATAAATACTAGGTAGGTGAGCAGTTTGGAAAGCTGATCTGCAAAGTGTAATGGAGGGGCAGGGGCTAAGGGACAGAAATTCACACTGAGAGGCTGGCTGATCTTCGGGAAAATCTTTGATTGGCTGCCATAGGAAAGGTGGAAACTACAAGACGAACGGTTGACTGAATCTGTAGCTGAAATACTGTGAAAGCATTTGTTTCCTCTTTGAGGAACAAAGTACCAGCGGGGAAGGGCAATTTCCTGAAGGGGAAGCTAAAGGAAGACTCACCATCCAGACCTTCGGGAGTAGTATCATGAAGTATATGACAGGTGGAAGCTCGCTAATCCGTTCATCCAGAAACAGCCACAACCAACTGCAGCCTCATTGACAGTTACTTGCTCTAAGCCCCACCCCTGGCCTGCACCCATTGGCTTTAGGTTCACACCCCCTGACTTGATTGGCTGACAAAGTACAGTCGTAAGAAGTGCTACATAGCATCATTACCTCTGAACATCTATAGCAATCCTTGAAGTATTAAGGCTGTTGTATTTTAAAAATAAATAAACACATGAACAACGGTGAAAAGGAAACTCCAGAAATTGTGTTGCTATATTAATTTAAAGCTTAGGAACAGTAGATTTGTGGCAAAGAGCCAATGGACACAGTTTTCCCAGAATTCTACTGGAAGCGAGATTCCTAGATAAGATAGAATGGTAGAAATTTTGAAATATGAAGATACAGGTTGCTGAATTAGGAAACAAAACAGAGAGAAAGAGTGGCTAGTCTAGCCGTATGATAGAGAAGGAAATGGCAACCCACTCCAATATTCTTGCCTAGAGAATCCTGTGGGCTGCAGTCTATGGGGTCACACAGAATCAGACATGACTGAAGCGACTTAGCATGCGTGCGTGCGTGCATGCATTGGAGAAGGAAATGGCAACCCACTCCTGTATTTTTGCCTGAAGAATCCCAGGGACAGAGGAGCCTGGTGGGCTGCCATCTGTGGGGTTGCACAGAGTCGGACACGACTGAAGCGATTTAGCAGCAGCAGCAGCTAGCCCTATGAACATAAAGTGAAAGTGTTAGTCACTCAGCCCTGTGTGACTCTTTGTGAGCCCATGGACTGTAGCTGGCTAGGCTCCTTTGTGCATGGAATTCTTCATGCAAGAATACTGGAGTGAGCAGACATTCCCTTCTCCAGGGGAGCTTCCTGACACAGAGATTGAACTCAGGACTCCTGCATTGCAGGCAGATTCTTTACCAACTGAGCCACCTGGGAAATCCCATTCTAGCCATGTAGGAGAATGCAATTAGGACAGGCAAGATAGAATTTAAGTCCCCAGAGTTCTTTATCTGGGGAAATTTTTAGGAATAATGATAGACCCATTTCTTTTTTCTAAACATAATATTAAAAGGATATTTTCACTGAAATTGCTTAGTTATAATACCATAGAGTAAATTTTCATATTCCCACTCTCATCATAAAATACTTGGGGAGGAATACTGGAATGATTTTGAAATTAAATACTTATTTGGCATGTGTGATGCTTCTTTATAATTCTACGAACTCAAAGTCTGTGAGGCTATTTGGATGGCTACAAAAGGGATGTGCAGAGAAGAAAGGTCAAAGAATAGGGAGTGAATTGTGAACCCACCAAAGACAGAAGTAAAAGCTAAAGAAATGCTGATCAAAATGATACTTCTAGTGGGCAGAAAAGCATTCAGAACCTTCATAGTGTACTTGTAATGGTCACAAAACAGTAGTCTTTGTTGAAGAAAATCATCTTCCTATAGTTAACAATGTAAATCCATTTGGGGGATGGTGAGTCAAAAAGAACTAAGTAAACCTTTTAAAAGTGATAAAGTTCACATAACGTTTTAATGAAATAAAAGACAAGATTGTTTCTGAGTAAATCATTTAGATGGAAATATAAGTATCACATGCAGGATTGTTTTGTTGTTGTTTAGTTGCTAAGTTGTGTCTGACTCTTTTGCCACCTCATGGACTGTAGCCTGCCAGGCTCCTCTGCCCATGGGATTTCCCAGGCAAGAATACCAGAGTGGATTGCCATTTACTTCTCCAGGGGAATCATCCCTACCCAGGTATCAAACCTGTATCTCCTGCATTGCAAGCAGATTCTTTACTGCTGAACCACCAGGGAAGACCTTCTATTACAGTTAGAATTAAATTAATAAATGAAGCAATCACTATATCTATTTACTTGTGAGAAATATATTTTTATTTTATTTTTTGTTCTCTGTATTTTATCTCTTTCTCCAGACCAACTGAATTCCACCCCTAAAACTACAAGAAACAGGTATCTGTATCATTCTTTTTTCTTTTTTTATTTGTGTGGAATTCAATGGAAGATAATCATGGTTTGTTTATACAGTATCTACTGTGAATGATCTTATAAAATTCCATTATAGAAATGTTTTTGCTGTGTCCCTTAGATTTGGGATCCTTGTGTGTTTATTTTTATCTCATGGTACTTTTTTATTTCTTTAATTTTTTTCAGTACTTTATTGGCTGCTTAGTAGCATATTGTTTAGCCTCCATGTATTTGTGAGCTTTTGTATTTTTTCCTTGCAATTGATTTCTGGTCTCAAAGCATTGTGGTCAGAAAAGATTCTTGATATGATTTTAATTATCTTACATTTATTGAGAAAAACTTTGTATCCTAGAATGTGATCTATCCTGGAACATATTCCAAGTGCACTTGAAAATAATGTATATTCTACTCCTTTTGGATGAAATATCTTTTATAATTCTACCAAGTCAGTCTGGCTAATGTGTCATTTAAAGCAAATGTTTCCTTATTACTTTCTTCCTGGATGATCTACCTATTTATCTAAGTAGGGTGTTACTCCAGATAGCTCTTGACTTCCTACTTTTGCATTCCAGTCCCTTATAATGCAGAGGACATCATTTTGGGGTGTTAGTTCTAGAAGGTCTTGTATGTCTCCAGAAAATCATTCAACTTCAGCTTCTTCAGCATTACTGGTTAGGGCATGGACTTGGATTACTGTGATATTGAATGGTTTGCCTTGGAAACGAACAGAGATGATTCTGTTTTTTTTTTGAGATTGATCCAAGTATGCATTTTTGGACTCTTTTGTTGACTGTGATGGCTACTCCATTTCTTCAAAGGGATTCTTGCCCACAGTAGTAGATATAATGGTCATCTGAGTTAAACTCACCCATTCCAGTCCATTTTAGTTCACTAATTCCTAAAATGTTGATGTTCACTCTTGACATCTCCTATTTGACCACTTCCTTGATTTTGACTTGATTCACGAATTTAACATTCCAGGTTCCTATGCAATATTGCTCTTTACAGCATCAGACTTTACTTCCATCAGTGGTCACATCCACAACTGGTTGTTGGTTTTGCTTTGGCTCCATCTCTTCATTCTTTTTGGAGTTATTTCTCCACTCTTCTCCAGTAGCATATTGGGCACTTATCAACATAAGGAATTAATCTTTCAGTGTCATACCTTTTTGCCTTTTCATACTGTTCATGGGTTTCTCAAGGCAAGAATACTGAAGTGGTTTGCCATTACCTTCTCCAGTGGACCACATTTTGTCAGAACTCTCCTCTATGACCCATGCATCTTGGGTGACCCTACACAAAATGGCTCATGGTTTCATTGAGCTAGACAAGGCTGTGGTCCATGTGATCAGTTTGGTTAGTTTTCTGTGACTATGGTTTTTCATTCTGTCTGCCTTCTGATGGATAAGGATAAGTGGCTTATGGAAGCTTCCTGATGGGAGAGTGGGAGAATCTGAGGGGGAAACTGGGTCTTGTTCTGATGGGCGGGGCTATGTTCAGTAAATATTTAATCCAATTCTCTGTTGATGGGCCAGGCTGTGTTCCCTCCCTCTTGCTTGACCTGAGGCTAAACTATGGTGGAGGTAATGAAGATAATGACCTCCTTCAAAAGGTCCCATGCACACACTGCTGCACTCAGTGCCTCTGACCCTGAAGCACGCCACAGGGGACTGGAATGCAAAAGTAGGAAGTCAAGAGATAACTAGAGTAGCAGGCAAATTTGGCCATAGAGTACAAAATGAAGCAGGTCAAAGGCTAGCAAAGTTTTGCCAAGAGAATGTGCTGGTCATAGCAAACACCCTCTTCCAACAACACAAGAGAAGACTCTATACATTGACATCACAGATTCGGTCAATACTGAAATCAGATTGATTCTATTCTTTTCAGCCAAAGATGGAGAAGCTCTATACAGTCAGCAAAAGCAAGACAGGGAATTGAATGTGGCTCAGATCATGAACTCCTTCCTGCCAAATGAGACTGAAATTAAAGAAAGTAGAGGAAACCACTAGACCATTCAGGTATGACCTAAATCAAATCCCTTATGATTATACAGTGGAAGTGACAAATAGATTCAAGGGATTAGGTCTGATAGACAGAGTGCCTGAAGAACTATGGATGGAGGTTTGTGACATTGTAAAGGAGGCAGGGATCAAAACCATTCCAACAAAAAGAAATGTAAAAAGGCAAAATGGTTGTCCAAGAAGGCCCTACAAATAGCTGAGGAAAGAAGAGAAGCTAAAGGCAAAGGAGAAAAGGAAAGATATACCCATTTGAATGCAAATCTCCAAAGAATAGCAAGGAGAGATAAGAAAGCCTTCCTCAGGGATCAATGCAAAGAAATAGAGGAAAACAATAGAATGGGAAAGACTAGAGATCTCTTCAAGAAAATTAGAGGTATCAACGGAACACTTCATGCAAAGGTGAACACAATAAAGGACAGAAATGGTATGGACCTGACATAAGCAGAAGATATTAAGAAGAGGTGGCAAGAATACACAGAAGAACTATGCAAAAAAGATCTTCATGACCCAGATAACCACGATGGTGTGATCACTCACCTAGAGGCAGACATCCTGGAATGCAAAGTCAGGTGGGCCTTAGGAAGCATCACTATGAGCAAAGCTAGTGGAGATGATGTAATTTCAGTTGAGCTATTTCAAATCCTAAAAGATGATGCTGTGAAAGTGCTACACACAATATGCCAGCAAATCTGGAAAACTCAACAGGACTGGAAAAGGTCAGTTTTCATTCCAATCCCAAGAAAGGCAATGCCAAAGAATGTTCAAACTATTGCACAACTGCACTTATCTCACACGCTAGCAAAGTAATGCTCAAAATTCTCCAAGCCAGGCTTCAACAGTACATGAACTATGAGCTTCCAAATGTTCAAGCTGGATTTAGGAAAGGCAGAGGAACCAGAGATAAAATTGCCAACATTCAATGGATCAACGAAAAAACAAGAGAGTTGTAGAAAAACATCTACTTTTGCTTTATTGACTACACCAAAGCCTTTGACTGTGTGGATCACAACCAACTGTGGAAAATTCTTCAAGAGATGGAAATACCAGACCACCTGACCTGCCTCCTGAGAAATCTGTTTGCAGATCGAGAAGCAACAGTTAGAACTGGACATGGAACAACAGACTGGTTCCAAATCAGCAAAGGAGTATGTCAAGGCTGTATGTTGTCATCCTGCTTATTTAACATATGCAGAATACATCATGCAAAATGCCAGGCCGGATGAAGCTCAAGCTGCAATCAAGATTGCCAGGAGAAATATCCATAACCTCGGTTATGCAGATGACACCACCCTTATGACAGACAGTGAAGAAGAACTAAAGAGCCTCTTGATGAAAGTGAAAGAGAGTGAAAAAGTGGGCTTAAAACTCAACATTCAGAAAACTAAGATCATGGCATCTGCTCCCATCACTTCATGGCAAATAGATGGGGAAACAATGGAAACAAGGAGAAACTTAATTTTTTGAAGCTCCAACATCACTGAAGATAGTGACTGCAGCCATGAAATTAAAAGACGCTTGTTTCTTGGAAGAAAAGGTATGACCAACCTAGATAGTATATTAAAAAGCAGAGCATTACTTTGCCAACAAAGGTCCATCTGGTCAAAGCTATGGTTTTTCTAATAGTCGTGTATGGATGTAAGAGTTGGCTTATAAAGGAACACAGATGTATAGAATAGACTTGTGGACTCTGTGGATGAGGGAAAGGGTGGGATGATATGGGAGAATGGCATTGAAACATGTTAATTACCATATGTCTAATCAATTGCCAGCCCAGGATTGATGCTCGGGGCTGGTGCAACGAGATTTCCTGGGGGGAGGGAAGAGGGAGGGGGGTCCTGGAGGGGGAGCATATGTAAACCCATGGTGATATCATGTCATTGTATGGCAAAACTAATAAAAAAACAAAAAAAAAAGAGAGAGAGAAAAAGAAAAAAGCCACAGATAAAAAAAAAAAGAAAGAAAGAAAGCCGAGCTCCAAAGAATTGATGCTTTTGAACTGTGGTGTTGCAGAAGAATTTTAAGAGTCCCTTGGACTGTAAGGAGATCTAACCAGTCAATCCTAAAGGAAATCACTCCTGAATATTCATTGGAAGAACTGATGCTGAGGCTGAAATTCCAATACTTTGGCCGCCTGATGTGAAGAACTGATCATTGGAAAAAACCCTGATGCTGGGATAGATTGAAGGCAGGAGGAGAAAGGGACAACAGAGGATGAGATTATTGGATTGACTCATCGACGCGATTGACATGAGTTTGAGTAGGCTCCGGGAGTTGGTGATGGACAGGGAGCTCTGGCATGTTGCAGTCAATGCGGTCACAAGGAGTTGGACATGACTGAGTAACTGAACTGAACTGAACTGATATATGTATACATGGTTATATTAAGTTGCTTATCTATTAAATATAAATGCATTTTAACAACCCTGTATTTCCCCTCACAATGTGTGCTGATTTTACATCATATTTTACATCATTTTGTTTTGTGTATCCCTTAATATAGCCTCCCAGGTGACTCTGTGGTAGAGAATCCATCTGATAATGCAAGAGAAACAGGTTTGACCCCTGGGTCAGGAAGATTCCCTTGGAGAAGGAAATGGCAACCCACTTCAGTATTCTTGTCTGGGAAATCCCAAGGACAGAGGAGCCTGGTGGGCTATAGCTCACGAGGTTGTAAAAGAGTCAGACACGACTTAGCAACTAAAACAACAATCCTTAAACTACTCATTGTGGATATAGATAATTTTACCACCTTTGTCTTTTAACGTCTGTTATACCTTTATACACCATTTATTTACTACCTTTACTGTATATTTGCTTTTACCAATGAGATTTTTACTTTTGTGATTGGCTTATAAGCTTTCATATTTTGAGTTGTAGCCTTTTCTTTTTTAGCTTTTAACATTTAACATTTGTTGTAAAGTTGGTTTGGTGGTGCTGACTTAGTTTTTGCTTGTTTATAAAATTTTGATCTCTCCATTGAATCTCAATTAAATACTCACCAAGTAGAGTATTCTTCCTTGTAAATTTTTCTCTTCATCACTTTAAATATATCATGCCATTCCTTTCTGGCCTGCAGAGTTTCTGCTGAAAAGTCAACTGATAGTCTTATGAGCGTTCCCTTGTGTGTAAATTTTTGTTTTGCCCTCGTAGATTTTAATGTTCTCTAGCATCTTTAATTTGGCATTTTAATTAAAATGTGTTTTTGTGAGTTCCTTTTTGGGTTGATTCTGTTCAAGACTTTCTGCATTTCCTGGACCTGTATGTCTGTTTCACTTCCCACATATTTACCAGCACCAGTGTCCCCATGGTAGAATAAGATCCCCCCAATTGTTGTTGGCAGTGTCTATGTCCTTGGGGCAAGCCCCTGCTGCCTTCTGCCTCTTCAAAGGTCTCTCCAAGATCAGCATGTTGGTCTGATGGAGGCTTCTTTCACATTACTGCTTCTGCTCTAGTTCTTAAAGGATGTGAAAATCTGTATGTGCCTTTATATGTGGAGTCTTTATCTCCTGTAGCCCTCTGGCTCTCCTGAAAGCAAGCCCTACTTACCTTCAAAGCCAATTGTTCTGGAAGAATCATCTTCCCAGTGCAGTACCCTCAGGTTGGAGACCCCAACTTGGGTCTCAAAATTCTTGATTCTTTGGAAGAATGTCTGCAATTGTAATTATCCTCATCTTTGTGGGGCTTCCTTTGTGGGTCAGCTGGTAAAGAATCCACCCTGCAAAGCAGGAGACCTGGGTTTGATCCCTGGATGGGAAGATCCCCTGGAGAAGGGAAAGGCATCCCACTCCAGTATTCTGGCTTGGAGAACTCCATGGACTGTATAGACCAGGGGGTCAGAAAGAGTCAGACACAACTGAGTGACTTCACTTTCACTTTGTGGGTTGTCTACCCAGATGTGTGGGTCTTGACTGTACTACATTTCCACCTCTCCTATCCACCTTATTATAATTCCTTCTTTATATTTTTAGTTGTGGAAGCTATTTTCTGCTAGTCTTCCAGCTTTTTTCTCATCAATAATTTTTCTGTCAGTAGAGATAAATGGATAAAGAAGCTGTGGTACTTACATACAATAGGATACTACTCAGCCATAGAAAGGAACGCCTTTGAGTCAGTTCTAATGAGGTGGATGAACCTAGAGCCTATTATACAGAGTGAAGTAAGTCAGAAAGAGAAAGATAAATATTGTGTATTAACACATATATATGGAATCTAGAAGGATGGTACTGATGAACCTGTTTGCAAAGTAGCAGTGGAGACACAAACATAGAGAACAGACGTATGGACAAGGTTGGGGGAGAAGAGGGAGATGGTGAGATGAATGAAGAGAGGAGCTTGGATGCAACACACTAACATATGTAAATAGATAGCCAATGGGAATTTGCTGTATAATTCGGGACACTCAAACTGGGGCTGTGTAATAACCTAGAGGGGTGGGAATTGGGAGGGAGAATCAAGAAGGAGGGGACATATGTATACCTATGGTCAATTCTTGTTGATGTATCACAGAAATCAAACCAATATTGTAAAACAATCCTCAATTAAAAATAAATATTAAAAAAATAATTTCTGTCAATAGTTGTAATTTTGGTATATCCAAGGGAGAAGTTGAGCACAGGGTCTTCATACTCTTCCATCTTGGCCACTCCTTAGCACTTTTAATATATCTTTCACCTCTGTGTTTTTGATAAAAATTAGCTGTTAGTGTTATTGAAAATCCTTTGCTACTTTCAAGATTCTCTTTGTCTTTGATTATGTTTGATTATGAAGAGTTTTGCTGTGGATCTTTTGTATTTATTCTACATAGAGTTTGCTGATCTTCTTGGATATGTAGACTAATATTTTTAAAATCAAATTTGGAAAGTTTTCAGGAATTCTTTTTTAAAATAGTCTTCCTATCCCTTTTCTGTCTTCCTTCTTCTTTCTGGGATTTTTTTATGAGTGTGGTAGTGCTCAGATAGTGTTCCTCCACAGATCTCTGAGGTTCTATACAATTTTTTTAAGTCTTTTTTTGTTTCTTAGACTAGATAATCTCAACTGATCTATGTTTAAGTTTATTGATTCTAATTTCCGTCTCCTTGAGCCAGTTGTTGAGCTAGCGAATTTTTCATTTTGGTTATAATCCAGAATTTCTATACATTACTTTTTATAATTGTTTACCTCTTTATTGATATTTTATATTTAGTGATACATCATCCTTAATATACTTTTCTTTAATTTTTTAGACATGGTTTCTTTTAGAATATTTTTCTGGGATTTACCAGTTATTCTTTAAAATTGTATTGCTTGTGTTCACATCTTTATTACTCATAAGAAAAGAATTGAGGGCAGGGTTTTCACCATAATACAGCTTCTTGTTCCTTAACATAGCAGCAGTACTTCACACTGACTCAGAGACTGCTGGGCATCTGATCCTAATACCTTTTATTCACAATGAATTCTTTCTCCATCTCAGAAACAGTTCCCCAAACCAGGCATAATATATTCATAGTATTAGTTTCCATTTCCCTTTGAAAACTGAGTTTCCTCTGCCTCATTAGCCAAGGCAATATCACTCATATGGTTAGCAGACTTTTGAGTGTGGACTTAGAAGCTGGAATATAAATAGGAGGAAGTTCTGTTTTATGAGAAATCAGGGAAGAAAGACTTCTGATAACTAGAGCCATAGGAAAGAGATGAATATTGTTATATGAGGTGGTGGGGGGTGGTGGTGGGTAGGGAGTGGTTACCATCCATGCCAACAGAGCCTTTCATTTTCCTGACTCAGGAGCTGGGGGAGAAGTTATGAGAGAAGAAGGTGATTTTTATAGAGATTAATGATAGACAAAAAGAGAAAAGAGACTCCCCTGGCATCTGCCTATAATGCCGGAGACCCAGGTTCGATCCCTGGGTCGAGATCTCCTGGGGAAGGAAATGGCAACCCACTCCAGTATTCTTGTCTGGAAAATCCCATGGACAGAGAAACCTGGTAGGCTACAATCCGTGGGGTCGCAATGAGTCAGACACGACTGAGCGACTTCACTTTCATTTTCTTTCATGAGAGACAAGAAGAGAAAAGAGAAGGCTTAGTGCCCAAAATGTGTTCTGTGTGTGAATACATTATTTTGTGTGCGTGGATGAGAGTGGGGAGGTATGGCTATGTATGTACTAACTGGAGGCTGGTTAATGATCCCCCTCCAGAGAAGCTAAGCCCAACTGTACTTTTCTGAGAACAGTATTTGCCCCAAGTCCTAGCTCATTCCGCTCTACCCAATTATCCAGCTCCTCATGCTTCCCCTCAGGGTACAAGGATCAGATAGCCCTGGTTTCAATTCCCCAACCCTGGTCCATTTGGCTGATAAAGTGTAATTCTAGGAGGCTCTGGGTAAAGATCACCAACCGTAACTTCTAAAAGAGAACATAGAATTCAAAAGACACTAAATAAACCAGCAATAACAGACGTGAAGAAGAAACTAACTTTCAAACGAACTATTCATGCGCTGTGAACTGATAGAGAATTGCTTTTCCAGGATTCCAGCAGGAAGAAGACATTAAGGGAGAAAAATGGAAACTATAAGCACCAAGCTAGAAATGCTTTCCCTCTATTTAAAATTGTATATAGAGAGATGAGTTTATAGGAAGATGAAAGTGATTTGTGTCTTTTTTTTTTCATTTTAATACATAAATAATACTAACTTTGAAACTGCTTGATGATTTTACAGCAGTTACTTTTAAATTTTCCCACTCCAGCTATTTGAGGAGGTGGCTATTAAGGATTTAGATGCCGAGAGGAATGATTTTTAGAAACTTACCATAGTTCTGTGGAAAGCAGTCTTTTCACTTGATCGCCTTGTGGATAAACATATGCATGACATACTTAAGTAACAGGACATAAAGACTGGGAAAGGTTAGTAACACCCCCCAAAGAAGAGCTAACTAAATTTTTTTGCAAGTCAGCAGGTAACTTTTAAGACCCTGTATATAAATCCTACAACAGGACAGCAGGCAGATATGGGTAAGTAAAATTTTATGCACAGACCGGAGATTCTGAATAGAATTGTCACACAAGGAAGTTCAAAAATCAAGATTACAATTTAACGAATTTTCACTGCAGGTGGTTATTGAGTAACATTTTTGGCAGGAAATGCTTCTTTTAGTTTCAGAATTCAGAGAATAAAATACTCCAAATGCTGGTGAAGACTTTATCATCAAATGTCATGGGCTTTCCACTCCATCCTATTATCCAGCTCCTCATGCTTCTCCTCTGGGTACAAGGATCAGGTAAGTTTTCACTTTTTTTCTCAAATGCACTTAGCTCAAAATCAATGACAAATAAATGCCAGCCTGTAGTCTTTTTACCTTTATAAAGTTAGATGAAGGGGGCATTATGTTTGGGTCTGCATGTTAACCATATAGCTATGCAATTTGTTGGTAACTAGTAAACAGTTTAACATATCTGAAATGGTGACTAAGTAAAGAGAAAATGAAATAAATGTAATAAGCACTGCTTCTGAAGTGAGCTCAAGTAGCTCAAACTAGGTGGTCAGAAACCTATTGGAAGTAAATGGATTCTTTGCACATTAGTTAGTTGGTTTTGCATTATTCCTTGCAACTCATTTGCCTTTTAAGTTTGATTTGTTTTTAGGCTCTTCTTGGTCATTAAGAAGTTCTTTATTTTTTTGTGTTGTCAAATCTGTTGGGAATTTTGGTGGGTTTGCTTTTCATTACAAACTGAGGCATACCTGAAACACATGAATGGTGTAATAAGTACTCAAGACCTGTTATCTTCTGGTCATTTAAAAATAATTTTATTAAAGATATTTAACTCAAATCCATCTAAAGTCAGTTTGATTCACGGTAAAGGCAATAACTGATATTCTATAAGGAACAGCAGAATTAAAAAATATCATGATAACTTCTTGTTAAGGATTTTTTCATGGGGGAAGTATAATTTGAATTTAGCTAGATGGTTTAATCAAAAGTTGAATGTGGGGTGACATGCTGAGGACAAAAAATATGATAGGTAAAGAAATCATTATGTTCAGGTTTCTTCTTCTTAACTTACTGCTGCATCTAAAATGCAAAACGGTGAAGATTATCATCAAATAATTCAGAATCTAGTGACCAGGATGTAAAAAAATAATAATGAAGGGATGTGTTAAGCACAGTTATAGACTGTTATGGAATCAATGATGGTTAGTTAGCTTGTTACTCTTGCATGTTTCTCTTTTGACTCCTCTTAGTATTTTCTGTCTTTCCTTGAGGGCAGGGACTACATCACCCATAATAACTAAAATATCTATGGTTATTTATAACTGACATTACATCTATATATTCTCTTTTGATATTCACAATACTCTGTGAGTCAGGCACCATTAAGCCCATTTTTTCAGATGAAAATCCTAAGCAGGAAGGTAAAGGATTGCTACAAGACCACACTTCTTGAAAGTAACCCAGGTAGGACATCATCACAGTCTTTTGTTGACTGATGAAATACTGTGCATGCAACAAATGTGTTACCTGTATTTAAATATTCCACAATGCTGTGTACATAGTTCCAGACTAATAAAGTTTTAAAAAATACTTGAAAAAAATGTGTTCATAATGTGAACATGAAAAATCAAGAGAAGTAGACGAAAAGCAGAGAACATATCATGAGGTAAATAAAGTACATGAAGATTTTTTTCAACCTTCACATTTTAGTAAAACAGAAATACATGGAAGTGTATAAATGTAAGGAAATAGTTTGATTCATTTTCATAGTGATCACACCAATATATCCAGCACAGATCAAGAACAGAACACTAACAGCATCCCAAAGCCTTACTCATTCCCACTTCCTTTCACTGTCCTCTCCTAAGAGTACCACCATCTTAACTGCTTACACCATGGATCCATTTTATCTGTCATTAACTCTCTCTTACCAAACATGATATTGTCTAACTTCCATGCTAGTAATTCTGGTGCATGTGTTGTTCAAGGTTTGGTTTGCATTTCTTTGATAAGTGAAGAAGTCAGACATCTTAAATATTTACTGGCCATTTAGACGTTCTCTCTTGTGATGAGCATACTCAAATATTTTGCATAATTATTATTATTTTTTTTGGCCAAGTCCACATGGACTCTTAGTTCCTCTACCAGGAATCAAGCACATGCCTCCTACAGTGGGAATGCAGTCTTAAGTACTGGATTGCCACAGAGTCCTTCAACTTTCTATTGAGTTGCTTGATTTTGTGTTACTGACTTCTAGAATTATACATACATTAGGATAAAAGTTTTTTTGTTGTATATGTAGTAAATATCTTTTCTCACTCTGTGGGTTGCCTTTTTACTTCTGAAAATGTATTTTTAAAATGGGTCAATTTTCATTTCTTTATCATTTGAAATTCTATCAGATAATGATGTGTGTCCTGTCTAAGAAATCACTGGCTACTCCAGCCAAATAGATGCTTCACAACACTTTATTTTTAAAGCTGTGTTTTATCTTTCACATATATTTAGTGCATTTTAAATAGATTTTTGTCTCTGGTCTACAATGGTGGTCCATATATAAGTTTTCCAAAGAGTTGTCCAATTTACTCATCATCATTTATTGGGAAGATCATCTTTTCCCCAATTCTATGTATTGTCTGTCCCATTTGTCATAAATATCAGATACTATGGGTTTCCCTGGTGGTTCAGTGGTAAAGAATCCACCTGACAATGCAGGAGATGCAGGTTCAATCTCTGAGTTGGAAAGATCCCCTGGAGAAGGAAATGGCAACCCATTCCAGGATTCTTGCCTGGGAAATACCATGGGCAAAGGAGCCTGGTGGGCTATAATACATGGGGTTGAAAAGAGCCAGACATGATTTAGCAGCTAAACAACAACAATTAGATGACTATATATGTCTGGGTCTATTTCTTACTTATTTCATCATATTTATCTATTTGCTTATCCTTAAATCAGTATCACATTGTATTACTTTAGTTTATATCTGGATAGCAAGTCTTCAGTTTATTGCTTTGGCATTTTTAGACTCAACTTGTCGATTTCCAGGATTAAATTTTTTTTTAAAAACTGCTTTAAATTATATCAGATTTGTATAAAGTCTAAAATGTAATTTGGAAAGGATTGGCATCTTTATGCTTTTTCCTATTTATAATCTAATATATCTTTCCACTTTAATTTTTCAAATATGTTTTGTAGATTTCAGTGAAGAAGTTTTGTGTATCTTCCAATTGGTCTATTCCTATGGATTTTTTTTTATTTAGGGAGGGTATTGCAAACAGTACTTTCAAGTTTATATTTTACATTTAATTATTGAAGATAGATACACACACACACACACATATATGTACATATATTTATATATATATATATATATATATATATATATATATACATACACACCCCTTACCAGGTTTTCTCTATTAACATCTTGCATTAGTATGGTACATTTGTAATAATTATTAAATCAAATTTGATATATGGTTCATAACTGAAGTCCACGGTTTATACAGATTTTCTTAGTTTTTATTTGAAGTCTTTTTCTGCTTAAGTTTCCCATCCAACATACATTACATTTCTTTGTTGTTTCTTCTTAGGCTTCTATCAGCTGACAGCTTCTCAGAATTTACTTGTTTCTGATGGTCTTGACTATCTTGAGGTGTTGATGGTCTTGACTGTCTTGAGGTGTGTTGGTCAAGTAGTTCATAGAATTACCCTCAATCAAAATTTGTCTGATGTTTTTCTCATGATTAGACTGGGGTTATGAATTCTGGGGAGGAAGGTAAAATGTAATTTTAATTATATCATGGTAAGTACATATACTATCAATTTACATTTACATAGGATACATTTGCAATAAAGTTAGATTTTCAGGTTACAATCTTTACTCCTTGGGATTCTCAATTTTCTCATTAACTTTTAAATTGTGTACAGTGAAGTTCATGTGCTGCAAAGCTGAGTATATCTTGACAACTGCATACTGTCTCTTATCAACCACTATGGTATCACACAGAATTGTTTTATTACCCTAAAACTTCCCCCTACCTCATCCATTCAGCCCTACTCTCGACCTTCGATGCCCAGGCCACCACTGATATTTTTACAGTCTCCATGGTTTTGACTTTCCCAGAATGGCATAATTAAATCATACTGTATGTATCATTTTTAGACTGGTCATTTTCACTTAGCAATATGCATTTAAGATTTGTTGTTGTTCAGTAGCTAAGTCATATCCAACTCTTTGTGACCCCATGGACTGAAGCACACCAGGCTTCCCTGTCCTTCACTATCTCCCAGAGTTTGCTCAAACTTATGTTCATTGAGTCAGTGATGCCATCCAACCATCTTATCCTCTGTCATCCCCTTCTCCTCCTGCCCTCAATCTTTCCCAGCATCAGGGTCTTTTCCAGTGAGTCGGCTCTTCACATCAGGTGGCCAAAGTATTGGAGCATCAGTCAGTCCTTCCAAGGAATATTCAGGGTTGATTTCATTTAGGATTGACTGGTTTGATTTCTTTCCTATCCAAAGGACCCTCAAGAGTCTTCTTCAGCATGGCAGCTTGAAAGCATCAATTCTATGATGCTCAGCCTACTTCATGGTCCAACTCTCACATCTCTATACATGACTACTGGAAAAATAGTTTTGACTACGTGGACCTTTGTGAGCAAAGTGATGTCTCTGTTTTTTAATACATGGTCTAGGTTTTTCAAAAAGTTTATCCATGTCTTTTTGTGGTTTAGTAGCTCAGTTCTTTCAATGGCTGAAAAATATTGTGGTATAAATGTCATTTGTTTAAACATTTACCTACCAAAGGCATCTTGGTTGTTTTCAATTTTTTGTGATTACAAGTAAGGAGGTTATAAGCATTTTCATGCATATTTCTGTGTGGATATGTGTTTTATAATAAGTTGAGTGAATACCTAGGAACACAACTGTTGGATTATATGGTAAGCATATGTTTAGTTTTGTAAGAAACTGTCATGCAAAGTAACTACACCATTTTACATTACCATTAGCAATGAATGAGAGTGTCTGTTTTTGGCTGCATTCTCACCAGCATTTAGTACTGTAATTTTTTAAAACCACTCCAAGAATTCTGTAGTAGAATTTCACTATTGTTTTAATTTTCAGTTTCCAGATTGCAGGAGATATTGTGCATTTTTTTCCTGTGTTTATTTATAATTTGTATTAATATATCTTCTTCAATGAGGTGTCTGTTTAAACTTAAGCCTAATTTTTAATTAAGTTGTCTGTTTTCTCATTTTTTTAAATGTTTTGGATACAAGTCTTCTATGGTTTAATTGTTTATGACCCCCTCCAAATTCATATATTAAAATCTTAACTCCCAAAGGTTATGGTATGAGCAGATGGGGCCTTTGGGAGGTGTTGAGGTTATGCATGGGATTAGTATACTAAAGAAAGATCCACAGAGAATTTGGCCCCTATCACCATGTGAAAATACAATGAGAAGTCAACAAACCACAAGAGGCCCTCACCCAATCATGCTGGCATCCTAAACTTTCACTTCCACTTTCAGAACTGTGAGAAATATATTTCAGTTGTTTATAAACCACCCAGTATGTGGTATTTTGTTAAAGCAGCCTGAAAGGACTAAGAAAAAGCCCTACCTTACATACATATTTTACAAATATGTTCTTCCAGTCTGTGGCTTGTCCTTACAGTCTTGAAACATTGTCTTTCACAGAACAAAAGTTTTTAATTTTAATGATGTCAAACTCTTCAAATACATTAACAAACTGAAAAGTAAAAATCACATGATTATCTCAATAGATGCAGAGAAAGCCTTTGACAAAATTCAACATCCATTTATGATAAAAACCCTCCAAAAAGCAGGAATAGAAGGAACATACCTCAACATAATAAAAGCTATATATGACAAACCCACAGCAAACATTATCCTCAATGGTGAAAAACTGAAAGCATTCCGCCTGAAGTCAGGAACAAGACAAGGGTGCCCACTCTCACCACTACTTTTCAACATAGTTTTCGAAGTCTTGGCCACAGCAATCAGAGCAGATAAAGAGATCAAAGGAATCCAGATTGGAAAAGAAGAAGTAAAACTCTCTCTGTTTGCAGATGACATGATCCTCTATATTGAAAACCCTAAAGACTCTACTAGAAAATTACTAGAGCTAATCAGTGAATATAGCAAAGTTTCAGGATACAAAATCAACACACAGAAATCCCTGGCATTCCTATACACTAACAATGAGAA